>JAKSZT010054101.1:301773-391710 GCA_026826555.1 Tolypeutes matacus | reverse complement strand
TTCAGTTGATTAGCTTTTCTCTATGCTCTAGAATTTTATTTAGCTGTTGGTTCTGCGTGTGAGTTAAGTTTTCTCTTTGGCAGTTTTTCTTCTTATTTTATTTCCTTACTTCTTTCTATGTTCCCTTGAAGGCAAAAGGTTAGGGCCAGAGGAATCAAAAGATGTAAGGAAGGCAGAAGGATAATAGAAATGTTGATAAAAGTTAGAAGAGGGGCAAAATGAGACTCAATGAGATGAAAAAAAAAAAAAAAAAAAAAAAAAAAAAAAAAAAAAAAAAAAAAAAGAATTATGAGGAGGTAGAGAAATAGTAGAGAAAGGTCTGAAAGAAAAAAAAAAAAACTAATTAAAAAAAAAAAGGAAACAAGGGGGGTCAATGATACCCCTAGGGTCCACGTGGATCCTTCCTGCCTACTTGTGTTTATCAATGAATTTCCCCACAGGGTTCTATATGCAAGTCCTGAAGCAGCTTTTAGCTATTAAACTAAATTAAAAAGAATTTATTTTTCAATTGTTGAGGTGACCTCCCTTTTTTTTTTTTTTTTTTTTTTTTTTTTTTATAGCCAAATGCAGGACCCAAAATAATTCCTCTTCTAGACCAACCCCCTTACGGATGGGACCCTAGCTGGGCCCGTGGAAATTAATCAAGCACGTTCCTCTTTCCGGACTCCCCGGGTTAGTTGAAACTCTGATGTTAGTCAGTGATTGCTAAAGACGGCGAATTCCGCCCCTTCTGGCGCCGAGCTCCAGCGTCACCGGGCTGCTCAGTAAATCAGTTTGAGTGCAGATTCGCGTCTGCTCTCAGCCTGGTGCTGCTTCAGTTCGGCTTATCTGCTCCCCAAAGCTATGTTGCGGTGCAGGCAGCCAGATCGATGTCTAAAAATATAAAATGCCCTTCCCTGTCTTCCAACCGAACCCTCCCTTCTTTGGGAAGTGTCCCTTCCTCCTGGCTCCGCAGCAGCCCGGCTCTTATCCCTGGGTGGCTAGGGAGATCAGCTGCTTTGCCTGATTAAAATCCCCCCTCCGGTTCACCGGATGCTGACTAGCTTGTTTGCTCTGCTCACACAAGGTCCAAGGGGCGCCAGGCAGCCAGCTCCCCAGAAAATAAAACTTTTTCGCCCCCGCCCGCGGCTCCAAATGGCCGTTTTATTTTTTATTTCCGTAACCGCGGGGCTCAGCCGCCTGTGCCAACCTCCACCGACAGCCTCAAAACTCACGAATCTCCACCGTTCGGTCCACGCCACCGATCCATGCAGATAGATGTCCCAAGCTTCTCACTCCACGCGTGCACAGCACAGACCCCCAGGCAGGACCCCGTCGCCAATCCGCCTTGCTCTGGGAGCCTGCAGTGTGCGCCCTCCTACACCAACGCCATCTTGCCCCCTGTGTAGTCTGGAATTCTTAAAATGAGCCAGAAACAGCTGAAGAGTGCAGTACAAGGAATTAAAAATCCCCTAGAATTTAAATTGTCAGTAAGTTCATTGCATCTATAAAGTTAATCACATCTACAACCAGCTGAGGAGATTGCCTTCAACAATGAGAAAATTCTCATTCAATCAGTTGAAGGCATTAAAAGAAGAAGGGTTGATTTCAGCAATCAGAAGGGGAAATTTCCATCTCTAATTCAGCCAGTCAGGTACTCCTGTGAAATTCACTGAAAACTTTCATTAGAACTCCAAGTATGCAGTACGTCCTCCAGAATTTGGATTTGTCCATCCCCGATGTTGCAGGGGGCAATTCTTATAAAAAATCTCATAATATTCTGTTTCTCTATAGAACCCTGAATAGTATACTTGTTCATAGATAGTTAGTGTTTCTGGTTGTTTCTTGAATAAATCTTTTTTACATTAAAAAAAATCCCCTTGATTGCTTCAAAAGCAGACAAAAGGAAAAGTGAATATGATGATAAAACTATAGAATCATCCAGTCTGATGAGCAAAAAGAAGAAATAAGAAAAAAATAATGGAGCCAGAGGAAGCTGTGAGATAATAAATTCATTGTGGGGTGTACCAATAAATTCATTGTTCGGGTCCTAGAAAAGTGAGAAAGAGAGAAAGAGAGAAAGTGCAATGAGAATTTTCAAAGAATTAATGGCTGAAATTTTCCCAAATTTAACTAAGGTCATAAATATACGTTTTGAAGTTATTCAATGAACTCCAAACATGGTAAACCCAAATAGACCCAAACTATGGCATATTATAATGATAATGTCAAATTCCAATGATATGGATTGAATTCTGAAAGCCACATGAGAGGAGCAATGTGTCACATACAAGGATGCCTCTAAAAGATTAAATGCTGATTTCTCATAGGAAACCATGGAGTCAAGAAGGCCATGGGATGATATATTTAATGTACTGAAAGCAAAATACTGCCAACCAGGTATTCTATATCTAGGAAAGATTTTTTTCAAAAGTGAAGGTGAGATTAAAGACATACTGTGATAAACAAAAGCTGAGGGATTTCATCAACTCTCATGCAGCCCTACAAGAGATTGCAGATTATAAAGATTTGAAAGGAAAAAACAATAGACAATAGATTAAAGCTGCATGAAAAAATAAAGATCTTCGGTAAGGGTTTTGGCATGAGTTAATACAAATGAGAGCACTAATGTGTTGTTGGTTTGTAACTGAACTTTTTACTTCCAGTATGAGACAAAAGGTAAATTTATAAAATATAATGATAAATCTTTGGTTTTGGACCCATAATATATAAACATGATTTGCCACAACAACTATTTATCTTTTGAGGGTGGGGGTGGAAGATTATGGATGTATACTACTGAAGTTAAGTTGGTACTCAAACAAACAAGACTGTTATAGATTTAGGATGTTAACTTTAAGCCTCATGGAAACTACAAAGAAAATATCAGAGAGTATACAGGTGCAAAGAGACAGAAATTAGAGTACATGTTGCCAGGAGTGTGGAGTGATGTGCTACAAAGTTGCATTGAGGGAACATAGATTCAGGGCACAAAAGAAACTTTCAGCAAATGAGCCCTTTATTGTGCACAATAAGAAGTCCAGAAAGGGCAAGTCTCGTTGTCACATACATAGCACAAAAGCCCAAAAGAGCAGGGAAAGAAGTCACAGCTGGTTTCCCAAAGTGGCAGAAAACTGCTCTGGGCTGTGGTCAATAGATGGCAGCTCAGCATGGCCCAATTCACATTAGATAAGAGACTTATACTGTCTGAGTGTAGTATTTATCACCTCAGGGTGAAGAAGACCTCCCACTGAGAATTTCTTTCTGATAAGCACTTGGGGCTGCTAGTTCTTGGTTTCTGGGTTTAAGGTCTGGTAGGACCTTTTCATTAGACTTAACATCTCATCAAGATGTGGAATGGTATACAATATAAAAGGAGGTGGATTTAGTGGAAAGCTGGGGGAAAGTCATTTAGAACGTGTTTGAGACTTTACCAGAGAAGGAGATGGTGGTAGGGGTTCTGGGTTATGTCCCTTAACAGATATCTGTGTCTTCTCTAAAATGGAGTAAGGTATAGGTGGAATGGGGATGTAATACATAATGGGTGTAGGATTTCTATTTGGTGTGGAAGTGGATGAGTATGCCATAATATTGTGAATATGATTAATAATGCTGAATGGTATGCTTGGGAATGGTTGTGATGGGAAATTTCATGTTCTTTATATATTACCAAAATTAAAATTAAAAAAAGATCAACTAAAGAGACAATTATAACTAAATGCAAAATATGGTCAGGGAAGGATCTAACAAGGAAGGAGAAAAGTTTCAAAAGGTTATTATTGAGGCATATGAAAAATTTGAATATTGACTGCAAGATTTACATAATATTAAATTTCTTGAGTGTAATAACTACAATTAAGGTGGTTTCAGAAGTGAATATCTTTGCTCTTAGGAAATATGCATGACAGTATTAAGTGTTCAAAGAACATGATGTATACAACCTATACTCAAATGTTCACAAGTTGATTCTTAGACAGATAAGGCAGGCATCCAGACAGGCAAATAGATAGATGGATTGATAGATGGATAGTTAGAATGAGATAGAATATGTGGCAAAATGGTAAATTTAGTAGATATTAGTGTCTGAAGAGATGGGGTATATTAGAGTTCTTTGTGTTTATTTTGTATTATTTTTGTAACTGCCCCATAGCTTTGAGTATATTTCAAAATAAAATGTTTTTACACAAAAAAGTGTCTGCTATAACCATTCTATAGCACATCTTTGTTGACTGAATGGTTGAATTAATGATGTTTTTGTCAGTGTGAATCTTTACATAAAATTATGTGCACAAAAAAGAATTTTATTTATATTTCTCTAAAAAAATTAAACTGTACATCATTTTGCTTGCAAAATGTGGAAAACCTTTAGATCAATAACTTTCTCCAAAAGTATTGCTGATAAACATTTGGTAGTAACCCCTTTGTGCCAGAGAACTCATTCCTGAGAGTCTTGTCACACATGGGGATAATATTACAGGCATATATGTGAAGCTTGAGTTAGTGTTTGGCCTTATACTAGAAGCAAGGAGGTTTTAAGGAAGTGATTCTAAGGGATTAGTGATAACTAAGTTTAGCTCTGTTATAAATTTCACAAGTACAAGCTAAAAGATTTAAAAAAATGATGCATTAGCATGGCTGGGTGCAGTCATGGTTATTTTAGAGAAGATAAAACAAATAAAAAGAGTCTAATTATTATAATAAGTAATAGGACTAGGAAGGTTTGAAATATGCTATGAATTTAGTTATCTTAAGATTTAAGATTCAGCTAAGATTATTTTCATTATTATATTCTCGTTAAAGCTTTGGTTTTATATTCTATGTCTCCAATTATGTCTTGCTAACAGAGAGGACATTTTCTTATTGTACTTAGGCAAATAAATATATTTCCACAAAAATACAAATATTCATTCATTAAGAGCTTCCCAAATTCTAGCAGACCAGGGACCAGGCATAGAGAAAATAGATGTTTTATGAGTAATGGATAGTTTAACGAAAATCAAAAGATATTCCTTATATTTTTTTCAAAAATGAAATATTGAAACATCAGCAATATTTTAAATAATGTCCATAAAAATATTTTATCAATGCATTCAGTCCTAAATCATTAATTCTTGTTCAGATTGATCTTGTGTTAACAATTTTCATCAATTTATCAACTTCTACTTAGATTATGGAAATCTTGTGTTAGTTTTATGGTATGGTGTTAAAGTTCTTTAAGCAATGCTTTTAGAAGATGGTGACCTAGAACACCTGACACAGTTCTTTTCAAAAGTCTCTGGCACAGTATGTTTTTTATGGTGAAGCACTTAGTTCTGTAGTTAATTACAGTGTTTTCAAGAAAATATTAAAATTGAAAAAAAAGTTATCTGTGGATTACAAAAGACAGAGATTGGCTATGGTTAATTCATTATTGTTTAATAAATAGGAAAGATCTAAAGAGAGTTTATTATTAAAATAATATATGTTTTGTAGTATGTAATATATTTTTAAGAATAACTGAAATTATGCCTGGTAACATTATACTGTTTTTTTATTATAAGGAAGATTATTACCAGGATATTTTATGGACAGTGAGAGCATTGACAAACCTTTAGGAACTTTATATAATGTCTGCAATATATATATTAGTAACATTTATGTATTTAAACATGTCAGGCATATATATATATATATATATATATATATATATATATATATATAAATCTATCTAATAGAAAGTCAGAAAATCTTTTTAAATTTGAGAATACATCTTATTTTTATTAAATAAATCTATTTTAGAACCTCTTTGAACAAGTTGAAAGCATGAATTCTCTAATTTTCCACAGGGCACCTGGAAGAGGCCTAAGGCAGTTTGAAATAAAAAGATACTATTTAGCATTTTATTTGAGAAGTCAAAATATTAAATGTTGTCAGGAGGATTGAACACTTGGATAAATAAAATTACAGGTCATTATGAAACAATACTTGGCTCTTCTCTATAATTAAAGTGATAATAAAAATTTTTTAAAGTAAACATAGGAGATAAAATAATGATAAAACTTTTTTGCGATAAAAGTGAAATCTGTTTCTTATAAATAACTGAGGACATGATAAAGTTAACATTAAGTACAGGAAGTTATTTTGATAGGAAATTCAAGGGGAAAATAGCATAGAAGGGAGCTCCTTATCTCAGTCTGCACTCCAAAACAGCTAATTAAACAGTCAGAAACTGTTGAAAGAACTCTTCTGTGGAACCAAAGGCAGAAGAACACTAAACAATATCCTGATAAGAGTGGAATCAAAAGGACCATAAACTTCAGTAAAGAACTGCTAGTAGTATTCTCCATGTGGTGGCTGAAGTTTCCCATCTGCCACCCAGGGAATGAATCAGATGAAGAAGTGCTGAAAAAATTTGGAATCAGTTAAACTCTCTATTCTAAAGGTCATTCCAAAGGTCTATAATAATTTGAAACCACAGACAAAGAAGAACCTTAACACAAAGCCAATCAACAACAAAACCCTAGGTAAGCGAGATAAACAAACTGAGTAAACTCAAGCTAATCAGGTGCCTAGGTAGCAGCAAAAAGTTATAAGCCATACTAAGAAACATGAAGATATGGCCCAGTCAAAGGAACAAATTAAACTTCTGATGAGATGTAGAGTCTAGAAAAATGAATTAAAGATGTTCATACAAATTTCCTAAATCAATTCAAGGAGATGACGGAAAATATGGCTAAAGAAATAAAGGATAGTAAAAAGACACTGGGTAGGCAAAAAGATGAATTTGGAAGTAAAAAACAAACATAACAGAAATTATGGGAATGCAAGTCAAAATAGAAGAGATTAAAAATACACAGGCGCATACGACCAGCATATTTGAAGAGACAGAATAAAGAGTCAGTGAATGAGAAGACAGGGCAATTAAAATCTTACAGACAGAGAAGACAGAGATAAAGGAAATGAAAAAGTTGGTTAGGGTTTCTGGGATTTGAGCGACAGTTTAAAGTGCACAAACATGAATTGTGGATGTCCTAGAAAAAGACAAGGGAGAAGGGAAAGTATATTTGAGGAAATAATGGTTCCAACTCTTATGAAAGACATAAATATACATGATCAAGAATTGTCATATACTCCAAAAAGAGTAAATCCCAATAGAAGTACTCGAAGAAAAATGCTAATCAAAAGGTCAAATGCCAAAGATAAAGGGAGAATTCTGAAAGCAGGAAGAGAAAAATGATTAATCACATACAAGCCATGTTCAATAAGACTAATGTGCTGAATTGTCACCAGACACCATGGATGTGGAATGCAGTATATTTAAGAGCTGAAAGATAAAACCTTTCAGCAAATAGTCTTTATCCTTCAAAATTGTCGTTCAAAAATGAAATTGTTTAAAATATTCACAGATGAACAGAAACTGAAAGAATTCATCAACAAGAGACCTGCTCTATAAGAAATACTAAAGGGAGTTCTGCAGGCTGAAAAAATATAGGAGAAAGTGGCTTGGAGTAGAGCATAGAAATGGAATTAAAAGGGTAAAAGAGAGGCAAAAATCAAAGGTATGATGTATTAAAAACAAAGAATCAAATGGCTAAAATACTGTCTTTACAGAAATAACACTAAATGTTAATGGATTAAACTCCCTAATTAAAAGACTGAGATTAGCAGAATGGATTTTTAAAAAGTATGATCCAATATATGCTGTGTACTAGAAACTTACCTTAGACTCAAAGTTTTAAAAGGTTGAAAAAACAAAAACAAACTTTTAAAAAAAGTTTTAAATGGAAAAATTGAAAAAATACATTTGATGCAAACAGTCACCAAAAAAGAGCTGGGTTAACTATACTAATATAGGGCTAAATAGATGTTAAATGCAAGACTGTTATAAGGGACAAAAAAAAAACCCAATACATATTAATAAAACAGGCAATCCACCAAGAACAAATGACAATAATAATTATTTATGCACCTAAATAGTGTGCCTAAAAATACATGATGCAAACCCTGACAAAACTAAAGGGATACATGGGAGTTTCTACAATTATAGTTGGAGACTTCAATACACAATTCTCATCAGTCAATAGAACATCTAGAAGAGAATCAATAAGGAAACAAAGAACTTGAATAATATGATAAGTGAACTAGACCTAACACACAAGTAGAGAACATTGAACCCCAAAACAACAGGACATACATTCTTCTTAAGTGTATGTGGATCATTCTCCAGGACCTACCACATGTTGGGGCACAAAACAATTCTAAATAAACTTCCAAAGACTGAAATTATACAAAGCACTTTCTCTGACCATAATAGAATGAAGCTGTAAATTAATAATAGTTGGAGAACTGGAACAGTCACAAATATATGGAAGTTAAAAAACACACTCTTAATCAGTGGGTCAAAGAAGAAATTACAAGAATAATCAGTAAATATCAAGAAGAAATGGCTGAAATCAAAGACCTAATTTCAAACCAAGAGGAACTGGAAAACAAACAGCAAAGTAATCCCAAGCACAGCAGAAATAAATAAATAATAAAACGCATTAGAGCAAAAATAAATGAAATTGAGAATTGAAAGCAATAGAGAGGATTTACAAGCCACAAGTTTGAATTCTGTTCTTTGAAAACATCAATTAAAATGATAAATGCTTAGCTAGATAGTCAAAGAAAAAAGGTGATTAAGCAAGTAAAATCTGAAAAGTGAGGGAGAATATTACTAAAGATATAAAACAGATCATAAGAGAATACTATGAACAACTGTATGCCAGGAAATGCTCTCTTTTCCCTTAATAAAAATACAACAAAGGGAAGCAGATATGGCTCAACCAGTTGGGTGCTTGCCAAATGGGAGGTCCCAGGTTTGTGTCCCAGTGCCTCCTACAGCAGAAAAGTAGATGCCTGCACCGGCTGCAATGAGCTAGATGCTTAAATGAACAGTTTCCACAAGCAGCAGATGCTGCGGCCTATGTGTTGAATATGTAGATCAATTTGGGTAGAATTGTCATCTTAACCATATTTAGTATTCAAATCCATGAACATGGAATACCTGTCCATTTATTTAGGTCTTCTTTGTTTTCTTTGAACACTGTTTTATAGTTTCCTGAATATGTCTCTTACATCCTTGGTTAAGTTTTCTTCTAAAGATTTAATTCTTTTAGTCACTATTTCAAATGGGATTTTTTTTCCTGAATGCCTCCTCAAATTTCTCATTAGTAGTGTGTAGAAACACTAATGAATTTTGCATATTAATCTTGTATCCCACTACTTTGCTGAAATTGTTTATTAGGTCTAGTAGCTTTGTTTTGAATTTTTCTGGATTTCCTAGGTATAGGATAATGTTCAGCAGCTAATAGTGAAACTTTTACTTCTTCCTTCCCTATTTTGATGTTTTTTATTTCTTTTCTTGCCTAATTTCTCTAGCTAGAACTTCTAAAACAATATTTAATAACAGTGGTTACAATGTGCATCCTTTTTTTGTTTCTGATCTTAGCAGTTCAGAAACTGTTGAGTAAAATGTTAGACGCAGATTTTCCTTATATGCACTTTAACATATTGATAAAGCTTTCTCCTATCTTTTGCATTGATTTGATCAAGAAAGGTGCTGTATTTTGCCAAATAATTTCCCTGAATTCCATAGGTTTTGATATGTTGTCTTCTTGTTTTCATTTGTCTCAAGATATTTTCTGATTTCTCTTGCAGTTTCTTCTTTTACCACTGATTCTTTAAGAGTGTGTTGTTTAACCTCCATATATTTGTAGGTTTTCCCTTTCTCCAGTTGTTATTTATTTCTGGCTTCATTCCATTATGGTCAGAGATAGTACTTTGCATGATTTCAATCTTTTAAAATTTATTGATACTTGTTTTGTGACCCCACATGTTGTCTAACCTGGAGAAAGATCCACGAGCATTTGAGAATAATGTATATTCTGATGTTTGGGAGTACAATGTTATAGATATGTCTGTTAGTTCTAGTTTGTTTATCTTGTTATTCAAGTTCTCTATTTCCTTATTGACATTCTGTTCTGATGTTCTATCCAAAGATGAGAGTGGTGTATTAAAGTCTCCAACTATTATTGTAGAGACATCTATTTCTTCCTTTAATTTTGCCAGTGTTTGCCTCATGTATTTTATGTACCTGGTTAGGTACATAAAATATTTATTATTATTTCTTTTTGGTGAGTTGCTTCTCTTACTACTCTATAATGTCCTTCTTCAGGTTTTATAACTGCTTTGCATTTAAAGTCTTTTTTTTTTTTTTTTTTTTGGTTTTATATTAGTGTAGCTACTCCAGCTCATTTTTTATTACTGTTTACATGGAGTATCTTTTTCCTGCCTTTCACTTTCAGCCTATTTGTGTCCTTGTGAGTAAGGTGAGTCTCTTGTAGAGAGCATATTAGATGGCTGATAAGTTTTTACCCCTTCTGCCAGCCTGTATCCTTTGATTGGTAAATTCAATCCATGAATATTCAAAGTTATTATTGTAAGGGCATTACATATTTTGTCCATTGTATCTTCTGGCTTTCCATTGTCCTATCTTATTATTATCTGTCTTTTGACCCTTTTAGTTTCCCTTACTAAATATTCATTTTTACAATCCTCTCCAGTCCTCTCTCTCCTGTCTTTTCCTTTCAGGTTGTAGTACATTTTGTTTATCTCTTGTAAATCAGGTCTTTTGTTCACATACTCTCTTAGTTTTATTTATCTGTGAAGGCTTTAAACTCACCCTCAGTTGTGAAGGGCAGTTTTTTTTCCAGATAAATAATTCTTGGCTGGCAGTTTTTCTCTTTCAGTACTTTTAAACATATAATACCACTGCCTTCTCACCTCCATGGTTTCTGATGAGAATTAGCACAGTCATATTGAGTATCCCTTGTATGTAATGAATTGCTTTTCCCCTGCTACTTTTTTTCTTTATCTCTTGCATTTAACATGCTACATAGAAGTTGTCTAGAAGTAAGTCTATACAGGTTTATCATTCTTGGGGTGTAATGTCCTTCTTGGATTTTGATATTTTTGTCTTTCATAAGAGTTGAGAATTTTTCAGCTACTATTTCCTCAAATATTCTTTCTGCTCCCTTTCCATTCTCTTCTCCTTCCAGGACACCCATCATGCATATGTTTGTGCATTTCACACTGTCATTCAATTTCCTAATAGTGTGTTCAATTTTTTCCCATTCTTTCCTCCCTCTGTTCTGTAAATTCAAACTCAGATGGTCTTTCAACTAATTCACTTATTCTTTTCTTGGCCATTTCAAATCTGCTGGTATACACCTCTGTGTATTTTTTAATCAATTTTATTGATACATAATAATAAAGAATAAATCCATCCAAAGTGTACTCAATGGCTATAAATTTCCCTCACATCACTGCCTTTGTCTTTCTCATGAGTTTTGATATATTGTGTTCTCATTTTCATTGGTCTCAAGATATTTGCTGAATTCTCTTTTCATTTCTTCTTTGACCCACTGATTATTTAAGCATATGTTGTTTAATCTCTATATATTTATGATTTTTTCCTTTTTCAATCCATTATTGATTTCCAGCTTCATTCTGTTATGATTTGAGAAAATGTTTTGTAAAATTTCAATCTTTTTATATTTATTGAGTGTTGTCTTGTGGCACAAATTATGGTCTATCATGGAGAAATATCCATGAGCACTTGAAAAGAATGCATATCCTGCTTTTGGAGGATTTAATGCTCTGTAGATATCTGTTAGGTCTAGTTCATTTCTCATATTATTCAAACTCTCTGTTTCTTTTTTTATTCTCTGTCCAGATGTTCTATCCAATACTGATAGTGGTGTATTGAAAACTCCAGATATTATTGTAGAGACATCTATTTATCCCTTCAGTTTTACCAGTGTGTGTCTCATGTATCTAGGGGCACTCAGGTTAGGTACATAAATATTTAATATAGTTATTTCTTCTTTGTAAATTGTCCCTTTAATTTATATATAATGTCCTTCTTCACCACTTATAACAATTTTGCTTTAAAAATCTATTTTGTCCAATATTAGTATCACTTCACCAGCTCTTTTTTGATTACTATTTGCATGGAACATCTCTTTCCAACCTTTCACTTTTAACTTGGTTGTGCTTTTATGTCTGAGGTTAGTCTCTTGTAGAGAGCATATTGATGGATCATATTTTTATCCATTATATTAGTATATGTCTTTTGATTGGAAATTTCAAGCCATTAACATTAAATGTTATTACAGTAAAGGCATTACTTACTTCATCCATTTTGTCCTTTGGCTTTCTGTTGTCATATCTACCATTGTGTGTCTTTTAACACTTTAACATATCATTTTTAATATTCTTCATATCTACACTCTTCTCCAAGTCTCTCACCCTTGTTTTTTTCCCTTCAGGCTGCAGCACTCCCTTTATTATCTCTTGCAATTCTGGTGTTTTGGTAAGATATTCTATCAGGTTTTGTTTGTTCTGTGAAGACTTTGAACTTGTAATTTTTTTTTAAGTGGTATCTCATTGTGGATATTTTAAACAGATAAATTTTATCAATATGTATTTTAAAGCATACAATTTATCCAAAGTGTAAAATAAATGGTATTTGATATAATCACATGGTTGTGTGTTCATCACTTCAATCATTATTAAAGCATTTTCATTATTTCAATAACAATAATAATAAAAAACAGACAAACAAACAAGGAAATTCCTCACCTCTTGAACTCTCTGTTTCTCCTGCTGTACATAGCTGCTACTTCTGGCTCTTCTTACACAATTATTTAGTTGTTTATTAAGAATTTTTATTGAGATATATTCACATACCATATTTTCTATCCAAAGTGTATAATAAATGGCTTTTTTTAAGCTGTTAAAAAGCCCTTTATTATAAAATTGTAAAATAAAGGGAAAAACAGATTGAAAGAAATTACAAATTTTAAAAGAGAGTGTAAGGCCAGGTTAGATTTAAAATAATCAATTATGAAGAATAGATAACTTAGCAAAAAATATTTATAAATGTAAATAATAATTCAAATATAATAGAGTAATTATATCATAATTCTTATTTTTATATTACAGCTCTATTAGACATAATAATCTCTAAAATGAAATAAATTATTGGTTTAGTTATTTAATTTCCATTTAGGCCATAAATCTTTCTAGAAAATGAAATTCCTATTTGAGAATTCTTCACATGTTATTGGAATGAATTGCAGCAGATAACAATTTGCGAACTTTAATTGTATGAGGCAGAAAAACTGAAAATCATTTTCAGCAGTAGTTATGCTAAATCATTATTGATCTGGAATATTATTTTAATTAAAGCATATGATTAAGAAAGTGTTAAAGAAAAATGAAATATTCAAAAGTATCTCTTCACCAGTCTTCTTCAATTAAAAGCAGGTATTTATTTTGTATGGAGAATATTACATAACACTGATCACAGGAACAATTTGCCAGTTATACTGAGTAATTATTGTTCATATACTATATTATTGTTATTTTATATTATCTGGTCTACTACCACTATTTTTTTTTATTACTATTTTCATGGAATACCTTTTCCCAACCTTTCACATTTAACCTGGTTGTGTCCTTGTATCTGAGGTGGGTCTCTTGTAGACAATATAAAGAAAGCTCATATATTTCTATCCATTAAATCAGTCTATGTCTTCTGATTGGGGAGATCAAACCATTAACATCAATGCTATTACTGTAAATGCATTTCATACTTCATCCATTTTGTCCTTCAGTTCTCTGTTGACATACCATTCTATTGTCTGTCTTCTTGTCCTTTAGCTTACCCTTCCTAATAAACTTCATTTCTAAACTCTTCTACTGATGTCTTGCCATTGCTTTTTCCTTTCAGGCTGCAGCACACCATTTAGGTTCTCATGTAAATCTGATCTTTTTGTAACATATTCTATCAGTTTTTGTTTGCCTATGAAGATTTTGAACTCACCCTAATTTTTGAAGGACAGTTTTGCTGGATACACAATTCTTGCCTGGCAGCCTTAAATACATCAGCACCTTATATATACATCATATCAATTTTTTTTTTGCCTTCATTGTTTCTGATGAAAGGTTGACCACAATCTAATCAAAGTTTTCTTGTATGTGATGTTTTGCTTCTCCCTTGCTGTTTTCAAAATGCTCTCTTTATCTCTGATATTTGTTATTCTGAATAGTAGGTGTCTCAAGGTAGGTCTGTTCAGATTTATTCTGTTTGGGTGTGCATTGTCGTCCTTCTTGAATATTGTTATTTATATCTTTCATAATGGTTGGGAAGTTTTCAGTCATTATTTCCTCAAATATTCTTTCTGCCCTTCTTTCCATTCACTTTTTTGGGAACACTGCTTATGCATATATTTGTACTGTTCATATTGTTATCCAACTCCCTGAAACCCTGTTCCATTTTTTACATTCTCTTCTATTTCTGTTCTCTTGTATTTTCTAGTTCTGATGTTCTGTTTTCAAAATCACTAATTCTGTCGTCAAGCAATTCAAATCTGCTCTTATGTGCTTTAATGTATTTTCTCATCCATCATGTCTTTCATTCCTGAAAGTTCTGTTACTTTTCTTTGCAGGCGTTTCAAATTGTTCTTTATGCTCACCCAGTGTCTTCTTAATACCCTTTATCTCTTTAGTCATAGTTTCTTTCATTTCTTTGAATTTATTTAGGAGAGTTGCATGACTACCTAATTGACTTAAATCCTGTATCTCTTCAGGATATTTGACTTGTTCCTTTGACTGGGTCATCTCTTTCTGTTTCTTAATATGGAGTGTAATTTTTTGCTGATGTCTAGGCATCTGAATATGTTGAATTTATTCTAATGGTCAATTTATCTCTTTTTGGCGTATTTTTTTTTCAAAGCTTTTCTTTCCTATTTGTTTCAACTTATTTTAAGACTTTAAAATTACCTAGCTTATGTTGTCAAAATCAGTCCAGGGACTCATTAATTGGGCACAGATTTTTCTCCTAGTAGTTCAGGTTAAGAAAGACTGAAAGCACTTTTCTTCATGCAATTTTCAGAATGGCCAGCAGACAGTGCTCCGTGCACCTTTCCAGGGAGTTGTTTCTTTCAATCTTTGTTTTCCTGTGTTTTGGTCTTGCCAGAGCTGAGATTCAAAGAGGACTCTGCTGGCTGAATTCACTGAAGAATAGCCCCCCAACTTCCCCACACTTTTCCCTTGTAACAGCTGACAGGGTAGAAGATGTCTGTTCCCTTCTTAGTCAGCTGCAGTGAGACAAAGGTTTTAGCCAGGCTTAATATCTTGGGGCAGGGGAGGGAAATCTTTTCTGGACACTGTGGAGTTTTGGTATCTCACATTTGTTTTTTCGGTTTCTTCATCTCTCTGTCCCTCACCCTTCTGGGAGTTATGTAGCACTGTCTTGGTCAGCTAACCCCAAAAGTAGGTCACTCAGATAGCTTTTAGCCCTTTCTCCTTTGTTTCTGTGCGAGAGTTGAGCCTTGCCTGCCTATTCTAATGCCATCTTACAAAACTCTACCTCTATGTCCTCTGTATTTTTAATCTCTTCCATTGTATCTTTCATTCACATAAGATTGGTTACTTTTGTTTGCAAGCTTTCAAATTCTTCTTTTTGTTCACCTAATGTCTTCTTAATAACCTTAATCTCTTTAACCACCTCATTGAATTTTTTAAGGATATATATTTTTAAATATCTGTCATTAGTTGTCTCAAATCCTATGTTTCACCTTAGGGTTTATTTTTTTCCTTTGACTGGGACATAACATACTCTTTCTTAGTATGGCTTTTAATTTTCTTCTGGTGTCTTGGCATCTGATTTTTTTATGTGTTTATCCTGTGCTCAGCCTCTGTCTTTAGCCTATGCTTTTATCATTGGTTGGCTTTTTGCTAACACTTTATCTGTTCCTCCACCAGCAATGTTAATCTATTCTGTTTACTTTTTATTTGCCTTCATATATTTTAATACTCCTTTTGTTTTCTCTAGTTTCTATTACCTGGAGGGCTAATTTTGGTAGGAGTGTCACCTTGGAGACAATCTTCCCAGCTCACAAATCAGACAATTGTGGGACTTGTGTATAATTCCTGTAGGGAGATGTGTCCGAAGTGGTGGACAGGAATTTAGATTATTCATTGCCTGTGGCGATGTTTATACTCATTAGGAATCCATTTACCATTTTGTAACTTAAATGAGTGTTCTTGAGATGCCCATTAGGGCTTCTAATTAAACCAGTTTCTTGGGGGCCATAGGAAGAGTGGTAGCTCCATTGAACAATTTCTGCCATATCCCAGTATTATGTATAATGAATGCCTTGACCACTATGTATAAAGTGTGGAACTCTGAGAGGTTAAGGAATGTCCCAGTGAAGCTTGATTGTGGCCATAGTATATGTAGTGGCATCTATTATTTTGGATTATATTTTGAATATATGTGAGGTAATAGAATCCCAGAGTTCTTTACCCCAGTGGGAACAATTCTTAGGCAATGATAAAAAAGCTTATAAAATGTACATACCGGGCAATTTTTTGGCCAGGGCATTCAGTGAAAAGATGGCTTCCTGAAGCTTGGTTAATTGTGTTGACCCTTAGATTCCATCCTTTATGAGACTTATAGTTTAAGGGATAGAAAACAGTGACATTTCATTGAGCTCCATCACTTATATGGTGATAATGCTATTTTTAAAGTGTAAAAACACTCATTGCTATTCACTCAGTTGATCTTAAGGTATTCCCAGATAACCAAGAGGTCTAGGAAAGGGATATCCTTCTCTAGCACTATGGCATCTAGTTAGGGACTGCAGATAAGGGAAGCAACACCCTCTTTCAGGTAGATTATGCCAGAGGTTTCAGTTTGGCTGTAGCCTATAGCAAGGGTGCTAAGCAGGCATGCTGAGCTTGTGGATGTGCTGCTTCCATGACTCAAGGCATAATGAGCAGCTGGTAAACAGAGTTTCCCATTCAGAGTCTATGAAAACCTTTGTTTACAGTAGAGTCCAGTATTTGATCAGAAATTACTTTTTAAACTGTTTATAGCTCAAGTTGAAGGAGGATAAATTCTTTCATCAAATTCAAGTACCTGAAAATATTGAATACATGAACATGTATATATGTGTGCTTAGATTAGCAGATGTGTATTTTGGAATGCCTGCATATAATTGTTTAGGCAAGGGTAATATAGAATACTTACCATATTGTTAGTATGAATTACCTTAGATTCACTTGTGGGAAAAGAATAAGAGGTGGACTGTTAGAACCATTCAGAAAAGTCTGTACTTAAAGAATATGAATGATATGTGCTTTCATTTCCATCATTTTATCTATAAGTTTATACATAATATGTACTGTAATTAATTACATTTATTTAAATTTATTTATGTGTAAATATGAGTCAAAATTAGAAACAATAATATAGAACCATAGCTGCTGAATTACAGGGAAACATGAAACACTGACAAGTGAAAAGAAGTGCAAAGAAATGTAGGTAGAGCTTGAACCACTATCCATAAAAGTATACAAAATGAGCTACATGTATACCTGTGTATGTGTGTGTGTGTGTATATATGTGCAATAGCAAAGAGCAATGCATGGAAGGATACACATGTGTCTTTTAACATTGGACATCTTGGGAACAGTAGTGCAATTTACATATGAGGGGATGGTTGTGACTATAACTTGTTCTTTATACAAATCTGTATTGTTATGCAAGTTATAAAAATAATGATTTTAATATTTTATTTTGGATATTTTAAATATTTAAGCAATATTTAATGTGGGATACAATTATTTTAACCACTGGTTAAAGAACACACCGATGGAAAGTACAATAGTCAGAACCAATGGATCTCTTGTTTGCTATTTGTATCCAATGATCTTTTCTGAACTCTATACCTAACAATGACTGAAAATAATTCTGTGAGGGTTAATGTATTTATGTCACAAACATCTATTGAATATAAATATATCTACCAGTTAGGAAGAAGGCTGGACAAGATTTGCAATTACCTAACCCATGGACCAATAGAGGATTCTTTTTCTCTCACACGCTGCTACCAGCTTCTTTCCCAGTCTAATTGAATACCCATCCTTGTATATACCAAACCATTTTTCACAACTGAACATAAAGTTATATATCTGAGAAGATGCAGCTTTTAAGAAAAAGGAAGATTTTTACAAAAGCCCTTGGGACTATTGAGCAGCCAGCCTTTGCCCACCGTAGGAATGTTACTTATAACTCAAGTATCTCTGAATATCATTGTTTTTGCTCTTTCATCAGAATTGCATAATTGACATCACTTCAAAGCTTTGGCTTCACTATATTTCAGACGCTGTCTATCACAGGAGCCATCACTGTCTCTCTGAGAGGTACAAATATGGAAGTCTATGGATGGATATGCCAGACCTGGAGACACTCTGCTCACCGTTTGTGTGCTCCTGAAGACTCCCTGTGATACTTTGGGTCTAATATCCCAAAGAGAGAGACATGACCTTGGCAAACCCAGGTGTTCCCAGGCAAAGGGAATTGTAGCTATGGATATGACTACTCTGTCCACTGTTGAATCAGGGCATGACTCTATCCCTTCCAATATTTACATCTGATTTTCTATGCAATTGCTGTTCTCTCTAGGGTTTGGAGACCTTACCTTTTCTTTTACTCCTTAGTCTCAGCTGGGTTTTTTTTTCTTCCAGTTTTATGATCTCACGGTAAGTCAGGTTCTAACACAGAAAAAGAAAGGCCATAGGTGTTATTGATCTGTGCAAAACCATGAAGTAAAATGTTTTATGAAAAGAAAATGTTCCCATGGATCCCTTGCATCCTATGAGAGCCTTTGAAATAATTCTGCATGAATTAACAGTTCTACTGTTATTTAGGAAATGATACTGCCAATGGGCTTTTCTACACAATTTTCCATCTCTAATCTAATCCCCCAAGTGATAACAAACATCATAACCCAAAACCGATATTCTCTCTGTAAAGCCTGTAGACTTGGATGTGGTGAGCTCACTTCATTCCCTCATCTCCTCTCTCAGTGCTTTCCTACTTTTCACTGCCTGGAGGTTTCTGCTAGGGAGCTTAGCAGTCCTTGCTTCTAGGGCTTCCTTCCCACTGTTCACATGAGGGCAGGTGATCCCACAGCCTGGCATCATCCCTGTTCCTTCTGAAAAAAAAAGGCAGTTACATCCCCCCACACCATCTAAATATCCCTAGAGGTTTTTGGGTGAGCCTCTCTCCCAGTCTCCAATATCCCAGTGAAACCCCATTTCTTTTTCATGACTTACAGGGTGGATCTTTTTTAGGGTCATGGTGAGCTCATTGTCCAGATGAGGAATCTATAGGCTCCTGGCCTGGGTGAGTCTCAACCTGCACTGATGTCAGCTGTTCTGAGACTGCTTCAGTCCACTTCTTCCTAGGGCTGTTGCTCCCCATGAAGTTGGAGCATAGATGGTTTGGGGACATTGCAATGGATGGTGTAGTTTCTTAAAGAGGAGATGGATTGAAATAGCCTGAAGGGAGGTCTTCTTAGAAAGGCTCTCATTTCCTAGCCCAAGCACCCATATCTATCTAAGCCAGTATTTCTTACAACAGGTCTTTATATGCTTCCTCCTCTGCTCTTGAGGATTTGCTGCTCTTGGTTTCTTTTACCAAGCTTCCTGCATCTGTAGCCTCAGTGGCTCTTGCTGCAGTCTGATCAATTCATATTTCTCTACTTCCAACTTCTGTAAGCAGACAACAGATATCTTCCTTTTCATATTGGCCTTCAGGCATCTCTGGGCCTGTCTTGGACTGAGGTCTCTGATAACATTTTCATGAATTCTATAGGTCCTGAGTTCTAGAACGTGGACTCAAGGCTCTGATCTCAGGGATTGCTAGATATTTCTATCCTTAACTAATTCCAAATTTGTAAAATCCCATCACTTTTTTCTTTTTCCCCAGGACCTCCCTCCATTGGGGGTATGGCTCTGGGAAACATAGCCCTCTATGCAAATTAGTACTAATACTAGAGACGTTAACAGATTTAATACTCTTTGATAAACACTATAGTACATTGTGATTTAATATTTTTAAAGAGGTTTTCAAGCCAATTTTTCCTTTTTCATTCAGCATTTATTTATTGAATTCCAACTGAAATTACTCCTTTGAAACATGGAAATGGTCTCATATACCTGAAACTTTGTAATAGTCTATAACTTCTCTAAAAGTAAATTTTGATAAGTTATATTCCTAGTAAATTTAAGTGTGAACACTCAAACAGGAGATATAGCAAACTTTTTAACCTCTTTTTTCCTTCTTATTAAAGGGAAAAAGAATGAATATACTCAAAAGGAGAGAATGATTTATATACAATTTTTGAGGCTTTTATATGTATATGTTTTTGTTGTACCTTCTTAAACAAGCAGCAATAGGAGATTAAAGTTTTCTTTCTCTGAACAGAATCTCCTTTCAGCATGTCCTTATTAAATGAAATCCTTCAGGATGAAGGCACAAAACAAACACTGCCTGTTAAAGCTGTGATGCCCTAAACCAATGTTGACCAATGCACAAAATTCTCAAGTGAGTGTATCTAGCTGAGCTATATATTTCAGCCTAAAAGCATTTGTATGCTTCTGAATATGAGGAAAAGATTTGTGGAGTTCAGCATAAAGGAAGAGATTAAGGGAGGTTTTGTGTATGTGTTGGGTGGTGGGAGACAAGGGAATAAAATGATCCAATATAATCAACATTCCACCAGATACTGTTTGATTACCTTAGGGAATGGCCCCATATCAGGGATTCAACATTTGTCTTTACTGCTGGCAGATTGGGCACTCAGTAGTGGCTATAGCCAAGTCAGCCTTTGCGAACAGAAGTACATATTGCTGAACCCATGCATAACCTCTATCCCAGCCACTGTGACCACTATGTTCTTATGTCCATTGGGCAATCATAGAAGTGCCTGGGGAAGAAGCTGAGTTATATCCACAGAATGGTTCATGTTATTAAGTTTATAATTAATTTTTTTTCTATTCAAAGGATACCCTTTGTTGGGTATTCACATGGGATACAAACATATTCATGGTGTTTTTTCCCATTCAGAAAGGTCTATCCACATTCCCCTCCACCAAATCACTTTGTCACTTATTTTCCAATTATAATCCTTCCAACCTGACCAAAAACATTAGCTACAGCCAATGAATCCATATACTATCAACTCTGGCCATTTCTTCTTCTAGGGAAAATATCAAACCAAGAAAACTGCTCATAGTTCTGCCCACTGGTAGAATTTCATTTCACTGCTGGCTTTCAGGGATATAGCAGAAATCAATTCTAGTGCTACAGTTGTCTGCTTTCATAAGGTGACTGTTTATCACACAGAATAATCTGTAAAACAGGCCCAAGTTTTCTCTTCTTCAGGCAACCAATCATAGATAAGTTTTCAAGAAGTCATAGCTGTGGGCTCTGAGAAAGAAGGAAATGTGACAGGGTGAGGGACATGAGCATTTGGACCACTTCCTCATATAACTTACTTGTGCCTTCAAGACCTGCTCAAGCCAGATATTATATATGCTGCTTCCATTTGATGATGGAGTGCTGCTGTGAAGGCCCAACTTTATGGCTTTCTGGATTAGACAACATCTAGTTCATGATGGCCAGCTCATGTCACATGTTAACATGGTGGCCTATGTTTAAGTGTTTGATTTCTAACAAGGCCCCATAACAAACCAAAGGTTTTTCTCAAAAGCAAAATTAGTTATCTGCAGAATATAGTGGGACTTTGCTCCACAATCCTAAGGGTCTTCACTGTGATTCTCCTATAAGAGTCTGCCAAAGACTCCATATAGTACCTATGCCACTTAACTTTAGGCACTATTGTATCTGCTGGATAATATAGTTCAAGTAGCAAAGCAGCTTTTATGGCAGTCTGGTCCTGTTTTGGAGTCTTTATTAGACTGGTACCCACTCATAATTAGCAGAATTTCAGCTTACTTAATAAATGAGCCTAAGAAGCACATTAAAAGGGGAAACAACTCCAAAATCAAAAGAGACCCACCAACTGTTGCAACTCTTTTTTTGTTATGGGAGGGCCAGATTCAAATGGTTGTTTTCACATCAAAAGGAATGTCTTAACATGCCACACACTTATAGGGAATGCAGGAATTTAACTGGGATGGAAGGTCCCTGAATTTTTGTTGGATATTTTCTCATTCTCTCACATGAAAATGTCTTACCAATAAGTAGTTGCTGCTGCTTCCTCACTTGATCCATTATGTATATCATCAGTTTAATGGACTAGCATGAGGTCTTATGGAAGGGAAGATGATCAGGTTCCCTGAAATTAAATTATGATGTAGAGCTTGAAAGTTGGTGTATCTCTGAGGTAAGACAGGGAAGGTGTATTGATGTCTTGCCAGGTCAAAATAAACTGCTTCTCATGTTCTTTCCTAAAACTTAGTAAGGAAAAAAAAAGCATTTTCCAAATCAATGGCTACATAGCAAATTCCAAGGGATGTGATAATTTGTATAACCAGGACACTACATTTGGAACAGCAACTGAAATTGTAAGTTCATTATAATCCACTGTCACTATCCAAGATCCATTTTTTTTTTGCATAGGCCAAAGCAGAAGAATTGAATGGGATATGGTAGAAATCACTATCCTTGCTTCCTTTAAGTACTTGATGGTGTCACTAATCTTTTCAATCTCTCCAGTAATGCAGCATAGCTAATAGCTTACTAAATAGTTCTAGTGACTTCCACTTGGCCTTTCCTGCCATATTAGCCCTCAGGGAACCAATGAGGGGAGTTTTCCAGCTGATGATATGTCTTTTCCAATGATGTATTCTAGAAATTGGGAAATAATCACAAGATGAGTTCAGGGATTCAGTGGATCCACTGTAAGATGGAACTGAGCTAAAACTCTATTGGTTATTTGATCGTCATAAACCTTACTCTGACTGGTGGATTACAGGGTACATTTTGGTTCTCCTGGCATTAATGTCAGTTCAGAATCACTAATCCTCAAAATGTCTGATTATTTCCTTTCTACCAATGCACAGTCAACTTGATAAAAAAAATATAATGTTTCACTTTGAACTTTGGGGAAGGCCTGGAGATAGAATAACAGCTAATGTCTGGGCAGTATACTAGCGTCCTTCCTTAAGGGGACCACACCTCCCATTTATTCAAGGGATTATGGGTCTTTGAAGTGGTGAAAATCTGAGAATTGATGCAGTGGCTGTGACTCTCTATGTTTGTGATTAAAATAAGACTTCTAACACTGGACCTAGAATACTTCTGCTTATACAGATTAAGTAAAAATTTAGCAGACCATCTATTTCACTTCTAGGTAGCCAATGCCACAGGTCTCTATAACTCTGACTATTTTGATAACTCTTTGACTCTTCTATACATTATGATGGCCATCCAAACCTAGTCTTTGGCATTAAATGCTGTCACTTGGATCAAGCCACCCTGGAATCCAATTATCACCATTCCATTAAAGGATCACAGTTCAGTGGCAGCAATCCCTACTGTAATTTTTTGCTATCACAGATTGAATCATGTCCCCCAAAAAAGACATGTTCAGCTCCCAACTCCTGGTCCTTTGGCATGAACCAATTTGTAAATAGGAACATTTAAGAAGTCATTAGTTAATATGCACCCAGGATAAATAAGAATGGGTCTAATCTTATTACTGGAGGCTATATCAAGAAGGCCATAGAGGAAGAAAACCATGGAGAACATCCAGAAGCTGGAATTTAATGAAATCAGAAAGGAAAAGTAAAGATGCCTCCATGTGAATGGAAAAGTCTAGGAACTGCAAGAGTCTGGCCATCCAGAAGATACCAACCCCAAGAGGAAGCAAACCTTCTAACCACTGAATTTCTTTTGTTTAGACAGTTCATTAGTATTTATTTTAGCAATTAGGACACTAAATCACTAACCTACAGAGAAGAATGACCACAAAGACCTTCAAGGATTTTGTTTTTCTCTTGCTTAATTGCTCTGACAAGAACTTCCAGTACAATGTTGAATAACAGTGATGAGAGTGGTTATCCATGTTTTTTTTCTCATCTTAGACAAATAGTTTTCAGTCTTTCACCATTAAGTAGATATTAGCTGTGGGATTCTCATATATGCCCTTTATCATGTTGGGGAATTTTCTTTTAATCCCAGGGTTCTAAGTGTTTTTATCACAAAGTGCTGTACTTTGTCAAATGCCTTTTCTGCATTAATTGAAAAGATCATGCGTTTTTTTTTCGTTCATTCTGTTAATGTGTATTATTGTTGCCGGTCAGGCTCTGGGTCCGTGAAAACGGTGCCGCGGATGAGAAAAAAGGAATAAGACAAAGAGAAGAAAAACTGGGATCAGGGGACTCTCCGTCCGAACTGGAGAGAAGAGCCCAGCCACACCATAGAGCATGGCTTTTATTTGGTTTTTGAATCAATAGATGACAGTTTATATTCTTGAAGGGTTTACATTCCTGCATGTAGCAGATGTTGTAAATCTTATCTAACATAGAAACTCAGGATTATTCCCCACCCAGCTACTATAAGATCCTGTCTCATTATCATGAGACTAGGTTCTTATCTCCTACATTCCAGGGTTTCTCCTACATTCCAAAGTGATCTGCTTATTGTAGGTAGTCATGGCCTTTGAAACTCCATCATATTATATAAATTGATTTTCTTTTATTGAACCAACCTTGCATAGCAGAGGTAAAATCCAATTTATTATGGTGTATAATTCTTTTAATATGCTGTTCGATTTAGTTTGCTAGTGTTTTGGTGAGGATTTTTGCATCTATATTCATTAGAGTCTGAACATTTCTTTTCTTGTGGTATCTTTATCTGGCTTTGCTTGAGGGTTATGTTGGTATGATAGAATGAGTCAGGTGTTCCCTCTTCAATGTTTTGGAAGTGATTAAGCAGAATTGGTGTTAAGTCTTCTTGGAATATTTAGTAGAATTCCCCTGTGAGTCAATTGATACTGGGCCTCTCTTTATTGGGAAATTTGTGATTACTGATTCAATCTCTTTACAATTTCTTCTTCAGTCAACCTAGGTAATTTGTGCATTTCTAAGAATTTTTCCATTTCTTCAAGGTTATCTAATTTTATTGGCATGTTTTGTCCATACTAACCTCTTATATTCCTTTTTATTCTCATGGATCAGTTCTAATGTCCGACTTTTCATTGCTGATTTCCATTAGTTTTATCGTCTCTCTCTTTTTTTTTAATCAGTCTAGTGAAATGCTGGATGATTTTATTAATCTTCATCAAAAAACCATCCTTTGGTTTTGCTGATTCTATGTATTTTTTTCCCTTTCATCTCCATTCTAAACTTCGTTATTTCCTTCCTTCTGCTCACTATTAGTTTAGTTAAGTTTTGTCTTCTCTATCTAGTTCTTCCAATTCCCAGGTTGGGGATCTGATTTGACATCTTTCCTCCTTTTTAATGTAAGCATTTAACACTATAATTTTGCCTCCCAGCACAGCCTTAGCTGCATCCCATAAGTTTTGGCATGTTGTATTCTCATTTTCACTCATCTCAATGCATTTCCTATTTCAGCTTCTTATTTCCTCTTTAACACACTGTTTTTTTAAGCATATGTTGCTTAATTTCTACATATTTGTGACTTTTTCCACTTCTTTCTCTTGTATTGATTTCTAGCTTCATTCTTTTCTGGCCAGAGAATATATATTTTATTATTTGAATATTTTTGGATTCATGTAAACTTATTTTGTGACCCAACATATGGTCTCTCTTGGATAATCATATATGTGCACTCAAGAAGAAAGAAATTTTGTTTTTGTTGGGTCCAGTGTTCTGTATATGTTTGCTAAGTATATTTGGTTTAGTGTATCATTCAAGCCCTGAATTTCCTTATTGATATTCTGATTACGTGTTCTATACATTAATGAGAATGGTTTATTAAATTGTCCTACACTTCATGTAGTACCATCAATTTCTCCCTTAAATAAGTTAGTATTTGTGTCATATATTTTGAGGCTTTGTGGTTAGGTGCATATAATTGTTACATCTTCCTGTTGAATTGTCCTCTTTATCAGTATACTATGACAAGATTTTTCCCTTCTAACTGTTTTTTACTTAAAATATTTTATCTGATACTAATACAGCCTCCCCACCTCTCTTTTCGATATTACTTTCATTGTATAATTTTCCATCTTTTCATCCTCAATCTACTTGTATCTTTGGTTTTTAGGTGAGTCTATTGCAGTATCCAATAGTTGGCATATGCTTTTTATCTATTCTGTCAATTTTGCCTTTTGACTGGAGAGTTTAAACCATTTTCATTTAAAGCCACTACTGGGGAAGCAGATGTGGCTCAAGCAGTTTTGGTGCCTGACTACCATATGGGAGGTGCCAGATTTGGTTCCTGGTTCCTCCTTAAAAAAAAAAAGAAGATGATGAGCACCAACAAGCAGACACAGAGAAGAGACAGCAAGCTCAAACAGTGGGTGGGGGCTCTGCCTTTCAAAAACCATAAAAAAATAAACTCACTACTGATGATACAGGACTTTACTCTGCCATTTTGCTATATAGCCTTTTTAGCTTTTCTAACTTTGCTGTCCTTCACTTCCATTAAAACCTACTTTTATATTTATTTCCTTTTTGTCTTGTACCATATTGAGTGCCTTCTCATTTCTTTATTTATATATTTTTCATCTATTTTTTTTTTTTTTTGGTTACCATGAGGTTGAAATTTAACATCCTAAATATAAAACTATTATATTTATTTTCATACCAATTTAACTTCAAGAACATGCACATATATTTTTCCTCTACCTGTCTGTCCATTACAATTTTTTGTGCTTGATATCACTTATATCTTTGTATATTGTCTTTCCAAAAATCTAAATTTATCCTTTCTTTTTTATGCATTTGCACTTTCACATCTGTAAGAATTAAGTGGATTTACATACCAAGCAATACAGTATAATAATACTAGCATTATATTTAGACAAATTATTTCCATTATCAAAGATCTTTATTTTTTCTACTTTGAACCACAGTCTAGTGTCCTTTCCTTTCAGTCTGAAGAACTACCATTAGCATTGTTTGTGGGACAGATGTAGTGGTGATGAACTCCCTCACCTTTTCTTTATCTGAGAATGTCTTAATCTCTCCCTCATTTTTGAAAGACTACCACCAAATATAGCATTATTGGTTGGCAGTTGTTTCCTTCAGCACTGTAAGTATTTCATCCCATTGCCTACTTGTAGCCATGATTTCTGATGAGCAATTGGCACTCAATCTACTTGTTTTTCCCTCAAATGTAATATGTTGCTTTTCTCTTTCAGCTTTAAGAATTGTCTTTTAGCCTTTGCATTTTATAGTGTAAGTGACAGGACATGATAAACATGTTTGGTGTTCTCTGAGCTTCTTGGATGTGCCTATTCATGTCTTTTGTTAAATTTGGGGAGTTTTTTGTAATTATTTCTTTGATTATTCCTTCTGCCACTTTCTTTCTGTCTTCTCCTTCCAAGATTCCCATAGTCCAGATATTTTTTGCACTCGATGGTGTTCCATACCTGTTTTAGTTTATTTTTGTTTTAATATTTCTTTTTTTCTTTCTGCTTCTCAGTGTGACTCATTTCAAGTGACTCTTAAAGATCACTGATCTTTTCTTCAGCCAGTTCCAATTTGCTCTTGGACTCTGTCTTTTCCAGGGGGTGTTCTTGTTAGTCTTTGGGGTTCCCTGTTTAAAATAATTTGGTTGTCCCTTCTCCTGGTTATATGTAGCAGGCAGGCCTTTGTCCCAGTTGTCAGCCTCTAACTTTTTAAAAATTCCTTTTATTGTCTCATGCTGATTTTGCCTGAAGATCAAAGTTGGGGAGGAGGGTTGCCCAGTAAAAGACTTTCCCAACATAGTTTTTAACAGTTAAAACATGGCCAGAGGCTCATGAAGGGGGTGCAGACCATCTCCAAATTGCCCTGGAGACAGGATCATGAATGGTCCCAAAATCTTCTCTAACAGTTCCCTATAGCTTAGCTTTCCTGGTTTGCCAAATAAATGCAGCCCTTCAGCTAACTGTTCCCTGAAGCCCTGGCAAAGCCCTGCATCTTTAAATATCCACCATTTCCAATTTCTCCATGGAGGGTTGAAATAATGGTGGCCAGTACTTTTTCCAGGGTGGGTTAAAACAATATCTCCCCTCATAGCTAGGGCTCTATGATCTGAATTCCCTAACCAAAAGCCTTGATCAGTGATCAGGTGTGACCACCATTGATCTTGGGTAAGAAGATTTTTACAACCCTTTCTCTCACCAGCAGTGGGGAAGGGACTGGACCTATAGTGGCTTGCTGAAAAAGTAGGGGATGGGTGGTTGGGAGGAGTTCTAGGAAGATGACATTGGTGTAATAAGGCAGGGCTCAACTCTTTCACAAAAGCAACAGAGAAAGGGCCGAAAGCTGTCAGAGGGGCCTGCTTTGAGGTTCAGCAGACTAGGACAGTGTTGCACAACTCACAGGAGAATGAGGGACAGAGAGATAAAGAACCCAAAATGTCAAACATGAGTTAGAAAACACCTGGGGTGGCCATAAAGAGCACCCATCCCCCACTTCCAAGACATTAAGCCTGGAAAATGTCCCTGGCTCACTGCAGCCAACTGAGAGGGGGGTAGGCATCTTAGTCTCTGTCAGCTATTACAAAGGAAGGGGGAAAGTGAGTTGGGAAGCTTCTCTATAGTGAATTTGGGCAACAGAGGCCACTTTGAATTTGAAATCTGTCTAGACAAGGCCTGGAAATTTGAGGTTGAAGGAAACACCCCTGTGGAAAGTTTCCCTGACAAACACCATGTGCTGGCTGGTCAGGAAATTGCACAGAGAAAAAATGCTTTTAGGTTTCTCTTAAGACCCGGGGAGAAAATCTGTGCTCCATTAGTGAGTCCCTGGCCAAATTTTCATAGCTTAACTTGGGCAATTTTAAAGACAGGATTCAGTGAACCAAAAATCAAAGAAAAGCTATGTAAAAAAACACTAAGCAAGAGAGAGAAATTAACCATGAGTGTGAATTCACCAACAGATTCAGATGCCTAGACTTCAGGAAAATATTACAAGCCATACTAAGAAATAGGAAGATTTGACCCAGCCAAAAGAATAAAACATATGTCCTGAAGAGTACAGGAGTTAAGACAACTAAGCAATGATAATCGCTCAAATATCATAAATCAATTCAAAGAACTGAAGAAAAATATGACCAAAGTGATAAAACATATTAAGAATATACTAAATGAACAAAAAGAATAATTTGAAAGCCTGCAAAGAAAAGTAACACAGTTTATGGGAATGAAAGACATGATTGATGAGATTAAAAATATATTTGAAACACATAAGAGCAAATTTAAATTGCTCAAAGACAAAATTAATCATTTTGAGGACAGAAATTTAAAATAAAAGAAGATGAATAGAGAAAAGAATGGAAAAATTGGGACAAGGTCTCAGAGAATTGGATGACAACATGAAATAGGACAACTTACACATTATTGGTGTCCCAGAAGTGAATGTAAAAGGCAGAAAGAATATTTGAGGAAATAATGACTGAAAACTTCCAAACGCTTATGAAAGATATAAATATCAATATCCAAGAAATTCAATGCACCTCAAACAAAATAATTCTGAATAGACATATCGAGACACATACTAATCAGAATGACAAGTATCAGAGGTAAAGAAAGGATTATGAAAGCAGTAAGAAAAAAGCGAAGCATCACATATAAGTGACCTCAATAAAATTAAGTGCCAACCTCTCATCAGAAACCAGGGAAAAGAGAAGAAAGCAGTATGATGTATTTAATGTACAGAAAGAGAAAACTGTCAGCCAAAAATTCTGTACCGGGAAAAACTGTCCTTCAAAAATGAAGATGAGTTCAAAGTTTAGATGACAAACAGAAATGGAGACAGTATATTACCAAAACACCAGAATTACAAGAGATACTAAAGGGAGTGCTTAAACCTGAAAGGAAAAACAAGGGTGAGACTTGGAGAAGAGTATAGAAATGAAGAATATTAAGAAGGGTAAATTAAAGGGTAAAAAGATTGACAATAGTAAGGTATGACAACGGAATCAAAAGGACAAAATGGATGAAGTAAGTAATGCTTTTACAATAAAAAATTTGAATGTTAATGGCTTGAACTTACCAATCAAAAGACATAGACTGATAGATTGGATAAAAAATATGAGCCATCTATATGCTGTCTACAAGAGATTCACCTCAGATGCAAGAAAACAAACACATTGAGATTGATAATTTGAGGAAAAAAAAAGACTTTCCATACAAAAAGTAACCAATAAAGAGCTGGAGTAGTGATACTAATATTGTACAGAATATATTTTAAATACAAATCTTTGCTCTGTGGATACTTCTCCAGGATATACCATATGTTGGGTCACAAGAGAGGTCTCAATAAATTTTAAAAGTTTGAAATTATACAAAACACTTTCTCTGATCATAACGAAATGCAGCTGGAAATGAAAAAAGGAAGAAAAAGGGAAAATTCATAAATATATTTGTAGCACTTTGTTATTATTTATGAATTCCATAAAAGATAGTTGATTATGTTTGTAAAGTCATCTGTTCCTCTAGGTGTTATACCCTTTGATTGTATTAAAGTCAGCTGAGATGTCTTTGATTAAATTATGTTACAATTAGGCATTTCATTTGAACACATAATTAGGGTGACACTGTTTAAGTCCCTGACCCCTTTGTAGGCTACATAAACAGACATTCAACCCAGGGGACACACAGAAGTAGATACACAGAAGAGCAGGAAGGAATAGAGAGAGCTCCATAGACACAGAAGAGGAGAGAACTTGTCACCTTTGATTCTGTGGCCCTGGGAAGAGAGATGAGTCCTTTGCCTGATAATTTACAGCTGATCTTGTGAAGAGACCAGACAGCTGAACCCAGAAAGAAATGAGCCCTCCAGCCATCTGCTGGGATTTGAAGAAGCTGGACCTATGGAGCTTTAAGAGGAAAGAGGAAGACTGAACCTTTGCAGATGTCACACACCATCTTGCTTCAACCCATGGTAACAGACATTTGGTGAGAAAGAAGCTCTTATGGAAACTTGAGTTTGAATCTTTAGGGCCTTGTAACTGTAAGTTTCTACCCCAAATTAAATAACCTTTATAAAAGCCAACAGATTTCTGGTACTTTGCATCAGCACTCTATGGTTGACTAATACAATATTAAACAAGGCACTCAAATAATCAGTGGGTCAAACAAGAAATTGCCAGAGAATTATGAAAATATCTTGAGATGAATGAAAATGAGGACATTACATCAAAACCTATGCAAAGGCAGCTAGCTCTGAGAGTGAAACTGATAGCCCTCAATGCTTACATAGAAAAAGAGAAAGACATAATTGAATATCAAACTGCACACCTAGAAGAACTAGAAGAAGAGCAAACTTATCTCAAACCAAGCTGAAGGAAAGAAAGATAAGAGCAGAAATAAATGAAACTGAGAACAAAAATTAGAATAATTAAAACCAAAAGTTGGTTCTTCAAGGAGATCAACAAAGTTGAAAAAGCCCTAAGCTAGATTGACAAAGTAAAAAAGAGAGAAGATGCAAATAAGTAAAATCAGAAATGAGAGGGAGGACATTACTACCGATTTTGCAGAAATAGAGATTATAAGAGGATACTATGAAGAACTGTATGCTAAAAAACTAGATAATGTAGATGAGGACAAATTCCTAGATACACACACAAAAATACTTACACTTGCCCTAGAAGAAACAGAGGATCTCAAGAAATCAATCAGAAGTAAAGATATTGAAATGATAATCAAAAACCTCCCAAGAATGCTAAGGGGTGTGGAGTCTTTCTTTCTGGGGTAGTGATATTGTTCTAAAAATTTTGAGAAGATGAATGTACAATATCAACATTGTGATTATACTAAAAGTCATTGTTTATACACTTTGGATAATATCGCTAGAAACATCAGTTATGTGCAGTGGGGGAGAGAGATTGAGAGGTGAGGAATTTTCTTGTTTGTTTGTTTGATGTTTGTTATTATTGAAATAATAAAAATGCTCTAATAATGATTGAAGTGATGAACACACAACTATATGATTATATCAAATACCATTGATTGTACACTCTGGATGAGTTGTATGTTTATTAATGTGCATTAATAAAATTGATTTGTTATTTTAAAAAAAGCTTCACAAAGATGAAAACCCCAGGACCGATTGGTTTCACAGGTGAATTCTAACAATCATTCAAAGATAAATTAAAGCCAATATTCCTCAAACTCTTTCCAAAAATTGTACAAGAAAGAATGTTACTGAACTCATGCTATGTAGCTAGCATCACCCTAATGCCAAAACCAGATAAAGACACTATGAAAAAAGAAAACTATAGACCAAAATCACTAATGAATATAGATGCTAAAATCCTCAACAAAATACTCGCAAATCAAATCCAAAAGCATATTAAAAGAATTATACATGATGATCAAGGGGTTTTACCTTAGGTATATAAAGTGGTTCAACACAAGAAAATCAATTAGTGTAATAAATTACATTAATAAATTGGAAGAAAAATTCACATGATCCTCTCAATTGATGCAGAAAAGGCATATGACAAAATTCATCACCCCTTCTTGATAAAAAGAAAACACTCCAAAAGACAGGAATAGAAGGAAACACTCAATATGGTGAATTGCATATATGAAAAATCTACAGCTAGCATAGTACTCATGGTGAAAGAATGAAAGCTTTCCCACTGATATCACAAACATGACAATGACGCTCATGCTCATTGCAAATATTCAATATTGTTTTAGAGGTTCTAGCTTGAGCAATTAAGCTAGATAAAGAAATAAAAGTCACCCAAACAGGAAAGGAAGAATAAAACTTTCCTTATTCACTGATGATGTTATCCTATATCTAGAAAATCCTGAAAAATCTACAGCAAAGCTATTAGACATGTTCAGCAAAGGGGCGGTATGATTTTTTAATACATAAAAATCAACAGTATTTCAATACACTTCTGATGAGCAATATTAGGAGGAAATCAGGAAAAAATCCATTTATAATAGTGACTAAAAGAATAAAATATTTAGGAATCAACTAAACCAAGAATATAAAGTGTCTGTATTCAGAAAACTACAAAAGATTGCTAAAAGAAATGGTAGAAGACATATAAATGGAAAGACATTCTGTGTTCATGGACTGGAACACTAAACATCATTAAGATGTTCATTCTACCCAAACTAATATACAGATTCAATGCAATCCCAATAAAAATCCCAGCAGCTTATTTTGCAGCAATGGAAAAGTCAATTATCAGATTTATTTGGAAGGGTAAGTGTCTCCAAATAGCCAAAAATATCTTGAAAAAGAAGAAAAAAGTTGGAAGAATCTCACTTTCTGACTTTAAAGCATATTGCTTAGCTACAGTAGTAAAAATGGCATGGTACTGGCATAAAGACAGACAGATTGACCAATGGAACTGAATCAAGAACTCAGAAATAGACTCCCACATCTATCACCAAGTGATTTTTGACAAGAGTGTCAAGCCCTCCCAGCTGGGACAGAACAGTTTATTCAACAAATGGTTTTGGGAGAACTGGATATCCATATCCAAAATAAAGAAAGAAGAACCCTATCTCACTCCTTATACAAAAATTAACTCAAAATGGAACAAGGATGTTGTAGGAGGTGTGGGAGGTGGGCAACATGGGAATCCCAGTGGCTTCCATGTAATATTTTGGGTATCTAAGCACCTCTTAAAATATATTTATATATATACATAAATAACAATTTTGCAAGCAAAAGCACATATATGCATATATATTTATATATCATTTTGCAAATGTTGGTATGTATTGTGAAAATTTTGATTTTTACCCACAATAAAAAAATTTAAAAAAATTAAAAATTTAAAAATTTTAAAAAAAGGACCTAAATATAAAACAACCATAAAACTCCTTGAAGAAAATAAAGGAAAACTTCCTCAAGATCTTGTAGTAGGTGGTAGATTTTTAAACCTTACATAGAAAGCACCAGCAACAAAAGGAAAAATAGATAAATGGGACCTCCTCAAAATTAAACACACTTGCACCTCAAAGGATTTTATCAAATGTTTGGGGGGCGGAATGCAGCAAACTCAATGGGAGAAAATATTTGGCAATCACTAATCTGACAAGGGTTTAATATCCATGATAGGGGCATGGATGTGGCTCAAATGGTTGAGCATCTGTCTCCCATATGGAGGGACCTGGGTTCGATCCCAGGGACCTCCCGGTTAAAAAAAATATATATCCACGATAGCTACATAGCTCATACAACTCAATAATATAAAGACAAATTACCCAGTTAAAATATGGGCAAAAAACTTGAAAAGACAATTTTCAAAGAAAACGAAATGGCAAAGAAATACATTGAAAACTGTTCAATATCATTAGCAATTAGAGAAATGAAGATCAAAATTACAATGAAATATTTTATATCTATTAGATTAGCTTCTTTTAAAATGTAAGAAAACTAAATGTTGGAAAGGATGAGAATAGGAATACTTGTTCACTCTTGGTAGGATTGTAGAATGTTACAGCCACTGTGGAGGATTGTTTGGCAGTTCCTAAAGAAGTTGAATGTAGACTTGCCATGGGACCTGGCAATACCATTACTAGGTATATACCCAGAACTGAGAGCAGTGACACAAACAGATATCTGCACACTGATGTTTATAGCAGTGTTATTCATGATGGCCAAAATTTGGAAACAACCCGGATGTCCATCAATCAATGACTGGACAAACAACCGGTATTATATACACAAGATGGAATATTATTCAGCAGTGAGAAGAAATGAAGTTGTGAAGCATATGACAACATGAATGAACCTGGAGGACATTACATTATGTGAAGCAAGCCAGACACAAAAGTGCAGATACTGTATGATTGCACTATTATGAACTAAATATACTGTGTGAACTAAATATATTGCATTAATAACTAGAACATAGGAGCCAAGAAAATAGAATGAAGGTAGAGAATGGAAAGATGTTGGTTAATTTGTGCAGAATTGGTAAAAAGATTATCTGTAAATCTTTAGAAATGAATAGAAATGATGAAGGCACATCATGGTGTTTGTAACTAGCAGAGTTATATGGGTAAGACAGTGGTTGAAAGGGAAAGTCTAAGGTCATGTATATTAGTAGAAGGAAAGATAAAAAATATAACATGTGTCTGTATAACATAGTGGAACCTCATGTGAAATACGAATACAGATGATATTGTATATATAAGACTATTTCTACAAGATATAAATACAAATAAATTACAGAGATGGAAACAGAATAGCAGCTATGTATGGCAATGGAGTCAGAGAGAGATTGAGAAGTGATGAGTTTTGTTGTGTTTCTTTTTTTTGTTTTTTAGTACTATTATTGGAATAATGAAAATTCTCTAAAAATGATTGAAGTGAGGAATGCACAACAATATGATTGCCCCAAATTCCATTGATTGTACATTTTGGATGGATTTATGCTTCATTAATATGCACCAATAAAATTGATTTGTTAAAAAAAAAGAAACAGAATAGACTAATGCAAGACTAGAGCCACCACAATGACAATTGCTTGCAGCAAATGTCATACATTTCAGTAAGCCCAAACTTCTTATTTTTTTCATCTTTTAAAATTATTTTTATAAAGAGAAGTCACTAGATAAATTGTCTTCAAACAGCAAAAACAAAATGGTGTAGTTGGTCTTATTTCTTATATTTCCTCAATAAAGCATTTTATAAAATTAAAAAAAAAAAAGAGTATGGAATATACACTGGTACCTGCTTCATGGATAGAGCACAGTTCTGTCCCATAGTTTATCAGCTCTTCCTCTTCCTCCCACTCTTTCTTTCCTGCCAAAAGGGAAGGGCACAATTACAACTAGTTTAGCTTATTCAAGCCCATATTGGCCATATTTCCTGAAATTTAACATGCAGACTTTAGTTAGTTGAGTTTAAAAATTTAGTTAGTTGAGACACATCTGTCTCAGTACATCAGTCAGAGTGCTACACTAGACTCAGAATATGTTCTATTATGCAAATACTTTGCAAGCTCTAATAAGCTCCCAGAAACTGTGGTATTTGCAGTGCCCTAAATAAAATGTGCTATTTTACAAGTACCCTGAGTTGAAATTCATTTTAAAACTCTTCAATAAGTTGTTTTCTTTAAATTTTTTTGGAGGTACCAGGGATTGAACCTGGGACCTTGTACATGCAGAGCAGGCACTCAACCACTGAGCTATACCCGCTTCACTCTGCAATAAGATTTTGACAGGGAAAAAAAAGCAAAAAAGGACAGAAATGACCTGTGACTAAAATATTCACCTATTTGAGTTAAACACATTCTGCCTGACTACCAGATGCCAAGGAATTTATTACTCTGTCTATACCCATCCAAAAAAAAAAAAAAAAGGAATTTTGAAGGAAGGCTGTGATTTTTCTATGATGGTTTGTTAGATAATTTGAGGACATGATTAGGAGACAGGGAAGCAGCGAGGATCTGGAGCTGGGACAGAGGAGCATACCAAAAACTTCTTATGCCTGGGCTCAGAGGTATGTTCTATTGCTAATGGGGTGGCAGAGCATATAATAACTGTGGTCTCTGGAATTACTTTGGGGTACTTTTTCTCTCATGCCACCCAATCACATAACCTTCTGATGAATTCCATCTGTTTTGTAAGTCCTTAAATGACACTAATTCAATATCATTAGAAAATATAAGAAAAATGACATAAAAAATCTCCTTAACCACTTTTTCCCCTGCCCCATAACCCTCTGCCCCAATTGCCCTCTTACTCCCTTTGTTTCCATGGAAATAAAGCAGGAAACTCACAGGCCTGAACGATTGAGTAACTTGTCTGAACCTCTTCTGGAAATTTCCTCAGACTCACAGTGAATTCTTTGGTTCATTCACTCATTTATTCCTTCTTTTTTTAATTCACAAGATAAATTTTGTTAAATGTATAGTGACAGAATGTCCTTTCTTGGTGAAAGATTCAGTAAGCTTCATCCCCTCATTGGAAATCCTTCCTTTTCCCATAATGTGGCCCTCTTTTCTGAGGGAAATCAGACTCTCTTGCTACTATCTCCCATTGATCACAGATTTCCTCCTTCCTTTACAAAATTCTTAGAGAAATGCCTTTTTCTCCCATATCAACATGTCATCCTGTTGAAGTGAAGGTGAACCAAAAAAGTAGGCTCTGAAGGATTTTGTACCTGTCTCCCAGTTGTAAGTGATAAATTGGATGCTCTAATTTATCCTGAAATCCCATTAATCAGTAGCTAAATGTTTTTTCCTGCAGGGAGAACTTGAGACAACAATTGCTTAGAGCAGTTGGGATCTGAATGAGCACCAGGGCTTCCAATACCCTTGTGTGACATCATCACTGACATAGCTCAGTTCTGGGGGCTCAATCTGTACTAAACAAGACAACAAGAAAAACATGGTAACTCTTGCATCAGGGGTTAGGTTGGTAGAGGAAAGGAACTTATGCCATTTTCATATAATAAAACTGAATTGAAATTTTTCCCTGCCCTTAAAGTGGTTGCTATTCCTTGGCTGAGAGAATACAGGGAATGATAACATATTCTGATAGACTATTATTTCTCTCCCAACCTCTAATCTGACTCTGGTTGAATCCTTTCTGTGCTTCCCTGGTCACCCAATAGAACTTATCTCTTTCAGATCTCCTTTGCCTCTGAGTCTTCAGATAGGCTTTTCTCTCTAACAAGAAGACATTTTCTTCTCTCTTTAGGCTCACCTACCTTCATCACACATGGTGGTGAAGACAGCTGACTTCAGACAAGCTCGTATGATTGCATCCCAGCCCCACCCCTTCCTAGCCATTTGACCTTGCACATATCAGTTTTCCTCTAATTCCTTCATCTGTAAAATAGGACTAGCCACCTCATAGTGTTATTGAGAGGATGCAATAGGTTAATACATGTAAACACTAAGACAAGGGACTGCTATAGCATAAGAACAAGTGAATGCTCATTCTTATACTTCAGGTTACAACTCCCTTATAGTGCACATAATTGGTGATGTCCTGGTTTATGTAATAAGAGCACCTAAAAATCCTCCATCATAACATGATTTGTGGTTCATTTACAAATCTATCTCCTCATAATTCCTGTAAGCAAGTGAATGGAAAAGACTAAACATGTCTCAATATTTGTAGTCCCAAAAAGTAGGACGGTGCCTGACATATATCAGGTACTCAGTATACATTTGTTGAATCAATGAGTGAATGAATTTCCCAAAAGATGGATCTTATATAGCATCAGGAACTACCATCACCTAAGAATGGAATCTGGTCTATTCTTTGATTTTACTTTTTTTTTGAGCCCAGTGAATGTTATTTTGAAGGTCTATATCCATTCTACATGCTTCCATTCATGGCTGCTGGAATAGAGTTAGAATTATGGCATCACAAAAAAGCACTGAGGCCCAGGGAATCCATGGTCAACATGTCTAGGTGGTATAGTAGTACAGTCATGAAACTCCATAGTGCCTCTGCTTTGGTTCTAGATGCCATTTAGAAAAGGAACTGGGTAAATTTTGGAATATATTTGAGGAAAAATTTAAGAAGTTTGGGCGAGATGGTGAGGATGGTGTAGCCTGACAACTTGTAGGAAAGTGAAAATTCTCACTTTGGGAAAAGGTTTGTTTTGAGTGACTCCAGAGGGCAAAACACAGAAAAATCATTGGATAAAAATAGAATAATAGTAACAACAACAACAACAACAAAACAATCTGTGCTTGTTCAGAAATGAAGTAAAAATATCTCAGAGGCCTCATCCTATCTCTTCAAATATTGCCTCATTATGCTACACATTCCCTTATCCCGTGGTCTCAGGAGAATATGTGTGGTTTCACAAATTTTGTTAACTGTATATGGATAGGCACAGGGCCATTTCACACTGCCTAACCATCCACTCAGTTTTCCAAATTTAGAATTCCAGTATCATTTCCTGATAGGAACATTCTCTGATAGCTGTCTGGTAGGATTTCACACCCCTACTTGGTTCTCCATTTTCAAGAAATGCATTTGCTACAGTTCACAACATATTCATTTGAATTTACCTGTTGTGATCAATTGCAAAAGTGGCCACACATTCTTTCTCTTTCCATGCACACTAATGCGACTTTGCACCTCCTTTTATCAGGAGCATGAGTCTTTCTCTACTTCTCAATTTCAGTTTTACTTATGATTGTTTTGGAAAGTTGTCAATTCCTTTCAGAGAATTGAAAGGACTTGCCCAGGAGGCTGATCCTCTTTCTGCTCCATGAATCCCAGGAATCCATAGGGATGAGCTCAGTCCTGGCTTCTGGGTGATGAGTGACCACATAGTGAGAGTATTCAGCTATTGCTGTTGATTTGATTTAAGACCAGTCAGCCCTCAGATGACCCCACAGCTGATTGAACACATATGCAAAAGGCAAAATAGAGGAGATGAGCCTACACCAGAGCAAAAGGACCCAAAATTCCAACCAGAAAAATCAGGAGATAAATATATGGTTGTTGTTTATATCTACTACATTTTGTGGTCATCTGTTACACAGAAATAGATAAATGTTGCATTTGTTAACTTAGCTATTTCTATCACCAGAAAGTGAGGAAATTTTTCTTGGTCATTTCTATATCATGAGCCTTTGGACTAGAGTTTGACAAGTAATAATTATTAAGTAAATATTTGTTGACTGAATGGACCATTGAATGATATGTACTTATAAGTCTGAATCCATGCAAAAATTGCCTTATTTGATATTTCCTTAAACAGGCTAAATTCCAACTTTAGCTCCTGGCCTTCAAGATTAATGAAAAATATAATCATATTTGTTCTCAGGTACTCCCATCATTCCACAGTTCTGCAATGATTCCCAAGGTCTCCAAGGACATTGGTGAAGAGCCTCAGCACATCCATTGTCCCATTTTTGTGTGGTCTTTCTAAAGCATTGGTTCTCTGCTTGCTTTCCCACTTGAAAAATGACCACCTTGACAGGGCCAGGAGCACCATGACAGAGTTTGGATTTGCTAGGTGCTGTCATTTCCCTCCAAAAGGCTGCCACCTTCTCCAGGAAACTGTCAAGAAACAGGCCTCCCACCTATTGTCAAGGACTTGCCTCTCCCACTCATACTCCCACACCCACTTTCCCCTCAGACTACAGTTCATTCTATGTGATCATTTCAATGAGCAGAGATTTTTACCACAGATGGTAAGACCCATGCACTTTTGGTGGCTTCTGCTTTTGGGAGTCTAATTACATCCTTGAAATGAGGTAGGGAAAGAAGAAAAATATAGGACAATTTTATACAGGAGTTAATGTTCCAATAAATTGCCTTGTCATGCATGTTTAAGAGCCCTGAATAAAAATCCCCTCAGGTCTCTTGAAAATTGTTAGATGATAAAACCAGAATTTTAAATTGCATCATAATTTATGGAAAAGATGCAAAGAAAAGTCTATGTGAAGTTCTAGAATAACCCCTCTTCTATAATTCTCCTGGAATCTTCACTGGCACATTAACTATTCACCCTCACCTAGAAGTCACTGGAAGTATTACTTAGACCCTCATGCCTTTAAAAATAGCTTCTTTCAGATTCTTCAAGTAGTAATTCCTTTTGTACTACTGTCAGCCACATTATTATATATATTTTTAAAAAGCTGACAGGGCAACAAGTAAAACCAATAAAATGGAACTGAAATGAAATAACTCTTTTATATTCTTAAGTTCTCAGAATCCCTTTGGAAGTGTGTAGTTTTCACTTGATGATAGTAAAAAAGGGCTCTTAGTGAGGGAGACAGTTTGGATATCTCAAAAATTAAATGCATCCCTCTTTGATGTTATATATTTATTATTTTGCTTGTTTATCATCTGACTCTTCTATGAAAACTGACAGTGTATTAAGATGGTAACTTATCTGGTTTGATTGTCAGTGTATCCCTGATGCCTGGAATAGTGCCTTGTATGTAGGGCAAAATCAAGAATTAATCTGTAGGAGAAGGCAGCGGTGGCGGCGGCTCAGGAGGCCGCGTTCCCGGTCCTGGCCTCGGCCCCAGCTCTACCATGGTGACGCTCGCCGAGCTGCTGGTGCTCCTGGCCGCACTCCTGGCCACGGTTTCGGGCTACTTCGTTAGCATCGACGCGCATGCCGAGGAGTGCTTCTTTGAGCGGGTCACCTCGGGCACCAAGATGGGCCTCATCTTCGAGGTGGCCGAGGGCGGCTTCCTGGACATCGACGTGGAGATTACAGGGCCTGACAATAAAGGAATTTATAAAGGAGAACGAGAGTCCAGTGGGAAATACACATTTGCTGCTCACATGGATGGAACATATAAGTTTTGTTTTAGTAATAGGATGTCAACCATGACTCCAAAGATAGTGATGTTCACCATTGATATTGGGGAGGCCCCAAAAGGACAAGACATGGAAACAGAAGCTCACCAGAACAAGCTGGAAGAAATGATTAATGAGCTAGCAGTGGCGATGACAGCTGTAAAGCATGAACAGGAGTACATGGAAGTTCGGGAGAGAATACACAGAGCGATCAATGACAACACAAACAGCAGAGTGGTCCTTTGGTCCTTCTTTGAAGCTCTTGTTCTAGTTGCCATGACATTGGGACAGATCTACTACCTGAAGAGATTTTTTGAAGTCCGGAGGGTTGTTTAAATGCTTTTTTCTCCTATCTCACGGTTTACCAAACATCTTGGTCACAATAATGTCATTAGTTTCTATGTTTTTATTTTCTGAACTGTACATTCACAGCTTAAGTTTCTTTGTTATTAATAGTTATATGTGGGGAAAACATCAAATGAAAATTTGACATTTGATTGGCATTATTATTTGAATTCTCCCTCCATTATACAGGTCCTTCCAGGACTCAAACACTATAAGTGAAATACAGGAGTATAATTCTTTTTTATGTTTTCTTTTTCTTTTGTTTTCATAATAAAATGCAGTTTGTTCAAGAAATCAGCACAAAAGCTGGTAATACTTTACTAAAATGACTGCATTCTTTGGATCCCTTTCCTGCAGTTTGAGTCATTAAAGATTCATTTTGTTCAGTTCTTATGAGAAACGACAGTCTGCATCTTGACATTTTCTGCCCAGCCTACAGGCACAGCTCTCTGGAGTATGCTACTGTGGTTGGGTGCTTTTATACTTTCTTTTTTGAATTTGCTTTAAAAATAAGACTTGCCCCACAGACGTCCCCCCCCCCTAAATTTTTACATTGAACCTTAACACTCAATCACCTCCACATAAATTGATGACAGACACAGCTAGTAACTATTTTTTGGTTTCTGCCTAACCTTCTAAGAAGTCTCTATTAAAGCCAGTTCTCTGGGTATTTCAGCAAATGGTAACTTTTTCTTTTCGTGCTGGCATGTTCACTTTCTCCACTCTTGGCACGTTGGAAGTATGTATTCACGCAATTGGAAAAATCTGGATTTCTGATGCCAAAGGGTTAAAGCCTCTTGGATTTCATTTCAATGAGATACAGCCACTATTTTATTTTTGATCAGTGGCATTTTGGGCCATATTTAATTAGTGTACTGAACATCAGCGTCAGTACTAGGGTTTTGTTTTTGTTTCTTTTGGCTCTTTCATTTTTGGCACATGTGAATTTTGTATACAATGAAATGACTTTCTTTTGGTCTCTGATGATGGGTTTAAAATTAAAGGAGCATCTGGTTTGGTGTGGGAATGATCCAGGATTATGTTGTGACTGATATATTAGTTACTTGTACATTTTTTTTTGGATCTTTGCAAGGGGAAAACTACAAGTAACAAGTTTTATATAATTATTTAAATTTGTTACAGGTTTTCATGTTCAGGATAAACAATTTTTTTTTTTTTAACTTGGGTGAAAATTCTTGCAACAGTTTTTTTGATAAGGTGACTGTGTTTCCACCTTAGGACAACTGTTGCATGCCAATTATTTTTGTGCGTGTAAAAACACTTCTAAATTGAATTAAAAGATGTAAATTTAAAATTGGTTGTGTATATGCCCCAGGTTCAGTAAATAAACAATTCTTTTTTAAACAAACAAACAAACAAACAAAAAAAAGAATTAATCTGTACAATTTCTTCTCTTAGAGAGCTTACTCTTAATTTACTAAGGAAATGACTTTCATAGATATTATTTCAGAAAAGTTACATACTACTACAAAGATTCACGTCATTTTCATGTTGCTCTGAATCATAGCAGAGTTGCAACACCACAGTCTCACCCAGGAAAACAAACGAACAGATGATGATTAACAATGCCCTTCCCAAGGAACAGCTAGTGCCTGTACTTGAAAGCAAGATAGTTCTATCTATCTGCTCCATGGGGTCTAAGCCCCCTATCAATTGGAAACAGAATGGGCATTACTAAAGTAGACTTATTATTATTCAATTAGAGACATATTATTATTCTAGCAATGGAGGAACTTTTGTCAATGATATAAAGGTGGTGGCCACCAGAGGTGCTGGGATGAGGGAGAGGGAAGAACGGGTGTAATTTGGTGGCATTTTTGGAACATTGGAATTGTCCTGAATGAAATTGCAGTGGCGAAGTCAGGGCATTATATATTTTGGCATAACCTGCAAAATTGTACAGGACAGAGTGTAAACTATAATGTAAACTATACTCCACAGTTGGTGGCAATGCTTCAACATGTGTTCATCAATTGTAACAAATGTACCACACTAATGGAGGATGTTGTTAATGTGGGGGGAGGGAGAGGGGTATATGGGAATACCCTATATTTTTTATGTAACATTCATATAATTTAAATCTTCTTTAAAAATTTTAATTAATTTTTTATAAAAATAAATAAAAAGGTTGAAGGAGGATGGTCCACTGATGGGCCCTTGACATTGATAACTGTGCATATTAAACTTTACTCTTTTTTAATTATTTATTTATTTATTTATTTATTTATTTATTTATTTATTTATAAAACTACTTTGATTACATAACTGTTACACAAAATATATAGGGATTCCCATATGCCCCACTCCCCACACCTCCCACACTCACCACATGAACATCCTTCATTAGTGTGGCACACCCACTGCAATTGATAAATGCATCCTGGGGCTTTGCCATTAAGCATGAACCATAGTTCACAATGTAGTCTACACTCTCTTCCACACAGTACTGCATGTTGTGTGATGATATAAAATTGCCTATATCTGCCATTGCAACACCACTAAAATGGTTCCCAAGTCCCAAAAAAGCCTCTGTATTACAACTGTTTTTCACTCTCCCTGCCCCCAGAGCCTCCAGTGGCCACTGGCTCCACATCAATGTTGTAATTTCTTCCATTGCTAGAATCACAATATTTCTACAGTAGAATACCAGTAAGTCCACTCTAGTCCAAGGATCTTTCCCCAATACCGATGATTCTGTGATGGTGATGTCCACTCCACCTCCAGTTGAGGAGTTTATATCCCATGGGGAAGATGGATGGGACTATCCTGCCTGCAGCTACAGACTCTCTCCATTCCCTGGGATGGCTGTTGTCCATCATCATCTCCCAGCCAGTTGTCCTGGGTGACTCCAATGAGCTGTAGACTAGGTGTTGCAACTCCGCCAAGTTTCTGGGCCCAGTTGGCATATGGACAGTCCAAAGTCTCAAGTCTCTGGAAATATACTTACAAACTCCAGCATGAAGTATAGGTTTAAATAGAAGGAACAGATGAGACTTGTGCAGGGAAGACACAATTGAGTTCAACTCTGTCACGCTCAGGAATACAAACTCCAAAGTAGGGCCCACTGGCAAGGCACCCAGCTCTGGAGCTATCCACCCTGACCATAAGACCTGGGTGTCTCCAGAGCCATCAGGAGTCCCATTATTTGGGATAGTATCCACTTTGGCAGTCTGTGAGATCCTGCTAAGATTTGCATAAGCATTACCTCTGGGATGACTTCCTGACTCACTTTGAAGTCTCTTAGGCATACAAAACTCATTTGTCTTTACCTTTTCCCCCTTTTGTTTGAGGTCTTTCTCCAGTTGCATTGCTAGTTGGTGCTTGGTAGGAATCCCTTAGGGTCAGGGAGGCTCATCCCCTGAAGTCATGTTCCACTCTGGGGAGAAGGTAATGCATTCATATGCTGAATTTGGCTTAGAGAGAGGCCACATTTGAGTGACAAGGAGGCTTTCAGGAGGCAATCCTTAGGCTCCTCATAACAGTAGATTAAGTTTCAATTTCAAGAGCAAAGGCTCATAAGATTAGTCAGCAATGTCAAGGGCCAGTTAGTGGATCATCCTCCTTCGCCAATCACTGCTCCTGCACTTGGGGGACTCTTGCTACTCCCTTAAGGAATGTGGAAGAGTCCTCCAGGATGGGAATCCAGTATTCTCTTTGTTATTGTGTGAGTCTCCACCCACTGTGACAATGTCTTGAGAATATTTTAACATTTTACATACCTTATATATATGCTCAGGTAAACTTCCTCCCATACATTCCCCATCCCTGATACCCCATGCCAATGATCCTCTTCCACTCCAGTTGCAACCCTTCTGTGATGCAAAGCTTCTTCAAAAATGAAGCCATTACAATAGCAAAATACAAGTAATAGAAAGATGAAACAATAATGATGTTTAAATATGAGATAAAATACAAAAAAAAATTTTTTAATTAAAAATAAAATTAAATTAAAAGTTTGGGATATTTTTAAAAAAGAAAAATATAAAAAAAAAATTTTTTTTGATATTTTGCCTTCCATCACCAAACTATCTGGTGCCCTGTCTGCACCGCTGCACCTTCCCCATTCATTCCCCAGTGTTGAGTGAAGCAAACCAGGCATTGAAGGAAGAACAGTACATGATTTTACTGATAAGAATTAAGGAAATTGAGCAGACTCAGAGAGCTATTTTCTGGAAGATAGGTTTACAAGAAATTGAAAGGGAGAAGAAAGTTGTGAGCCAATACACATACGATGTAATCTATGGTAAGGTGAAAGAGTGTAGTTGCGTGGTGAAGGGATATGACAGGATGACATTTATTGGGTTGGGTGTTGTAGGGTTGATAGGTGTGTAGATTGGGAAGTGTGGTTTGGAAGGTCCAGGGTACTGGGGAGACGGTTGGGAGAGGGGTTAGGTGAACACTGGGGATTCGCGGGTATGTGGTTGAAAGTACAAATTTGGGAATGCTCTATGGCAATATGACAAGGATGGTTTACTGGTTTAAGATGTTGGATAGGGGGGGGCATTTGGGACAGGGTGAACCTGGAGCAGTTTTCTTGGTAGTGTGTGTGTGATCATTCTGTCATAATGTGACGTATCAGTGGGTGGAGACCCACATAATGAGCTGGAAGGAGTTGGACTCCTATCCTTAGGAGGACTGATTTGTTCAGACGTAGACAGGCAGGAGTCATTCAAGAGCATGGGCAATTCCTAATAGGGAAGGATAAATCAGTGAGTCAAGACCTCAGTGTTGTTACATGTAACTATGAATCTTGTCATCCAACAAATGAAGCCAGAGGGTCGCATGAACCCTGGGGAGAGGGGGAGGGAAGAATTAAATAGATCAAACAGGGGCTTTTTAGTGGGCAGTGGAAATGTTCTGCATGATCTTACAGTGATGGACACAGGATATATGGTAAATATTATCAAAATTTATAAAAGTGTATGGACTAAAATGTAAACCATAGGGTAAACCACTGACCATCTTTAGTAGACTATGTTTTACTATTTGTATATTAGTTATAACAAAGGTAACATCCACATATAAAAAGGTATTAATATGGCAGGGGAGGAAAGGGGAAGTATGTTAGGTATATGAAAGTTTCCTGTATTAGGTGTGTGACTTTGCTGTAACCTAAAACTTCTTTGAGAACCTTTACTCTTGAAATTGAAACTTAGCCTAGTATTATAGGGTGCCTAAGAGTTGCCTCCTGGGAGCTCCTTGGTGCTCAAATATAGCCTATCTCTAAGCTGAACTCAGCATATAAATACATTACCTTCCCCCTAGCATGAGACATGACTCCCAGAGATGAGCCTTCCTGGCACCGAGGAATTACTACCAAGCACCAACTAGCAATGCAACTGTAAAAAGATCTTGACCATAAGGTGGAAAATGTAATAGCAAATAAGTTTATATGGCTAAGATACTTCAAAGTGAATTGAGAGGCCATTCCAGAGGTGATGCTTATACATGTCTCAGCAGGATATCTTTGACTACAAAAGTAGATACCATCCCAAATAGCAGGGTTCTTGAGGGCTCTGAAGACATCCAGACACCATAGTCTGGACAGATAGCTCAGGAGTTTGGTGCCTTGCCAGTGTTTCACTATTTGTATATCAGTTATAACAAAGGTAACATCCACATATAAAAAGGTATTAATATGGGGGGGAGGGGGAGGATGTTAGGTATATGAAAGTTTGGGCCCTACTTTGGAATTTATGCTCCCCAGAGTGACAGAGTTGGACTCAGTTGTGGTTTCCCTACACAAGAGTCTTCTGTCCCTCTATTTGAACCTATAATTAGTACTAGAGTTGGTAGGTGTACATCCAAGAAACTTAAATCTTTGGGTTGTGCATGTGCCAGCTGGGCCCTGAATCTCAATTCAGTTGCAACATCTACTCTCCAGTTCATTGGTTTCACCCAGGACAATTAACATGATGGTGATGATAGACAATTACCTTACCAAGGAACTGAGAGAGAGTCTACAACTGCAAGCAAGAGAGTCCCATCCAACAGCCTTATAGGATTGCAGCCCCCTCTCAATTAGAGGTGGAGTGGACATCTCCATCCCATAATCCTCAGGATTGTGGAATGAGCTATGGACTAAAGTAGACTTACTGGTATCTACTATAGACTTATTGTGATTCTATCAATGGAAAAAATTATATCAATGATGTGGAGGCAGTGGCCACTGGAGGTTCTGAGGCCAGGGAAAGGGAAAAACAGGTGTAATACGGGGGCATTTTTGGGACTTGGGAATTGTCCTGTATGACATTGTAACAACAGATACAGGCATTATACATCTTGCCATAACCTACAGAATTGTGTGGGAGAGAGTGTAAACTGCAATGTAAACTTTAATCCATGCATAGTGGCAATGCTCCAAAATGTGTCCATCAATTGCAATGAAGGTATATCACTAACAAAGGATGTTGTTAATGTGGGAAAATGTGGGAGTTGTGGTGAGCAGCACATATAGGAAACCCCTGTATTTTTTATGTTACATTGGTATAATCTAAGTATCTTTTTTTTTAATTACTTTTTTTTATTGTGGGTAAAAATAAAAAATTTCACAATACATACCAACATTTGCAAAATGATATATAAATATATATGCATATAAGTGCATTTGCTTATAAAAATATTATTTATGTATATATATAAATATATTTTAAGAGGTGCTTAGATTACCCAAAATATTACACGGAAGCCACTGGGATTCCCATGTTGCCCACCTCCCACACCTCCCACCACATCCCACACAAACATCTCCCACAAATTTTTTAAGTAAATTTTTAAAAAAAGGTATATGGTAATACACGCAAAAAAGAAAAAAAAAAGATTTTACTTCCTGTATTTACACAATGTAAATGTCTTGGTATTTCATTTGTCTGTGACCTATTCTATCCTGACCTCTGACATAACCTATCTTGAGATCATAAAACTGTAGGAATAAAGCCTAGACTGAAGTAGTAAAAGAAATAGCATGGTCTCAGAAACTGCGGGGAACATTGAGGACCCACAATCAGAGGTGAGTATGGCAGGGACAGATTCAGACCCAGATTCAACAGTGCACAGAAAAGCCTAAATAACTCCCACAACATCAAGACCCAGGACTTGTGAAGAACTGTACGTGCCAGGGCATATCCATCTTCCTGAGAAATGAGAGCTAAAGTGGTGCAGGGAAGACTTCAGATATTCAGGAGGAATGGGTAGGGACTCTGGGACTATCACGTCCATCCCCAGTGTGTCTTTTTTTTATTTCTTAGAGACATAATGATGGCTCACTGAGCAAAATGTTCCAAGACAGAGGGAAGTGAGGGCTTTGAGATGAGGTCAATCTGCATACTCCTGATGGTGAAGACTGAAGCCCACGAGATTCAGAGTTACCTGAGTGGGAGGGATCTGACATTCCCAGTATGGGCAGACAGAGGCTGGAGAAGGCAATATTTCCTAAAGGCTCTTGTCAAAAACCATTTTTTTAAAAGTTGTGTCTTCCTAGTTTACTTCCCTTATATTCAATCTTGAAAAGGAGCCTAGAATACATTGGGGTATGTTTTAAAGTACAGTGGTTTTTTTTTTTAATGATGGGTAAAAATCAAAATTCTCAAAATACATACAAACATTTGCAAAATGATATATAAATATATATGCATATATGTGTGTATTTGCTTACAAAAATGTTATATATATATATATATATATATATACATATATTTTAAGAGGTGCTTAGATTACCCAAAATATTACATGGAACCCACTGGGATTCCCATGTTGACCACCTCCCACACCTCCCACCACATCCCACACAAACATCTCCTACAAGTGTGATTGTGAGGAAGGTGACAGCACATACCAGAGAAAGAGAATCTTGTAGTGGTCCATGTGTTACCTACAGAATTGCACGTGATGTCCAGCTAGTTTCATATCTTTAGACATGCACATTCAATGGGTGCTTCAAAAAAACTGCACTAACCTTTACAGAATTATTTTGATCATTTCTAGACATAGATACCAGAAGAGGTCACTAGATAGGATGCAAAAAAATGTGCTGGTTTTAACTTTTGTACAGTCTGTGACTGTGCTCTTCTGCCAGTGATTAAAATATTTAAATCCATAATTAAATGTTGTATTTCTCCTATTTAAAAAAAAAACAAGTAGTATTCAAGTTCCAAAGTTCTCATATTTTATTATAACACATATAAAGATGCAGTTTTGTGTAAAGAAGTGGTGCCCCCCTGCATATGTGAATTGAACCTCTTTCCTCAAAGTGCTCAATGTTAAAATTCATGTGTATTGGGGAACGGATGTAACTCAAGTGGTTGAGCATCTGCTTTCCATGTACGAGGCCCTAGGTTCAATCTCCAGTATCTCCTAAAACAAAAGTCATGTGTACCTTTTCATATATTTCTCTTTGCTTGGACACATATAGACACACAGAGTGGTGTGGTTTGGAGCTGTGTAACCCAGAGAAACATGATCTTAAAATTAATCCCTTCCTGTTTGTGTGAACCCATTCTAAGTAGAAACATTTGATGATTTTCCTTCAGTGAAGGTATGACCTAACCCACTCATGATGGGTCATAGTCCTAATACAGGAGCCCACAACAGAAGGGAGAAACCAAGAGAGGCCACCATGCACATTGACATGTGACAGAGGAGCCTAGGACCAAAGATTACTGGCATCCAACCGATGCTTTGGGAGAAGAAAGCATCACCTTCATGATACCTTTATTTGGACTTTAGCTTAGCCTCAAAACTAGGAGGTAATAAATACTATTGTTTAAACTAACCCATTGCATGATATATTTGCTTGAACAACCAAGGGAAGTAAAACACAGGTAGATATGAAAATCTATATGCTTTTAAAGAAACAGGGTTACACTCTAGCTACATTGCTTTATACATTTTTCATTTGATAATCAATTATGGTTCCCTGTAAGTCCGTGGATATGGAACTAATGCTATCTTTTAGGTAATTCTAATTTGTAACTCATATTTGCACATAATTTAAATAAATAGAAAGAATTACAGTATATATTATTTATACTCATATAATACCTTACAGAAAATGAAAACCCTTACCATCCATGCTGTTGGAGTTCTGTATATTCTGTAAATTCTGTCTCTTCACACCCTATACCTGTCCCATAAGTGATTCCAAGGTAATCCAGATTTACAGTCTGGGAAGTAGTCTATCATATAATCCTTTCTTAAGCAATCACACACAAACACACTTAAGTACATACGGATATCTCTTCATGTATTAAAATATATTCAGGTATTTGTTATTGTATTACCCAAATGGCCTCATTTTATAGATAATTCTTTGCATCCTTTCTCTTTCAAAAATACTTCACTAACATTTCTCTTACTCAACTGCTGTAGCGCTTTTTCATTTTAATGTCTGCCTAATGTTGGGTGGTGTGGTTGTAATATTTTTTTTTACCATTCTGTCATAATGGCTAATAAAATTTTTATTTTATCAATTTTACCAATATAGAACTAAATACACATTTTACTATAGAATTTATTTCTCTGGGATAGACTACTAGGAATAATATTTCCAATTCAAAAAGTGTTTTAATATTGTAGAGCCATTTTCACTTGTCTTTCATAAAAGACTGCATTAATGTACATTCCCCACTATGTCTGAGAGTACCTTTTGCCCATAGACAAGCCAGCAGCAGCTGTTATGAATTTCAAAATTGTGCCAGTTTCACCACTATTTTGATTGATATTTGTTTCCCATTAGTGTTTTATACAACTTTAATCATGTTTTTGGATATTTGATTTTATTCTGAATCGTTTGTTTGAATTCATTGCTCTTTATTCAAGTGTCCAATTTTGTCTCTTTGCATAAAATAGAAATAGTTATTAATATTTCCCCATATACATTTAAAATAATTTTGCATGTCTATTATGTACATATTGTATTTTTGCAAACCTTTTTTTTTTTCCCAGAAGGATTATCAGTTGCATCAACACTGCTTGTTAATCATAATTTTCCCGAGTTGAAATATCACCTTGTCTTCATGGCTATTAGGATCTTTCTGTAGAGTCTCTATTTTGCTGTATTTGTCTATTCATAATTCCCCTGCTAATATCGTATTGATTTGATTTGCTACCTGATGAAGCAAGAATCCTGTGTTGCCCTTAATTTGGATGTTTTTCTCACTTATTCTTTGGTATTTATTCTACATTTCGTATCTTAATATTTTGGTATACAATTCATCAAACTTACTATGTTGATATACCAAAAGGAATTGCATTACATTTATTTGACAGTTCATCCCATTTAGGGACATGGCATATCTTTGAATTTCAAAAAGGCTTTATTTTCTCCAAAGATTATTTTTCTTTATAAAGTTTTTTTCTGTGTCTATTATAACATGTCCCTAAATATTTAATACTTTTTGAAACCAGTACAATCATGTAAAAGGGGAAGAGCCTGGAATACCACTCCCCACTCCCATTTCCATTTTGGGTGCTTATTTCTATGTTGGAGAGAAGACACTGTTAGGTATATTTTTCTAATATATAACCACTTAATCAAAGTTTTTATAATTACAGAAAGAAAAAAATAATTTCCCTTTTAATAATTATACCTGTTTTTTAAAATGTTCAGCTAATTCAGTCATCATCAAAATTATCATGGGTAATAAATTGATAACAGGTATTTGTCTAGTCCCAAATTTTATTTAAAGTTTTGCTACTTATCCCATAGCTACTAAATTTGGGACTGTTTTTATGTATCAATTGATAACTAATATATCAACTTTGCCGAACATTTTAATAATTACAAACACCTTGCTTCTGACTGTTACATACTTCAACCTGCCCTCATTAATAGGGGATCCTAATATTCTCATTGCTATTAAGAAGCTCATTTCCTACTGAGAACCTCAATCTATAGAGGGTAGACATCCCAAAGCTTCTTTGTGATGCCGGTGTTCTCCTTCCCTGAGCATTCATATTGTTTTGGTAAAAGGACTTTCCTTTAAGACCTATGAGAAAAAATTTTATGCAGAAAAGCCATTCTATTTTGTCAATTTCCTGATCTTTTATCACTTCCTCCACTATCTGCCACCACAGTTATGACATCTCTATTTCATATAATGTAGATCCCAAGGGCCTTTGGAGCAGCATATGATAACTTTCCCATACCCTTGCCATGGTAATAAATTCTGTTATGGGAAAGTTCTGCCAAAGAAACAAACTCTGTTACCTAATTATATTCAACCGTTGATTGAACATCTTCAGGATGCTTTCCTAAGTGTACTCTCACAGTTCCTGTTGGCACCAAATGGCCATGGCCTGTAGCTCCATCATTGCATAATCCTTATTCTCCCTTAGCTGATTTAGGCTCACATTTGATACAAATTATGAGTCTGGTGGTTGGAAAGGGAGATGAGGACATATCTTGAGGGGGAAACCATCATTTTGTAGGATAATAGCTTCATTGAGGCTTCTGCATGGTTTTAAGCAATGTGGGTGCCCTTTATCTTCCAATAAGGGGCTATGAGCCACTTCTACAAGCCCACATTGTGCAAGGCAATCTTGGTGTTACAGGTTCTGAGTGCGTCACCCTAGATATTCCTATACTATTTCAGATTCACAATCCTTTCCTCTCAGGGATGTGACTTGTAATAGCCGACTTGCCTAGGCTGAGAACAGAAACTTCTCTGAAGTTCTGTCACTCTCTATATGCTCACTGCACCATATTGTCAACACACAGTGTGCCAAACTGTCAGTCAGAAAGAGACACCTATTTCCACTTCCAATGAGGGAGTTTCACCATGTGGAGGGTAGCAAGAGCATACAAATGCCTACTACCAGGAAGAGAAGTTTTACTGTCCCAAACCACTCAATGTTTTTCGGGTTTTGAGGTTGCCAGCAAAGCATAACTCTTATAGACACTGAAGAAAGATACATACAGAAGAGGCAGAGCAAGAGCAGCTTACTAGAGGGCGTCTTTCCTCCATGGAAAGTGGGTCTTATCCAGTCAATACAGGGGCATATTACATGTGCTGCTTGTTCTATAGTGGAAGGACCGTGCTCCTTCCTCACCAGGAATAGATATTACAGTGGGGGTGAGGTGGGTGTCAAAATACACATACTTTAACCAGGCTGTCTCCAGTGAATTTATATATATGCTCTGGGCAAAAAGGGAAGGATTATGCCATCATCCCACTATGTGCTAAGGAACACCTCAGGTTTTCCCAACAAAGGAGTTGGCTCACATTTATCATTCCATCCTAGTAGCCAGGCTAACAGAGTGGTTTGTGGTTCACAGGGAAATATTGCAGACTGTGCTCTGACCATCCACAACTTCAATTAGATTCTGGGCCTTGCTCTTCAGCTCTGTCTAGGATCGAATCCTGGTGGAGACAGGAGGAGAAGCATGAGAAGAGAGTGCAGGAAACAGACACAGAGAATTGTCTAGCAAATGGACATAAAAACAGCAAAAATGGGGGGGGTGCGGGTGAAATGGATAAAAATAAATAAATCTTTTTTTTTAAGAAAAGAGATAAAAGCAAGGTATTTCCCCTTGTTCCTGACTTGAGAGTGTTTTGTGAAGATTTCTTGACAACATGGAAAATGTTACAATGCATGCTACCTTCCTTCTTACGTTCTCTTTCTTCTCGAGAAACAGAATCAGAAGATAAAATGTCAAATTCCAGTCCCCAAATTCCTCTTCTGGTCTCATTTATAAGTTGTGTAATAAGTCAGAGAGCAGCCAATCTAGCTGTGAGATGACAAACCCAAGAAATAGTTTAAGGCAGAAAAGCCTTGGAGCTCCAGTGAAACGCTGTTTCAAGTGATAAGATTAGCTGGAATTCCTGATCTCCTTACATGTGGAATGAATGGTGGGGTGGCAGGTGTTGGCAAAGCCTCTTTGACCCAGTATAAACTTTATGAGTATCTAGAAGCTATTTCATATGAAGGTAAAAAAAAAAAAAAAAAAAAAAAAAAAACAGCCCAGTCGAATACGTACAGTGCAATGATTTTGTCATTTGAAAATAGAAATGAGTCCAGCACTGACAAGTTTAAGACATTGCACATTTGAACAGCTTTGAGGTTCTGAATTAATCTGATGTTGGCAGCAATCCTAACCAGGCCTTTCTAACTTATACAATGGTTCTCTTCCCAGCATTGCTCCAGCACCATGAGTGGTAATTTCTGCCAGTTTTAATTTTGTAATTGAAGTAGCTTCATCCTCACTTCTGAGGTGGCAGATTTTCAAGGCACAGGCCAAAGCACGACAGTGTCCTTAATAGGGACACAATAGAAAGGCTGTTTTTGAGACCCTGATGGCGAGAAAGTTCAAGTTAGAAGAAGGGGTTATGACTTCTGAAAGTCTCAGTGACTCAGGATCATGACAAATTGCTAGAAAACCAAAAGGGCTTTGAACCTGGGTGCATTAAATATTCAGTAGAGAGATCTGGGCAGCCCCTGGAAGACTTCTCAGCCCTTAGCCTAACTCAGAATTGGGGAAATTCCCCTCTAGGTGAAAGCAGCAGTATATGTGGGTATCTTTATTCCAAGGAGCTCAGAGCAGTTTACAAAGTCTTGGGAGGTAGATAGTTAGAAAGCTTGGGTTAAGGGAGGATGATATAAGAAGAGGGCTCATTTTCTTCCTTTGGGGAACTTGTTTGCCGCTTTTCTTTTCCAAATTGGACTCCAACGAGGCATTTATTGCCAATGTTGAATTTCACATTTTTAATTCATGACTATTAAATCAAATGTGGAAATTCTGTTTTGATTTAGTTTTGATAATTCCTCCTTAGTCTGAGTAGTGGTTCATAGTTATCATAATGGAGAATACTGAAATTCCAGATTTCAGATCAGTGCTGCAAAAATTTCTTACTTCCTGAGCCTGGGTTCCCTGCATGTGCAACCACAGGGCATCTTACATGGAAGGATCAAGGGACACTTTTGGAACCTTCCTCACTAACTACCTGGGTAATTTTCCAGAATTCTTTTGGTTGAGAGCCCCCTCCACTGTCCTCTTACAAGAGCAGAAGAGTTCTGGAGTGATGACTGGCTGAAGTAGGGAACTCCTTGGGTTCTGGGTCCCGGTCCCCACCCTCTTTTATTTTCTGCTTCCCTTCTACATTGTTGTCATCTTGGGAGGTGTCTGGAGAGGCTGGGCCTGCAGTATCAGTTAAGCTGCACTCAATGCACTCAGTGATGAATGATACTACAAGATATGTGGTGTTGCTTCTATGATGCTGATGTGTGCTCTCTTCTGATGCACAGAAGCAACTGGACAACTGCACCACACCCTAAAAAAAAAATCATTCCAGCAGGACTGAAAACTGAATGTGAAAAAAACACTTTGAAGTTATTTGGGAAATTATGAAATAATAAAGAAAAAAATAAAAGGAAATTAGAAAATATTAAAAAGAATATATCCTCCATATATTCTGGAAAATAAAGAAAAAAATAAATTAGAAAATATTAGAATAATATATCCTCCATATATTACAGAGATAAAAAACTGCTTGGGTAGTGTGATGGTTAAGCTAATGTGTCAACTCAGTCAGGTAATGGTGTCTAGTTTTTTGGTCAAGCAAGCACTGGGCTAATTGTAATACAAGAGCATTTCATGAACTTTAACAATCAGTGAGTTGCTTGCATAGACAGCTGGTTACATCTACAATCAACTGAGGAGACTGCTGTCAGCAATGAGTGACATCTCATCCAATCAGCTGAAAGCCTTAAAAGGAGAAGTGATTTCAGCATTCAGGGAGAGAATTCAAGCTCTACTTCAGATCACCAGTGTCTCCTAGGCAACTCAATAAGGACCTTCATTGGAGTCCCTAGCTTGCAGCCTGCCTTACAAAATTTGTACTTTGTACCCCCACAGTTGTGTGAGACAATTTTATAAAATCTCATTCTACTTACAGATATTTCCTGTCAGGTCTGTTTCACTAGAGAACCCTGACTAATAAAGGCAGCCTACTATTAATTTCTTTACAGCAAATAAGTATAAGATAATAAAATTGGTACCAGGGCTTATCTAAAACAAACAGGTCTGGAAAATGATGAAAATAGTGATAATCCAAATAATAATTGAGGGTGGGACTCTGGCACTCTAAAGCATGCTATTAAACTTTTGTAAAAAATTGTCAGAAAAATCATTTAACCATTAACAAAATCAACAGTTTAAAATCTTCCTGCAAAGAAAATAACTGCCCTAGACCTTTTACAGACAGATTTTCAAACATGCAAATCTTCAGTCCATCAAAGAATAGTAAAAGAGGAAATAATAACAAAATAATCCTATGAGAGTAGTCTAACACTGATACCAAAGTAGAAAGAGATGATAAAAGAAAAAAAATTATAAACATACTATGTAATCAAGATGCAAGAACTTGAACAAAATACTGGGAAACTAAATGCAGCAAGGTACAAAACATATACTATATCCTGATTAAATTGGTTAATTCCAAACATGCAAGTCTAAATCATCATAAAAAACTTTATCATTTAAATAACTATATTTATAGATTTAAAAGAAAATACTCATATTCATCTCAAGAGATGAGAAGAACCCATTTGATGCAGAACAAAAACTTTCTGTAATAGTAACATTCAGCAAACTAGAAACAGAAAGGAAGTTCTGTAACTTGGAAAACTATAACTGATATATTTCATGGTGAAATGCTAGCTATTTCCTTTTATTTAACAACAAGTGTGGATTTTTTTTCTATTTCTAATAAATATATAAAGCTTGAGGTCCAAGCTAGCAAAATAAGATAAAAAAATCAATGAAAGATTTGAATGTCATTATTTATAGATTATAGGATTATTTCCATAAAGGCAAAAATTATTTGCACGTCTATGCATAAGCCTCAAACAGGCTTAGTCATAGCTTAGGTGAAATGAAAGCAGAGGTCACTGAAAAGGAAAGAGCAGTGGGTGATAAAAAGGAGGAAAGAATATTATTTTAATTAAAACAGAGTATATCCGTATATTAATCAGCCAAAGGGGTGTTGATGCAAAGTACCAGAAATTGGTTGGCTTTTATAAAGGGTATTTATTTGGGGTAAAAAGTTACAGTTACAAGGCCCTAAGGAGTCCATCTCAAAGTTGCTTTCTTACCAAAGTCAGTTGCCATGTGTTGAAGAAAGAAGGCAAGAGATCCCTGCCTGGTCTCTCCTTCCTTCTTCTTAAGGATCCATAGGCACAGCTTTTTCCAATCTCAGCTGTAGGCTGGCATAGGACTCTTCTCTCAGGGCTTCCTATATCAGTCTGACATAGAGTTCATTTCTTTCCAGGCCTTATCAGTTGCTCAGATGCTCTGTTCTCTTCAGCTGGAAACTATCAGGCAAAGGCTTTTCTCTCCCCAGGGCTCCAGGATTAAAACTGACAAAGTTCTCTCTCTTCCTGTGTCTATGGCACTCTCTATTTTTCTTGTATCTTCTTATGTGTTTTCTTGAGAGAGTGTTCATTTATGTCAGCCCACCAAAGTTACAGAGAGTCAACCAGAGACATGATCTACTGATGTGATCAGTCAAAACCCTAATCTTTAATTTAATCAAAGACATCTCAGCAGAATCTAATACAATCAAAGGGTATCACATTCAGAGGAACAGCTAAGTTTACAAACATAATTTCTTTTATGGGCATTAAATAATCTCAAACTGCCACAATCCCCAAGGGTGCCCTAAACAGATATTATGACTGATATCTTTTTCATACACTTGTTATGCAGATTAAATCTCCTTGAGCTTTCCCCTTTGTATTTATTCTACATGAATTTTAAAGATCAAACTATATAGGAAATATGTTAGAGATAGTGAAGTGATGAGAATAATTATGTGAATTAGTTTCATGAGAAGTTAAGAGTGTTTCAGAGTACTTTAGGTTTGGTCTTTAGCATTGTCTAGAGAACTACCAGAGTCCTCATAGCAGCTAATTGGCTTGAACTCTAATGAACTGTAAAACAGTTGTTTTTCCTCATATCCTGATTCAAGGAATTACGGTGTTACCAATTAGTATCTCCTCTTCTGAGAGTATTTCCAACTGTGATTTCATTTCAAATTGCTTCTTTTTTACTCCTTTGAGAATCTTCCTGAGATAAATTCTGGGGTCAATAACTTGGGTATAAATCCTCCAGCACTGACTAGAATTTGACCTTTGAGGTATTCAAGAAAGCACTCTTCTCTTTACATGTAAGAGGGGATATAGGTTTGTATATTAATTTTCAATGTCTGGTCACTTATTTATTCCCTTCTTTAAATCATGTAACATTTAGGTAGCAATATATTGAAATAGTTAGTTAGGGAGGAAATTTGCTTAGACAATTCATTTTTCATGAAATAAAATCTGTAGGGTGTTTGTTGAGTTCTGTTTATCACTATTATGATGCCATCATAAAACATACACAGTATGGATCCCCAGCACATGTTTACACTGTATTTGTCTCCCAATATCCTTTTTATCTTCCCTAATATCTTGGTGTCTAATGTCACCATGCTTCACAAGAAAAGGATGAATTAGAAGTAATTTAGGGCTATGTAGCTTCATTAAACATTTTCAAAATGTTCTAGCCTCTAAGAAGTAAGTAAGTGCTCAAATAGGCATTTTTTGGTGACCACTAAACTTTTTAGAAAGTAGTCTCTTAGCTTGAGTATGTGGAGCTAAGGGGGTTGGAAGAAAATTCTTTAAGGACCTTTTGGATTCCTTATTTTTATAAGATTCTTGTTTCTTTTCCAATACCCTTTTACTATTTAGGACCTGGGATTTAATAAGTGATCCTTGTGCTCCTAGGAGTCCTTCTTTCTCATAATATTGTTTTTTTTATATTCCCTTTTCAACCAAGACCTTTGAAATACCAATCATACTTAAAGAATTAAATCAGATCAAGGACCTTATAAAAATATGTTGATGAAGAGGATGCTTACCCTCTCTTGCTAAGCTACACAGGTGCTTACAGAGTCATTCCTAGTTATCAAAGTCTCTGACTGCACGTGATTATTTGCTGGAAGTATTTCTTGCCTCCCAAGTGAAATCTGACAGTCCTCCCATGGGCTGTATTAGTAGTCTCTGTTTACCATAGTTCTGCACTTCTAGAATTAAAATATGTATAGTGATCATGGTTTCCACTAAAAACTGCAAGTACCTTTGACCACAGAGACATCATTTTAGAGGGAGAGGTTGTGACCTGAGCAAAGTTGAAAGCTCCTTACAGACTAAGTCAGTACCAGAATCCAAGTTTTGGTCTGAAGAATTTGCTCATGGGCTGAGAGTGACAAGAAAAACTCTCGGCTTCCTTTTTGCCAAGTGGGTCACAATTCCTAGGCACTATCCTGCATCCTTGGCCTGCATCTCTTCTTGTACTTAACAGTAAAAGCACTGATACTTTGGCCTTGACTCTCACTCCTCCATCTCTTAACTTTGATAGGATATGAGTCTCTATAATCTGTACTTCAAAGGGAACTCTAGTTCAGGCTCCTGTTTTATTCACATGTCTTTCTTCTGGTTCTGTAGTGCCAGTCATTGATGCAGAATAAGGAGGCAATAATATTAATTAAATTGAATTAAAAAATTTTGTTAACATTTATTTTTACCAGAAACAGTCCATTCAATTGAGAGGAAGCAATGGCTTTTCTGGGAAAGTAACAAATTACAGAGTAAGAATGCTAGACAGAAAACTAGAATGTTTGATTCCTCCCTCGTTCCTGAACTCTGATCTGTGAGATTGGGCAACAATGTCAAAATTTTTGAACTTATTACTCACCTAACTGAAACTATTGCCTCTCTCTTATCTGCCCTATTACTTCTAGCATCCAACACTATGTCTGAAACATAAAAGATACCTTATAATTACTTGCTAGAAGCATGCATGCATAAATGAAAAAGGCATACAAGATTTTACAAATGAGTTAAATTGTTTTCTGAACTATACAGTTTCATGGTACTATTATTTGTACAATTGTTGAAAGACTCTGTAGTACTTAAGAGCTAAGAAAATGGGATTTGATATCAGAAGTTCCTTAACTGTAAAATGAAATAATATAGTACCTGTTTCATAGCATTGTTGGAATTAAATGAGATAATGTAAAGCACTTTTGTATGGTGCCTGCAAGAAAAGAACTCATTAAATATTATTACTATTATTTTCAATATCTCTTCAAGTTAGCAACTAGTCAGGCCTCCTAGTTCCAGTGATATTTTTAAAGTGATTAAAGAATAAAGTGATTCATTGATTTCCTGAGCCTATTCAGAAGGTGTGAAAAGTTTTATACAGTCTTCTGACAAGTTCTGTGATATTGATATTTGCTGATCTCAGAATTGTTCCATGGAAAAAGAACATTAGCTGTAAATTTTTGTTCTATAAGTTTGTTAAACTACAGAAATTTGTAAATTAAAATTTGAAGATGCATGTGGGTATATAATATTAAACTTTCTATGTAGTATGCATTTAATATAATTTGTGAATGAAAAGTGAAGTGAATGAAAGCTAGAGTGGCTAGAACATAGGGGAGTTGGAGGGAGACCAAAACAACATTGCTTCAGGAAGTCTGGGTCTGATCATGCTGGCCCTACAGACTATTGTATAGAATTTGACATTATTTTAGGAATGTGAGCAAGTCAGTGAAACTTTTTGAAGCTGTGGGAACATTCAATAGGGTTTGTATTTCAGAAGTTCATTGGAGATCCATTAGAATGCTATTCTAACAGTCTTTAACTAGAATTTATGTTACGTGTGGCTAGATGGCATCAGTGGAGATAGAAGAGAAACATGAATCAGAACAATATGTAGGATGTAAAATAGATATAAAATTTGGGAAGTAAGAAAGATGAAGAGTCAAGGATAAATACTAGTATTTTATTTGCATGGTATGTAGGATATTTGTGGCATTCACCAAGATAAAGCACACAGAACAAGGAACAAATATTGGGACAGGATATTGAGAATTTGGTCTTGGACACATAGAATTAGTGGTGCCTATAAATCATCCAATTTGAAATCAGTACTGGGTACCTAAATATAAGGCTCTATACTTGAGAGGAGATGTGTAAGATTGAGAAATAAGTTTGAGACTCAAAAATAATTGAACTTGTGGACATTACCAAAAGGAGCTGGAAGAAGTAAAACCTGAAAAGAAGAGGCTGAAATGGTAATCAGAAAGGTAGAAAAAATAAATAAATAAAGGAAATGTGGTATCACAAAAGACAAGGAATGAGACAATGTATACCATTTTCAAATTCCAGAGGAAATCCAACTAAAAAATGCAAAAAAAAAAAAATTTCCATTACATTTATCACTAGAATGATAAAAAAACTTTCATAGGGCTGACTTTCAGCGATGGGGGAAAGCTGAATTGGAAAGGGTAAAGGTTTGTGTGACATTAGGAAGAGTAGACAGTTCTTCAAAATTTTGGGTAATGCTGTGAGTTGTGTTTCTCATACATATGTATATATATGTATATATATACGTAAGTTTCCCAATACGAAAAGAAAAGGACTTTTAGCATCAATAATAACTCATTTCCCTTTTTCAATTTTGGTTTAGGAAAAGAAATATGAAATGGGCCAACAATAGTTCCTAATTTACTCTGAAAATAATATCCTTTAATTTCTATAGGAATATCAAGAAACAAAAGTAATATTCATTACTTTATTAAAATATGCAGACAGAAAATATAGAAAAGCAATTTAATTAGAAAAAGATAATGGGTTACATTGAAAAGATATTATGAATGGTGAGCATCTATGGGAACTAGATTTAGAACATGGAACGATGAGTCATGTATAGACTTACAAAGATAAATGAGTTCTAAGGAACATGGGAGGGTCATCTTCTGTTAAAGATGACATGATGACTACCAGAAAAATTGAACAAATTGTCCAGATTCACCAATTGAGTTTAAAACTGTGTTAGCAGTCATTCCCTTTCTCATATAGGCTGTTGGAGTATCTTGGTTTTATTTATGGTGCTGATTCTGTCTTTTATTTTCAAACAAATAATTTTGGGCCACTCACTATTTGCCAGTAAACTCATAGTTTACTCAACAATTTACTTACCTTAACTCATCCAATAATCCACCCCCCCCCAAAAAAAAAAAAAACATTTTAAAGGAGGTGCCATTTTTACTTATATTTTGCAAATAAAAAAATTGAGGCTTAAAAGAATATGGTCCTTGTTTAAGTTATCATAAATGATTTACTTAGGATATAAGTGCTAGTCTTATCGTTTCACAATGTTTAAGCTCTTAACCAAAATGAACCGAGCTATAAGGTTATGTTTTGTTTTGTGCCATCAATCTTTAAGGGTTTTATTTTATTTATATATATATTTTTTTAAGGTACTTAGATTACATAAATGTTACATAAAAAATGTAGTGATTCCCATATGCCCTACTCCCTAGTCCTCCCACATTTTCCCATGTTAACTTCATTAGTGTGGTACATTTGTTACAATTGATGTTTTCAGTGGTATAGCTTAGTTCTGCCTTTGTGGAAATTTCTTATCAGTATTTTTAAAGTATGTTTCCTTTAGGGATACAGATTATTATTTTTTTAAATCCTCAATATAATTTGTCTGTCTTGTCTTACTTGGAGAAAAATATGGAGGGAAATATTGTTGCTTTCAGATATCTCTAGGATTTCAAACTTAGATGCAAAGGACCTAGGAACCAATAAATCACCAAAACAAATTTAGAATGTGCTCAATGGAGCCAGAGCCATTGCTAAGCAGGTGAGTCAGATGGAGTCTGCAATGGAACTTATCTGCCCATTTCAAACCTCTCTTCATGGTGAGCTGTGATATTAAATGAAACACACTGCATCCAGAGATAATACCTCTAGCATCCTGCATTTCTTGCTCTGTGCTTAAACAGCACTTTCTATAAGAAGACTGTCTATTTACATTTAAAATGTTACTTTACCAACCCACAGTCTTCCTTCTATCCTCCTTCCCTTCCCTCCACCTCTCGCTCTTTCATTCCCTTCCCCCCCCTTTCTATCTCTCTCTCACACACACAATCCTTAAAAACTCCTTGTTGAATTAAACAGAAAGCATCCTACACTTTACCACCCTTCCTGCAGTAGTACCCAGAAAAGAAAGTTTATACTACATGGCTCATGGAAGGGATATTCAGAGACCTATGAAGTTTCATATCTAATACTATGCTCTGAGGGTGAGTCGACAAGAAGAACTCTACACCTCAGTGTTGGTAAAAGTGTGTTTTTTTTTTTTTTTGGCTTCTTTGTTTTGTTTTTGTTTTTAAACTCATCCTCAGACTCTTGGAAATGCTGTTTATGAAGGTAAATTAAAAATGGATGCTCACTGTAATTTTTGAAACCTGAAATAAGGCTTAAACTCACTGGTATTTCATTTTACTGCTACTGCATCTTAAAAAGGGTATTTGACGTAAAGCAAGGATTCAAGGTAACTGACTGAATCCAGTGCTTCTCAACCTTTCTAATGTCACATATGACATAACATTTGTATTGAGGTTGTGAAATTTGGGTCAGCATCTTATGGCTGAAAAAGGCACTGTGTTGGGATATCTGTAGTGCACTGGTGGTACTCAGTATGCCTCTGCAGTCTGACTGGTAAAGGCTAGTGAGGAAACCAAATTTGGTGCAGCCTTGGAATGGAGGACATTCCAGCTTAGAAAAGCCCTGCAGACACTGATAGAGTACAGGGAAGGGTCTGGGTAACACAAGGTTGCAAATAAATCAAGAAGTATCTTGATGAATAGAACAATTAATAGGAAAGAGGATGTTTCCCAATGGCCACTTTTTCCCTCCCTATTATTAAACACTCTGGGCAAGGCATTATCATTGTATTAGATATGGAAGTGGCAGTAGACACATCAGAAAAATGTCCTCAGCCCTTCAGGAACAAGGCAAATTCTTTAAAAATTGGGATAAAGGGGAGATTTAATTCAGTCTGCAACCATGTACTGAAAATCTACATGGGCAAAATAGAATCTAAAGAAACTAGGAAAGAACCAGATAGATGAAACTCCTTGTTCTTAAATATTTAACCAGTTATCAGAAAGGATTAAAAATGATAATTACTAAAGAAATAGATATGAAATAACTGGGCATTGATATTCTTAAAACTATCATTTTCCACATAGTGGAGTATTTTTTATATGGACAGGCTAGGCATACTCCAATTGATTCTGCTTGCTGGTAAAATCATGTACTCAAACTAATTCAAATATAGATTAGTCAAAGAAAACCAAAACAGAAATAAATAATCTTAAAAATATGACTAGACACTTCTTGACATTCCAAATCATTGAATTTGTTCTTTAGGCTACATGCTTTCAAACATGGCTATAGATTAGATGAGCCTTTAATATGATGGTTCCTTCAGAGCATCTTAGAGAAACAAATTGCAGCCCATGAAGAAAAACTACTTTTAAAAATGCAGAGGAATTGAGAGTTGTATGGAAGATTTATACTATATTTTATGAATAATATAACAGATTTTCATGGGTAATTTTGTTTTTATGTGACTTGTTAGTTTTGAACTTGGAATTTAAACTCCAGTTTAATATTGAATTTCTCTATCAACTCTTAATAATAACTATTTACCATAATTAGTGTTCACATTCATACATTTATTTTCCCATATAGTTAACTGTGATTTGGTTTGACGTACCTTGGAACCACCATAAATCCTGAAGTTCCACAACCTCAATGAAGAAACCATAATTTATGGTTTGCCTTTGTTATTTTAAGTAAAAAGAATCATGATATAAATAAACCTCTTCCTCCACCACCATCTTAAAGTGAAGATGGTCTACTTCAGTTTTATATCATATGGTAACCTTATAATTATCCTCAACTGTGTTCAAATCATAACTTCATAGCTGAAATTGAAATAAAAGACTGTGAGAAAAAGTTTAGTGTATTCAAGTCCCATATGCAAGTAAGAGAACCCATAATTCGAATATTTTTGAATGCAGTGATTATTTAACTAAAAAGGATAGCATTAGATATTTAAATTTTTAAATTTGCAGGCCCCTGCCATTTTAACTTGTCAAACTACTTGGGAAAAACAACTGTTGATAAGCTCTAGCTTACATCTTTGTCTTCTCTAAGCCTTAAATATTTAGTGTGATGCTGTGGAAAATGGATATATCTGCCAGCCCTATGGTTCTATCCTGGTGATTAAAGATGAGGGAGAAAGTGACTACGACTTTGGTCAGTTTCACATATTGATTAGGAATACAGTCTGCAGTGAGACATACCAGCCACATTCATTCTCCATCATCCTTTTTGTGCAACAAGAAGAAAAAGCCTGATTATTGTTTATGTTTCTTTTTAAATTGTTAATCAGGGATGATGGGTTAGTGAGAGTCTATCGTGAAGTAATTCATACATTACACTAAATACAGTGTCTGGTAAAGACAACACTCTTAAAACAGATGAAACAACAACAGTACTAATAAGTTAAATTGGAAATGTTAAGGGGTTAGGCTTACTCTTTCTAGGCACTTTATTAATATTTTATGATTCTACTTTGTGGGCAATAATTCCAGGAGAATAAAATGAAATTCAGGAGGCCAATATTGGGCAAAATGAGAATAGACTTCTTTTATAAGGCTGGTAAAAATATAAATAACAATTATTCTTAATCATGCATCAAGAGCTCCCTCTTCCTATATACCTTTCCATAAAGCTTTGTTTAAAGCTGCATTGTTGAGGAGGCAAGATGGCATAGGTTTAGGAGGGTACTCATTGGCTGGCTCTCTGGGGATGGCCAATTGTGGACGGTGTCCTGCACGAGGGTCTGTGTTGTGAGCGCATGGAGCAAGAAACTTGTGTTATGTAGAAGGGGACAGATCGATGGCGTGGAGCGATCGGTGGATAATCGAAGGTTTTGATCACAAAAGGGTGACAATGGGGGCTGCAGAGGAGCATTGGTGGGGGGTGTCTGGGATGGGGGATTCATGGGAGTAAGTTCATCTGAATATACATGTAAGATATATAAAATTGTTCAAATGATCAAGGGATGGGGCATGGTCACGGTGGGTATACAATCACTCAATAAATGAGGGAATCTTAATTCCCAACCTGGAGAGCTCTGCCGCCTTCTCCAAGGGAGCAGCAACAGTCTCCTGAGTGCAGAGGCAGTGTCTGGCAAAAGAGGATGGCCCACTGATGGGTTCTTGTTATTGATGACTAGCCTTATGAGTCTTTGCTCTTGTAATTGAAACTTAGCCTACTGTTATGGGGTGCCTAATTGTTGCCACCTGAGAGCCTCCTTGATGCTCAAATTTGGCATCTCTCTAAGCCAAATTCAGCATATGAATGCATTACCTTCCACCCAATGTGAGACATGTTTCCCAGGGATAAGGCCTCCCTGGCAATGAGGGAGTAATACCAAGTGCCAACTAGCAACATGATTGGGAAAAGACCTTGAATAAAAGGGGGAAAATGTAAAGAGAAATGAGTTCATGTGGCTAAGAGACATCAAAGAGAGTCGGGAGATCATCCCAGAGGTACTGCTTATGCACACCTCAGTAGGACCTCATTGAACAGAAAAGTGGATATCACCCCACACAGAGGGGCTCCTGATATAAGGGGGATAGCCCCAGAGACTGATGCCTTATTAATGGGCTCTACTTTGGAATCTGTGCTCCTGAGACTGACAGTGTTGGACTCAAATACGTCCTCCCTGCACATGGTCCAACAGTCCCTTCTATTCAAACCTATATGAGATGCTGGAGTTTTTAGGTGTACTTCCAGAGACTGGATCCTCTGGCCTACCTATGTGCCAGCTGTGCCTGGAATCTCAGTGGAGCTGCAACTCCTACCCTACAGCTCAAGGACTCATCCAAGTCACCTGGATGACTCATCCAAGTCATCATGGAGACAACGATGGGTAACAGACATCCCAGGGAATGGAGAGGGGCTGCAGCTGCAGGCAGGACAATCCCATCCACCATACTCATGGGATATAAGCCCTCTCTCACTTGGAGGTGGAGTGGATGTCACCACCCCAGTCCCCTCAGGATTGGGGGAAGAGCTATGGACTAGAGTGGACTTAATGGTATTCTGTTGTAGACATATTGTGATTCAAGCAATGGAAGAAATTATAACAGTGAGGAGGAGCCGGTGGCCACTGGATGCTTTCGGGGCAGGGAGGGGAAGGGCAGTTGAAAAACAGGGGCTTTTTCGGGACTTGGGGGCTGTCCTGAGTGGCGTTGAGGTGACAGATGTAGACCACTTTACATCAGCATATACCATGCAGAACTCTGTGGGAGAGAGTGTGGTCTAAGATGTGAACTGTGGTCTATGCTTGGTGGCAAGGCCCCAGGATGTGTATATCCATTACAGGTGATGTGCCATATTGATGAAGGATGTTTGTGTGGGATGTTGTGGGAGGTGTGGGAGGTGGGGAACATGGGAATCCCTGTAATTTCTGTGTATTATCTAGGTAATCTAAGCACCTTTAAAAATATATATAACATTTATGTAAGCAAATGCACACACACAAAAAATTCAGAAGTATAGTAAATACTATTTTGCAAATTTAAACTCAAATCTAAGTAACTGAAAGCCCATGTCTTTGATGCATGCATTAGATAATTTTATTTTGAAAGACTGTGATTTCCTTATTATTTATTGAGCATCTCAATACAGGCATACCTAGGAAATAGCGTAAATTCAGTTCCAGGCAACCGCAATAAAGCAAATATTGCTGTAAAGTAAGGCAAATTTTTTTTTTTTTTTTTTTTGGTTTCCAAGTGCAAATAAAAATTATGCTGACACTATACTGTAGTCTATCAAATGTGCAATTGCACTGTGTCTAAAAAACAACGTGCATACCTTATTTAAAATATGCCTCAGAGAAACGAAGTAAGCATATGCTTTTGGAAAAATTATGCCAATAGAATTCCTCAACGTGAAGCGGAGCACTTCTTGCAAATAATGACTCCCAGGAGAAAATTTAAATGAGATCTAGCCCACTCCTATTCTGCAAAACCATTTTGGCCAGAGAGAATAAGGATGTTTTGCCATGACTAACTGACTTTTTTAATTCCTTTGGCTTTGTGTCAATCTGAGTAGATAAGGTTTTAAAGTTTTCCTTGTAGGTCCCCCAGAGTTAGAATTGGCTTATGAACCCACTTACACTGGTTTTGGCTTTCATTTACTGATTTTTTTGAACATACAGTGATGCATTGTGAATTATGGTCCCATTTGTCCCAATCCCAATGTAATAAGGAGGTTGGGGGTTTAGGCAGAGCCAACAATCTTTGGTGGTGTTTGGTTGGGTATTGTTTAGGAAGGCAAAGACAGAGGAGAACATGGACAACAAGGGGGCTCTGGGGGATCTTTGGATGGGGAAGGTTAGGTTTTCTGGTTTGTTTTTGGTTGGGGTTTCCGGTTCTGAATTAAGGAAAATGTCCCAGTTGGGACCAACCAGATTAGGTGGAGGAGGTTTAAGAATATTTCGCTGGATAGTGAATTCAGTTCCGGGGTCTTGACCAGTTACATATAGCCTGAGGCCCCATATTTTGCCTCCCTCCCTGGCATCATCAGACCCATTAGTGATATGGATGTGGATGAGCTTGCCAGACCCTATAGTTGGGTTCTGGGGCCTTGCTTCCCTATTGAGGCTGATGGCAGCATCTTTGGAAGTTTATGGGGCTAAGGCTTCACAACCCCATTGGGCATAGTGGTACTGTCCCTGAGTATTAAATTCTGGGGGCCCGTCTTCAGGGCAGACATAGAACTGAAACTGAGCTAGTGCTTTTTTTAAAATTCTGGTTTCCACATCCCCAACTTGTAAAAGAGTTTGTAAAGGGACATGAGCTGTTTGGCTTTACACGATATTCTTTTCCGAGGAGGGAACATAAATTGAAAGAGAGGGTAGGATTTTTCTTGGTACTTTGAGTAATATTTAGAACCTTCCCGTTTTTGGTTCTGGTTATGTTCCAGTAATAGGAGGTTAACCGAAAGACACTACAAGCACAAATGCTAGTAACCAGGAGGGACAGCAAACTTATTTGCCAGGGCATTGTTATATTCCCCCTTCCTTCCCCACCCTTAGTCTTAACTTATCCAGTGAATCTTGATTTTTAACGGGTTTTCTGTCCTGATGACTGTCTACTTTCCTGCTTTTGAGTTTTTTGTTCTGGACCTGATGACTTTTAGCTGGGACACCTGTATCCAGTGCCTTTTTATTGTGACTTTTACTGCCATGGATGTTGTGAGGATCACCACATATGTACCGGTCCACTGTGGCTCCAGTGTTCCAGCCTGGAGCTTTTGAACCCATACCAGATCTCCGGGCTGTGCTTTAAATAAAGGAGGGTTAGTTCTTGGACAAGGGAGATGGGCTTCTTGGACTGTCAGATTGACTGTTTTTCTAATCTGGTCCAACATTTTTAGAGTAGAGAAAAGATATTGGTTGTCATATTCAGATATTTTTTATAACCCCAAATTGGGCAACAGTGTCAGGGGTCTGCTAAATAATATTTTGTAGGGCTTAATGCCCTGCATGTAGGGGGTACATTTGGCTTTATGGAGGGCAAAAGAAAGGAGACTCACTCAGTTTTCACCAGACTCCAGAGCCAATTTGGTTAGGGTTTCTTCCAAGGTGCGGTTCATTCTTTCAACCTGTCCCAAACTTTGGGGCCAAAATGCACAGTGCAGTTTCCAATTTATACCCAGGGCTTTAGCCAATTGTTGACTCACCTGTGCTATGAAGGCTGGGCTGTTATCTGACACTATTCTAAGAGAAAGCCCGAATCGTGGGATGATTTCTTCTATCAGCTCCTTAACTACTACCGTGGCTGTTTTGATTTTAGATGGGTAGACTTCCACCCATCTGGAAAACATATCCACCAGCACCAGGAGATACCTATATCCATATTTTCCCAACTTTGTCTCAGTAAAGTCTATTTCCCAGTGCTCTCCTGGTTCCATCCCACGGAGCCTAGTTCCCACTGGAACTTGGACACCTCCTCTTTGATTTACTTTTGTGCAGACTTCTCATCTTGATGTGATACTTTTACTGATTTTAGATAAGCCTGAGAAATGTCTCTTTTTATTAGTTATTTTAATTTGGTGCCACCCATATGTGTGGTGTCATGCAGCCTTTTGACCAATTGTCTCCCCACTGCTTCAGGTAGGTATGTTCTGCCATCAGGCAGGACTAATCAACCTTCTGGGGAAATTTTAGCTCCTAGACTTTCCCCCTGCTTGATGTCTTCTGGAGAGTAGCACATTATCGGGGGCTCCCAGCTGGGGACTGTTGGGAGCATTTGGACAGGGGCGACCGGTAGGAAGGTGGCAGTTCACACAACTTCATCTGCTAGTTGGTTGCCTTCAGCCTGTGGGGAGTTTCCCTTCTGGTGTCTCTTGCAGTGAACAATGGCTACTTGGTTAGGGCACCAAATGGATTCTAATATCACTAAGACTTCAGCCCCATTTTTAATTACTCTTTTTCCAGATATTAGGAATTCTCACTCTTGGTACAGTGCACTATGAACATGGGCTGTAGCAAAAGCATAACAACTTTCCATATAAATATTGACAGTTTGGCCTTTTGCCCATCTTAGCACTTGGGTAAGGGCTATTAGTTCGACCCATTGGGCGGAGGTGCCATGGCTCTAGGATTGAGCCCAGATAGTTTTGGTTGGCTTTACTACTGCTGCTCCCACATACTGGTCTCCTTCTTTAACAAAGCTGCTGCCATCTACATAGAGATTATGGGAAGCCTCCACCAAAGACACATCTGTGAGGTCTGGGCATAGCACTTTAAGGTTTTCAGCAAGTGTAAGCAGTCGTGGGCCACCGGGGGGGGGCACTAGAGTCAGGGAGCAAAGTGGCCGGATTTAGTGCATCCATTTTTGAGAATACCACAGAGGGTGGGTGCAACAATAAAACTTGATATTGTGTGATTCTGGCCTTAGATATCCAGCAGTCTGGGGGACTGCGTAGGAGGGATTCCACTGAAAGTGGGGCCCTTACCACCAGGTTTTGGCCAAAGGTTAACTTAGAGGCTTCCTTGACTAAAAGGGCAATGGCTGCGACGGCTCTTAGGCAGTTGGGCCATCTGGCAGCTACATAGCCCAGTTTCTTTCAGAGGTACGCTACTGGTCGGCACCAAGGCCCAATGGACTGAGTTAAGACTCCTTTGCTAACCCCTCAACTTTCATCAATGAATAGATGAAAGGATTTGGACAGATCAGATCTGGACAGATCAGATAGCTCAAGGGCCGGGGCACTCACCAGAGCTGTCTTCAGACATTCAAAAGCTTTTTGCTGCTCTTTGGTCCACAATAAGTAATTTCCCTTGCCCACCGAGTTGGTGTAGAGGGGCTTAGCAATTTCCATGAATCTGGGTATCCACAGCCTGCAATATCCCACGGTACCAAGAAATTCACGTAACTGTCGTTTTGAGATTGGTGCTGGGATGCCCAATACAGCTTATATTATATCACATGAAAGTCACCATTCCCCTTTTTTTAAAAGATGTATCCCAGATATGTTACAGAGTGGGAGCAGAGATGAGCTATTTTTTGGTGGATACACGATACCCCATTTCCCTAAACGCTTTGAGTAGGCTGAGGGTAGCCTCTTTGCGAGAGTCCAAGTCCGGTGCAGTAACACCTGGATACTGCTCCCTGAAGAGGGACAATTCCTGCCCCAGAGCCTCCCCAAACAAGGTGGGGGAGTTTTTGAATCCTTGAGGAAGTTTGGTTCAGGTTAGTTGCTCGCTTCCCCCAGGCCAAGGGTCCTCAAAAGCAAAGAGGGATTGGCTAACTGGTGCCAATGGTGTGGAAAAGAATGCGTCTTTTAGATGCAGGACAGAGTAGCTGGTATGCTCTGGAGGGAGCTGGCTTAGAAGTGTGTAAGGTTTAGGGATGGTGGGGTGTGTTGTTTTTATTGGTCTCCATTAGATGATCTAAAAAGGCAGAGGGTGACTCATTAGGGCCTTGGGTAGTTTTGCTCACCTTAGAAAGATTCATTGGCTTTCTGGCAGCAGCTTAAAGGCCACGTGGGAGAGTCTGGTGAAACTGCTTGAGAGCCTTCTTACCTTGATCCTGATTGTAATTCCAGTCTGGTTTGGTTGAGGGGAACACATGTTCTATTCAGCCAGGGTTGGAAGAGAATGATAAGAAATATAAGCAAGCAAAAATTTGATTTATTTCCTTGATTTTCTTTAATAAAGCATTTTTATTATTTTCTTAATTGCAATATCTTTAAGGTTTCACAAACTTTATCCAAGGCTTTCTTCAAGGCTTCTTTCATCTCTTTATTCCTTAGACTATAGATTAGGGGTTTCAGCATGGATATCACCATTGTATAAAATACAGAAGCTATTTTGTCTGTGTCCAGAGAGTGGTTTGATTTGTGCTGTAGGTACATAAAGAGCAGTGAGCCATTGAAAATAGTAACAGCCACCGTGTGGGAGCCACAGGTGAAGATGGCCTTGCATCACCCCTGGGTAGAGCGGATCCTTATAATGGCGGCAATGATAAAGATGTAGGAAATGAGAACAACTGAAGAAGAATAGATCATATCAAAGCCAGAAAAGGCAAAGATTAGAATTTCCTTCATGTGTGTGTCTGAGCAGGATAGAGCTAAGAGGCGAAGGTTATCACAATGGAAATGCTTAATTACATTGGGCCCGCAATATGTTAGACGGAAAGTGATAATGGTATGGAGTAAGGCAATCAGAAAGCTGTATATATGTGGAACAGCCACTAATTAAATACAGACTCTTTTTAACATCAGTACGGAGTAATGCATTGGCTTACAGATAGCTACATAGCGATCATAGGCCATGGAGGCTAAAAGGAAACACTCGATCATGAAACTGAGACAACAGCCCAGTTGTGTTGCACAAGCCTAGAAAGGAATCATGTTGCATTCCACAATCTGGGTAATGGCAGAGGAATAACAAAATTCAACAAAGCAAAGTGGCTGAGGAAATAATACACAAGTGTGTGGAGTTGAGAGTCAATCTTAATTAAGATAATCAATCCAATATTCCCCAGCACAGTGACAGATAGATGGCTAAAAACACCACAAAACATGGGGCCTGCAGCTTTGGCTGATGTGTGATTCTTTTGAGAATTAATTCTGTGACATAACTGACATTATCATCAGCCATTTTTTTCTGGGGGATTTTTGCTGCAGTTGAAATTTAAAAATGGCACATCTCATGGTCCATGGCAGTCAGGGGAAGATGATTCCTAGTGTCTTGTGGCCTAGAATCTTGTGATCATGAGGTCAAAATGTGGACCTTACTAGTCTAATCACATACCATTTTGTTCCAGGGAAGAAAGTCTTTCATTTTCAATATAGTCTCCTTAAAAGTTATTTTTCTTTGTAATTTTCAAAAATAAAGGAAGATCTTTGTTAGTGAATTATTATCTGAATCAAAACAAGTGAGAAAACCACCACTAAAATGTCAATGTTTTTGCTATTACTGTCTTTTCTAACCATATATAAATATGGCATCACAAAAACTATATTACTCAAAAGGATCAACATTTGTACTCCACTTTTCACTTTTGTATATTTCACATATTTTAAAAATATATGTAAATAAAATAATTATATATGTGCCATGATTATATCTTCTCTCCCATTTACACATAATTTATGCTATAAAGGCTAAAAGAAAATTGATCAGAGATATAGGGAAACATCCAATTATATTTATATAGAAATTAAAGAGACAGGTTTTTTTCCCATTCAATGTTCACCATATTTTTGTCTTAGCTACTTTTTAACTATTTTCAGTTTAGTCAAGAATGCTTTGTTCTAAAAAGAAAAGGGCCCTTTCTGTATAATTTGGTAATTTAATATGTTGTATTTGAATAAAGCATACTAATGAAAATAAAAATAATAAAAAAATTAATTTTTATTGTTTGCCATTTCTTACCCTTATTCTAAAAGTTTAGAATTTATCAACTCATTTAATCTTCTTATCACTTTAAGTAGTAGATCCAATTATTTACAAATTTAGAGATGCAAAATGTGAAACACAAGGAGGTAAGTAACTCACCCAAAGTTACACAGCAAATATGTGCTGTAGAGTCATATATAATCATGTTCAAAATGCAGAAATCAATATTTACAAAATAGATGAATTAAGTGGTCTGTAATAATTTTAACAATGACAACCCAACATAGAGATAATTTAAAAATGCATTAATTTAAAATTCCCTTAAAATATGCTTTAACATAATTACAAAATTATTTTATAGAGGCACAGGATTTTCAGAAATCCATCTAGAATCTAAGTATTCAATGATTAATTTACATTTTTCTGTCTGTTGGTTTATAATTCCCTCACATTTTCTTAAATATAGTTTTTATTCAAGTATTGGGTCAGAGGAGCCCATATTCCAGCTACATATTTTCAAAACAATATTAATTGTAATCTATGAAGAAGAACTAATGATTATATAGAGATATTTTTATTTCCTTATGCTTTCTTCTTGGCAATTGATTCAGTCTGTTAGTAAATAAATTAAGCATAGAATGTTGGCATTTTATTATATATGTAATCACACATGTGGAGGATCACTGAGATCATTTCCCCTATGAGTCATGTAGGAAAATTTTGCCTCAGAGCTGTTAAGGGTCCTTTAATTGGGTTCTAAGTCAGTTTTATAATAGCAAATAGGACACAGTGATGTCTGAGGATCAAAGTGGAATCTAGTCAGATTTTTGTGTTTTTTTTCCTATAATTTTATTTTTCTTTAGCCTGTGAGCCAGGTTAATGACATTCCTTGGGCAAAACTCCTGTCCCCCATCACTGAACACAGCTCAAACCAGTCATGATACCACAGCAGCTGCCAAAGACCCAGTTACCCAGTCCACACCAGGCTCTCAGCACAACTGCCAAGAAGATGAGGGCCCTGATGGTAGTCTTGCCATCCTGTGTGTCATTCGCCCTTGCAGGATGGGGCCGGAGTATAGTTACGGCTGAAGACTCAGAAGCAGGCCTCCTAACACACAGCAGAGATGCCAGAGGAACTCTGACTGTGTTCTTAGGAGCCTTGCTTTCACTGACACAGTACCAAAGGTTGTGGGGTAATGGGGGATTCTCAGACACCTTTGAAGTTAACATCATTGACAGGCAAAATAATGGCAATAGGGTCTTCAGGCTTCCATAACTTGCTAATGGGTTTTGAACTTATAAAATTTTTCTAAATTTAAATCAGGTTTTTAAGAAACTTTGTGAATCACTGTTCAGCTTTTTAAAAACTTCTCAATGTTGTACAACGCTCCTTGGAAGAATAGGATATTCATTAAAAATTGAGCTTCACAGTTAGATAAAACTGGATTCAATCTTGGTTCTTTCATTTATTAGCCATATATATGTGTATATTAGTAAATTACATAAACTGCTTTTAAATGATTTTTGTTTTTATAAAATAAAGAATCATATCCACCTCAGGTGGGATTATGAAAATTAACTAATGCAGTCCACTTAAAGTACTCTTCCCAGCATCTGACATAGAAGCATTCAATAGGGCTATTTTTATTTTGAAAAGTTTGGAACTGAAGAAAGTCATAATTTGTTAATCTAATCTAATCTTTACTAAATGTAAGAAGAATGACTTTTTTCCTAGAAAAAGATGCACATTTTAAACAATATTGAGTAGCAGGTGTAGATAAACATAAAACAGGCAGTTTAAAATATGTTGACCAACCCACAAAAGTAAATTTCAAAGCATTAAATTGTTTGAATTTAACCAAGATAATACCCCCTTGGTTTTTAGGCTTCTGTTGTTGGTTTTAAATTAAGCATACTGTGTTGCAACCATTTCTAAAAGGACAATCACCTCATTATCTTAGATCAAATCAAATGAATCATTATTACAATAATACTATAATTCATGAAATAAAATAGCAATGTTATGATGTGCTAGCTATGTACCAGGAACTGTACAATTCCTGTTATATGTATCATCTCATTTGATCCTCAGAATCAGTCTAAAAGAAAGGAACTAGTACTCCATTTAGTAGAAAAGAAAACCCAGGCACAGAAATGTGAAGTGACCCATGCTAACAGTTATTAACTGGAAAAGCTAAAATTTTTAACCAAACTGTTTTAATGAAGAGTGTAAGTTTCTAGTCACACACTTACATACATAAAACAGGCAGCAAATTATAATGGTATTTGATGCCCCAGTGATCTAAACTGATACAGAATCAGTGTCACTAAATGCTCAATATCAAAGTAACTCTGCTCCTGCTACCTTCTCCAGAAATTATCCAGAGTGTTCAAACCCAAATATCTGCTCTTAAAATGTGACATGTTTCCCACATTATTAGATGGTTATCTACTTCAATACAATCCAAAATTTCTCAATATCACACAGATATCAGATAAAGCCACTATTTCCCAATATGTTTATGTGTGTGTGCTGAGGAAAGGTGTGAAGGTCATAAAGGATTAAGATTCTCTTTCTCTATCTCTTTCTCTTTCTTTTTCCATTCAACAACCTAATTAAAATTTACAAAATGTCTTTCATATGGAGATCTTTGACAATGAAATGGTGGTTTATTCTCCATGAGAATAAGGAGATACATTTCAGAAAAATGTGTTTGAGAACTTGAAGTAAGGGAATTGGCTCTGTCATTTACCAGCATTATGACATTAGAAAAGGCACAACTCAGAGTATTCTAATCCCTGTCCAGTGATTTTTCAGTTATTTGATAGACAGATACAACTTTTCTGCAGGGCTTTTCAGTGCAATTTTTACCTCCTGATTTCTCATGCTGTAGATCAATGGGTTTTGCATGGGAATCACCACCACATAAAACACTGAAGCAAATTTACAGAATGGTTTGACTTGGGCTGTAGGAAAATAAAAATGATTGTCCCATAAAATATTGTGATAGAAGTCAGGTAGGAAGCACAGGTGGAAAAGGCTTTCTGTTTTCCTTCAGCAGAGTGGATCTTCAGGATGGTGAACAGAATGAAGACATAAGAAATTTGCACAATCAAAAGAGATCAAGGTGTATTGGACCCAGCAATGATCGATGGCATGAGTTCTTTTATGTGTGTATCAGAGCAGGCCAGCGCAATCAAGGGGACATCATCATAGCATAAGTGCTTGATCACATTGGAGTCACAAAAAGACAAGCAGAAGGTTGTCAACATCTGAACAAGACCCATAGTGAATCCATAGAAGTATGTGTTGACAATCATTCAAATACAGAGTTTCTGAGACATGAGAATGACACAGAGTAAAGGGTTGCAGATGGCAACTTACCTATCATATGCCATAATTGAAAGCAAGAACATTTCACAAACTGCAAATGTGATAAAGCAGCACACCTGAATGGCACAGGCTTAAAATTTTATACTTTTAACTTCAAGCTGAAAGTTCACCAAGGTGTTTGGGGTGACAGATGAACTAAAAGAAAAAATCAACAAAAGCCAGATGGCTGAGGAAAAAATACATGGGTGTGTGGGGCTGAGGACTGATTTGGATTAGCACAATCAAACCAACATTACCCAAGACACTAACTAAATAGAACATAAGGAAGACACCAAAGAGAATGGCTTGAAACGCTGGATTATCTGTGATCCCCAACTCAGACACTGCTGAAGGATTGATTTGGCCATGGAATTCATATACAATTCATCTAAAACAAACACTCCTAGAGCATTGTTCTATGTATTGGTGATGTTGTTGGCAGCTGTCAGGCAGCTGTTAGGAGATGGATCTGATTTACAATAATCTGATGTTGAGCACACTCAAAGGAGAATTCTGATTGGGTCTCTCTTATTTTCATGTGAGTTTCTTCTTTCACAATGTAGAGATTTGTTCTAGGCAGAAATTAGAAAACATGAAATTCTATGGGAATTTTATAAGGTAGAAAGATGATATTTTATTAAAAATTTTATACAATTGAGACATCTGTCATATATATATATATTAATAAGAGAATTAATGATTGAGAATTATCTGACCATAGATGTCAAAATATTTTTTTAATTATTGATATTTGGAACACTTTAGATAAAATTCTACTAATCCATTTGAAATTTCTTAATTAAAAGAAATAATAATTAAAAAATGATCCTTGAAGGTGAATTTTTGTTTATAAAAGACAACAAACAACATTTTGAATCCTGATGATCTCTAGACCATAGATTTGAACTATTTTAATTTCAATTTTGTTCTATGTATATGTATTCCTGTTTTTCTTTAATTGTGAAAATTTACTATTTTTGAATTGAAGGAGAAGAAATGTGAATAGCCTAGTTTTTTAAAAATATGCATAACAGAATTAATTTAAAAAATAAGTGATTCAGAAAACACACTTATCTTGTGTCTTCAAACCTGTGTAGCTCTTGCTGTCATGTTACCAAACTCTTCAACATCTTCAATCATTTAATCCTCCCTTATTAATCTGACACCTAGCTTCCTCTTGAAACCTGTTTTTCTCCTGGCCACACCTCTGCAGACTGGTCAATTTGCAACTCTCCACATATTTCAAAATTCGGAGACAAGGTAAGGCATCTGTTTTAGTTTCCCAAAGGGCTGCCAATGAAAACTACCAGAAATGGCTTGTCATTTATAAAACTTTCATTTGGGGTAAGAGCTTACAGCGCCAAGACTGAAAAGTCCAAAATGAGGCAGCATAAGAGGTGCTTTCTCACCAAAGGCAGCTACTGTTGGTTCTGTTGTCTAGGAATGAGGCGAAGCAAGATGGCCACTGATCTTAGCCTTCCCCTCTGGATTCACCAACTCCCCTTGAGCTACTCCATGTGCCCAGCCTCTTAGGGCCTTTGTGCTTGAACAATTCTCTACTCCTCTTTCACATGGCACGATCAAATATGGCAGCTTCCTTTCCTTATGTCTGTCTGCCTCTTTCTGTGTCTCAGGTTTATATCAGACTCAGCAAGAAGGTGGAGACCGTATTTGAATCACACTGCACTGATGTAATCAAGTTAAAATGATCTTTCACCCATAGGAATGGATTCGTTCTCTGTTTGGGATTCATAAAAGAATTTCAAACTGGCACAGCATCATTAAGGTATAGCTTCAAACTTATTACTACACTCTTATTTGAAGAAATTCTATTGATATTTTGAGGTTTATATCCATTTCTACTGTTGTCATTTATAGCTCTCCAGGTCATTCTGTTGTTTATTTAATTTTTATTTTTTTAAGATACCTAGATTACATAAATGTTACATAAAAAATATAGGGGATTCACACATGTCCCGCTCCCCACATCTCCCACACTTTCCCACATTAAGAATATTCCTCATTAGTGGGGTACTTTCATTGCAATTGATAAACACATTTTAGAGCTTTGCCACTAAACATGGATTACAGTTTACATTGTAGTTTACAAACTCACCAACCCAATTCTGTAGGTTATGGCAAAATATATAATGGCCTGTATCTATCATTGCAATGTCATTCAGGACAATTCCCAAGTCCTGAAAATACCCCCATATTATACCTGTTTTTCCATCTCCCTGCCCTCAGAACCTCCAGTGGCCACTGCCTCCACATCAATAATATAATTCCCTCTATTGCTAGAATCATAATAAGTCTATAGTAGAATACCAGTAAGTCTACTTTAGTCCATAGTTCATTCCCCAATCCTGTATTTTCTGGGATGGTGATGTCCACTCTACCTCTAATTGAGAGGGGGCTTTGATCCCAGAGGGCTGGTAGATAGAACTCTCTTGCTTGCAGTGGTAGACTCTCTCATTTCCTTGGTATGGTGGATATTCCTTATCATGTCCTTGAGAGTTGTCCAGGGTGAGAGCAATGAACTGGAGAGTAGGTTTTACAACTCCCTTGAGGTTCAGGACCCAGCTGGCACATGGACAGCCCAAAGATTTTAGGCTCTTGGATGTATGCCTACCAACTCTAGTACTAATCATAGATTCAAGTAGAAGGACAGAAGAGCCATGTATCGGGAAACCACAACTGAGTCCACCTCTGTCACACTAGGGAGCATCAATTCCAAAGTAAAGCCCACTAGCAAGGCACCTAACTCCTGAGCTGTCTGCCCTGACTATAGTGTCTGGATGTCTCCAGAGCCCTCAAGAGCCCTGCTATTTGGGGTAGTATCTACTTTGGCAATCAATGAGATCCTGTTGAGACATGCATAAGCATCACCTCTGGAATGACCTCCTGACTCACTTTGAAGTCTCTTAGCCATATAAACTAATTTCTCTTTGCCCTTTCCCCCTTTTGGTCAAGGCCTTTTTCCAGCTGAATTGCTAGTTGGTGCTTGGTAGTAATCCTTAAGTGCCAGGGTGGCTCATCCCCGATAGTCTTGTCCTACACTAGGGGGAAGGTAACATATTTATATGCTGAGTTTTCCTTAGAGAGAGGCCACATTTAAGCAAAGAGGAGGCTCTCAGGAGGTAACTCTTAGGTACCCTATAATAGTAGGTTAAGTTTCAATTTCAAGAGTAAATATTCATAAGGACAGTCATCAATATCAAGGACCATTCAATGGTCCATCCTCCTTCACTAGTCATTGCCCCCGTACTCAGGGGATTCTTGCTGTTCTATTAGAGAATATAGCAGAGCTCCCCAAGATAAGGGTTCAATATTCTTTTGGTTATTGTGTGAATCTCCACTCACTATGGCAATGATCCATGAATATTTGAACACATTTATATGCTTTATATGTATGCGCAGGTGAGTTTCCTCCCATTTATCCCCCATCACTGACATCCCACATGAATTAAACTCCCCTGCCACAGTTGCAACCCTTCTGTGATCCAAAACCTTTTCAAAAATGAAGCCAATAAAATAGTCAAGTACAATTAATAATAAAATGAAATAATAATGATAACTTTAAAAATAAGAAATAAAATACAAAAATAGTTTAAAAAGATAAAAATAAAGATAAATATTGGATAATAAAAATAATGAAAAAAATTTAAAAAGATTTTTGACATTTTCTCTTTCATCACTTTACGATCTGTTGTCCTATATGTACAGTGACATTTTTTTCCCCATTTATTCACCCAATGTCTCACTTTTTTCATTTTGTCTTCAGAGAAGTTTTAGGTTACAGAAAATTCACATTCCTTTTAATTCACAAAAGATTTTGCCACCAAAATTATTCTATCCCCTTTCTACAATTTTGCTATCAATGACCACGAAGGACATACATTTAATAATATAGCTTTTCAGATTCATGATATCTTATTATCAGTAACAATCTACTTGAGTTTCCCACCCATGATTCCATCTTGGAGCTTGTTTTATCTGGAAATTGATCAAGTTTTTAATATCCAAAATAAAACATCATTTTATGACAGCAAACTTTGTCCCTTTCTTTTACACCCTGGTTGTGACACTACAACTTTTAATTTATTCACTCATATCACTATTTATTAAGCCTCACTAATTATTCCTTAAAAGTTATATCACTTTCTTTAATCAATTCTTCCCCTACACAGCTTAGACTCCATGATTTATTATTATAATTACCCTTGGCAACACCATAAGCTTTCTTACCATATTTCCTTCCAGACACACCAAAATTTAGTATTTGAGGAATTTGCTCTTACCAATCCTACCTAAACTACCAAGAACACAATCCATGCAAAAATGAACAATTACAAAATTAAACTATTTAAAATCAAATAGTCATTTACATTTGCTTTTTTCTGAATAAACTTTCTATTTCCCAGTCTGTGTTATTATTTTAGATGCTCTGAATTTTTTTATCCTTTCCCATGCCACTCCCCTCAGCATTTCAGTAGATGTCAAAAATTCTATATCAGAGTAGAATTTAAAGTAACAAAATGAACTTGTAAACTTTTCACCAGTTGCAAAAACCTCCTTGCTTCCATATCTATCTTTTCCAATATTGCTTGTTTAGCAATGGTTGAATTAGCTGCTGTAAGGAGTTTGAGTTTATATTAATGTCAACATGGAAACAAGGTAAGATTTTGATTTTAGAAAGTATACTCATCCTGGCATAAACATAAGACTGAGGCAAGGCTGGTGGCTAGGATAAAATTTAGAAGGCAGTAATCTAGAAAAGTTGTGGTAAAGAACTAACTAAATAAAAGAATATTCAGGATGTTAGAATTAGACATATTTGAGAAAAGAGATTAAATTATTAGCGGTCTTCTTCAAGAATTAATTCATCATGGTAGAAGGTAGAAGGATATATGGAATATGTTTTCTTGGTTTCTTACCTGGAAGAGTGGCCAAAAGATGACAACATTCATCATTGATCTAGAAAATATATGTGCCAAGACATATGTATGGAGGAGAGTGGATTTTGAATTAATGAATTCTCTTTTAAACATGATCAATTTTGGTTTCTCTGAAATAGCTAATTGTAGTCTAGAAAGCTGCTAAGTACATGTATGCAAAGCTCATAGGATAAAACTGGCCCAGTGAATTAGGCTTATACATTACTGGCATATACATGACAACTGTTCTCATAGCATTAGATGAGAGCCCTCAACAAGAGTGTCCAAAAGGGGATGGGTTGGCTTATAGTAGAATTCCAAAATACTAGCATTATTTAAAGCACAAAGGAAGCAGAGCCACCAAATACAGAGATTCTGGTGACATTGAAACCAAAATAAAATGGTTTTCTAGATGAAAGGTAAGTTGAATGGTGCCCTGTGCTACAATAGATGTCAACTAAAAAGACTTCATTGAGTTTGGAGATAAGAAGGGTGTTGGTGAACTTGGTAAGAGTCATTGCATTGCAATGCTGAGAAATTTCATCAGAATACAATACATTGATATAAATGTGAGGGAAGAAGTGAGTGTTAGTGACTTTTCCAGGATGTTTGGTTCTTACAGGGATGAGGAGAAAATAACTGGTAAAAGAGGTAAAGGTAGAAGAAAAGAAATTCAAGGACACTCATAAGCTTTTTGCATATATCTTGTTTTTAGATTGATGGGAAAGATGGATTAAAAAGGGAAAATATTATATGAGACAAAGAGTATGGGAACTGAAATATAAGTTTAATTATTAGAAATAATTCCAAAATATTGGAAAAGAGGGGTCACTTGATACTTCTATGCCCATGCATAAGTCCTAATCCCTGGTCTCATGAATGTAACTATATTTGAAAATAGGGTTTTGAAAATGTGACGAGTTAAGATGAGACCAAACTTGATTGTGGTGGGCCCTTAGTATAATATGAATGGTGATCTTTTAAGTAAAAGAAATTTGGACACAGGAACAGACATATAATAGGTGAGAAGGCCACATGAAGAGAAAGGAGACGGAGATAGGAATGATGCATCTACAATCCAAGGAATGTCATGGGTTGTCATCAAGCACCAGAAACCAAGAAGAAGCAGGAAGTATTTTCCCATACAGGTTTCAGAGACAGCATGGCCCTGTTAACACTTGATTTTGGAATTCTAATCTCCAGAACTGTGAGCCAATTAATTTTGATTGTTTAAGTCACCTGGCTTATAATGCTTTAATATGGCAGCTATAGGAAAATAAGCCAGATTTTGGTACAAGGAAGTTAGGTCCTGTTGCAATAAATGCATAAAAATTGGAAATGGTTTTGGATTTGTGTAGTGGGTAGTGATGGGAAGAATTTTGAAGTGCTTGATAGAAAAGCCTAGATTGTGTTGAAGAGATTGTTTGAAATATGACAAAAATAAGGATATTAAAGTCAGTTCTGGTAAGGGCTCAGGAAGAAGTGAAGAGAGCTGTCCTCTTTAAGAAGATAGCAGCTTTTACATCATGAGCAAGATGTTACTAGAAATATGAATGTTAAAGATGCTTCTGTGAGGTCTCAGATAAAGGAAAAAATATGTTATTGGATGCTGGAGCAAGGGAGGTACTTGTCACATTTTTATTTGTGTAGCTCCAAAGCCTTTCCAACCATGATAGCTTGAGTGTAATTTTTTCTATCACCTGATGCTCTTCAAGATTCAATATGCTGCTTTTCAGTTCAACAATAAACTAAGAAATAGTCCAGAACACCTTAAAGCAACCTTTGTTAAGCTGATAACTTTTAAAATTATATAAGTATTAAGAAACAGTTTGTGTGGGAAATTTTAGTCCCTCTGAAACATTTTTCTTGTACTACATCATTTTCAACAAACAGTGAAAAACAACATAATGATATATTCAAGAACAGGAAATTATTTAAAGCTTAGTGTTTTGGGACCAAACCTGATTTCCCTTACCTTTTAATCTATGGAAAACTACTTGAATTGGTAGATCACTTTTGGTAGTATTGGTAGTACATTCAAAAGGTACTTTATACAATATGTTCACACTCACAGAAATCGAGGAATGGATTAGGATTAAGAAAGTGCTTTTTTTTTTCCCCTGAGCTACATAATTAAACCCACCACAGTGGATTAATAAAAGGATGTTATTTCAAAAGGAAAATGTAATAATTTTAGTATCAAAGATGGAATGAAAATCCAGAAACAATGGAAGACTGATATTAGAATTAAGAGCCTTCCAAAGATGATGGTGAATTCTGAGGAACATAGGTTGATACAATTGACAAAAAGGGTGATTAAATAAACAGAGCCAAGGCTTAGCAAAGAGTGAGGAAGTACATAGACTGCTATGGAAATAAACAGTCTAAAACAACAGAATTGAAGGACCTGATTAATTTGTACTGATAGGTATTTAGGAAATACTTGTCAAAGTGAATCTACATATTCTTGCAATAGTATCAAAATTATGAATGGACAGAGGAGAACTCATTGACATAAGGGCTCTCATCCATTCAAGATGCAATATTTTGGCAAGAATACCTGATGCTTGTCCTAACAATTTGTTGGTATGTCTCCTTAAACACTACACTCATAGATGTATTATAGTAAAAGTAGTAGATATGCTGGATCATCTTTTTGCATAGTAATGAAGAAACAGGGAGAAGATTGAGGGATATAGGAATATAATAATTAATTTATTATGTGAAAATTGAAGAATCCTTATCTGACTATATTTCTGAGGAAGTTACAAAAGATACTTTATTTTTTTAGGCAATATGGGATATATTGATGGGGGAACTGATAATTTTTTTGTGTTCCTGTTATGGCCATACTCTTCAGCTACTATTTATGGTATATGAAGCCAGGACCCTCTGCTCCCTAATACCTATGCAGATGTTGGAATTCCAGAATGGGAGTGGTAAAGGGGTGTGATATTGATATTGGGTTATGGGACCTGACTGGGCTGCAAATAAGGTGATCTACCTGAAAGGTTCTATGATAATGGCTTGGGTTAAGACAGATGGGTGGCTAAGATGTTCAATTTGTATAGGGAGAAAAAATATGGAGCTGGACAGAAAGCTTATAAGTAAAATGACAATAGAAAATGGTGTTTATTCAAAGAGTTTCCAAAATTAGGCTAGTTCATAGATCCTGAGTCTCTTGATTGAAATGAGTTGGGTGTCCTTGAAGCAGGACCTTTCCAAATCATAAGAATTATACACAACAACTATTTTGCTGCTCCTTCCCAAAGGAAAACACCAGCAATTTAGATATAAACATATATAAACTTTGGACACTTCATATGTTTTATTGAGGAACGATGTTTTAGCACAGTTATTAGTAGAGTGGTTTCATTAATGGTCTCAGTTAAAGGTCTTTCTGTAACCATTTCTTTTCTTTTAAAATCTATGGTCATCTCCTCCTTGCCTCTGGGCTCAGTCATTGACTTGTGTGTTCAATGTTCTGGTAACAAACTTTATGCAAACAGAGGCTTGAAAAATTTCTAGGATGTCTCAGCTTCCTATCTTGCTCTTCCCCCCTTTGCCAGACCAGAAACCCATGCTGGCCTACTGGAGGCTAATAGAGCATGTGCAGCTGAACCAAGCTTCTCAGCCAGCACCCAGGCAATTCATTAGCTGCCTGCATGTTCTTGAGTTAGGCCAGGCAAGATTACTGAATCTGGTTCAGAATAGAAAAATCTCCCATCTGATCTTTGACTCATGATAAATAATAAAAGTCTGATTTTTTAAAGACACTAAGTTTAAGAGCATTTTAATTCATAATTATTAGCAGTGGGTAATACAGAAAAATGCCAGTGTGAATGGTGCACAGCACGGAGGGAGCTCTGTAGTAGGTCAAAGCTGCAATGCAACCTGTGCTGCTAATAGGGATGTATAATGTAGTTAATCCAGATGTGCTGGCATATTACATGATGGGTAAAGATTCTGTATAGGTATCTGTGAAGCTCCAATGGGTAAGTTTCAGCACAGATGCCTAAGGTTCCAGAACAAGTTTATGTCATCTAATACAGAAAATTACCTTCCTTTTGAGAAATAGCTTCTGACATGCTACTGAGTCTTAGTAGATTCTCAGCATCTCAAATGGACCATGTGGCTTTTTGATGATAAATAGATGTTTATGGATGCCATGAGTCCTATATTTTGGCTAGTGTATAGACATTCACTGTGTAAGTGTTATGTTAAGTTTCAAAGGCATAAATTGATTACATAAACAGATATTGGCCCAGATTCTCATGATAATTCCTTGTAATTGGGTTGGGACACTGTCTCCCAGGATAGGATGCATAAATTGAATCTGTGCCTGATAAATGGTGCTGTGTCTGCCATAATTAGAATTTAAGGTACTGTGAATCAAGAGGTATAATAAAATGACACATCCCATCCTCACAACCAATGACTCATTGAGAAATTTGTACTTCAGATCTCTATAGCTTCAGGCTCTGTCAGCTTATTATTCTGTCCCTAAGAGGAACACTTCTGTAATGGGACAGAGTAGAGGTCTCATTGAACTGTAGACCTTAACTTTTACCTGGGCTCTTGCCAGTGGATCAGAAGAAATAGAAAAGAGTTACTTTATTGGTTGAGTAATAAACTCCAAATTTAGTGTTTCTATCATATATTGGAGACAGGAATGGATGTAACTGGAATTCAGGGGATTTACTGAGGTATATCATAACATTTCTATGCACAGTGATAATGATAAACTTATAACTGCAACAATCACCACACAGTAAAAGCAGGACAATGGAGGTCTTAGATACCACAGTGAAGAGGATCTGGGTTACCGCAGTAAAAACAAACAAATGAAAACAAAACAAAGAAAAAACAAAAACCTACCAAAATGTTGCTGAGGATAAGGCAAAGCTAGAAAGGGTGGTGGAGGAGAGAGATGGTGATTACCAATTAGAGCCATGTGATCTGCTGTGTCACAAGTCTGCTATTTTCTGAAGCCTGGTGTTTCTGTATTTACTGTCCAGAGATATCTCATATGGACAAGTAACAGGGTATTTAAATGAAGCCATGGTTAGCATGCAGTATATCAACTTTTATTTGATTTGTCTATTTTCCTTCTTTTGATTTTAGTGCTTTAAAATCCAAACTTCTCAGAGAACCTCCCAACTTTTCATTAAGCCATGTTCTTCACCTCTCAAATCAAGTATAATCATATTTCAAAACATTGTTTTAACCTTGGTAGTTCAAATTTCCAACTTTATCCCTGGTCAAGTTTGTGCAAGACATTTATCAACTGCATGGTGCATGTTTCTCTTCCATAAAATGGAACATTGTATACCATTTTATAATCTTTAAAGATAACTTTGCCCTTTTGGTATATTCATAATTCTGTTTTAGCCTGGGTTCCTACAAAATCTAAGTCATAGGCAAAGTACAAATGGCTAAGTTTTTGGGGAGACATAAAATTTTAGGATATTAAGAGTGAGAAAAAGTGATATATAGAAAGAAACATGTTAAAGGTCATATAGGAAAAAACCCACAACTAATATACTCAATGGTGAAAGACTGAAAGCTTTCCTGTTAATATCAGGCACAAGACAAGGATGCCTACTGTCACCACTCTTATATAATATTGTACTGGAAGTTCTAGCTAGAACAATTAGGCAAGAAATATAAATAACAGATATCTGAACTGGATTGGAAGAATTAAACTTTTCCTATTTGCATATCACATGACCCTATATATAGATAATCCCCAAAAATCTACAACAAAAAGAGTTAATAAACCAATTCTGGGACTTTGCAGATATGATTAAGTTTATAGATCCTGAGATGGGAGAGAATATCCTAAATTATCCCGGTAGGTCCAATCTTATTACATGTGCCATTAAAATAGGAGAGCTTTTCCCTCCTGGAGTCAGAGAGCTCTTGTAAAAGAAGCAGCAGAGGAGATTTGGAGTGTGATTAGAGCTCAACCAGCTGTTGCCGACTTCCAAGATGGAAGAAAGGTATCATGAGCCAAGTTATGCAGGTGGCCTCTAGAACATGGGAAAAAACCCTCAGTTGATAACCAGTATGGGAAAGGGGATCTCAATCCTCTAACCACAAGAAACTAAATTCTTTCAACAACGTGAATGAATAAGGGAATTCATTCTTCCCTGGAGACTTCTGAAGGAGTGCTGCCCTGCTATCACCTTGTTTCAGTCTTTTGAGATTCTAAGCAGCCAAACCACACTATATCTAAACTTTAGACCTACAGAACTGTGAGATAAATTTGTGTCATTTTAAATCACTCTCTTTTTGGTAATTTGTTATGGCAGCAATAGGAATGAATACTATTACCTTCAATGCCTTCTAAATTTCCTCTTCATTGCAGAGAAGTTAGGATCTTCAATTTTCCAGAATCTCTTCCAAATAAGGTGTTATGTTAGAGTTTTAGAATGAGAGAAACTTTTGAAATATTTGGAAAGCAGTAGAGTAATAAGAGACACTATTTCTTGGTAGAGTTCCAATCTGATCTATGGGCAGATAGAAGTGAGATTCATATAAGCTCCTTTCTGTGGTTTCAAGGAGCACCTGCTTTATCACCACAAGCTCAAAAAGTTTAGCATTCTCAAAGATTCTTGTTATGGAGCAAGGACATATTGCTTGCTGTGCGCAGAAGTCAAACTATGACACCAAAATTTCAATGGAAGAAGGTTTATTGTGAGGCAGCCACACAAGGAGACAAGATTTAAAGCTCTAATCTGTATCCCTGGGTTTAAAGAGGTTAGGATATTTTTTTTTCTTTTATGATGCTGATGTTATCCTATGGAATCTTTTTGCTTCATTCTAAGCATAGATGTGAGAACATCCGTCCCTAATTGAAGATCAGGCTCTGCAAAGGGTGATGTAAAAATGTTTTGTTTTGTTTAATTTGAAAAATTGTAAGTTTGCAAAATGAGCTTTTTATGAGAGTCAAGCAAAGTGAGGTGGAGATAGTGAAATTATTTACATTGACATATATTGTTTGGTTAAGTTTCATTTATGTTAATAGGGAGTGGGCAAGAGTGGCTGAAAAACCCCTTGAAAACTGATAACAGTGAGCCTGGGTAATCACAAACTGGCTGTAAATGTGGCCTGTAAATGCTAAACAAATGAGTTGTAAATGAGGGCCATGCATCT
>JAKSZT010054101.1:192110-271773 GCA_026826555.1 Tolypeutes matacus | reverse complement strand
ACAGAAATGAAAGCAAGGCCATCATTGTTATTAAAATAACCAGAATATTAAAGAGCTTATAAATATAAGAAAGACAGTGCATGTACAAGATGAGGGATTAATAAAAAATTATATTATTAAAAATAAAAGCTTATACAAAATATTTCTCATTTCAAGAAAACAAAGAGGCATACAATCAATACAGAAACTAGACAACATAGAGTTCTGAGAAAAAATAACTCATAATACAATATATGGATATTATATAAGTTAACATATGCCTGAAAATTCAAGATTTAAAGGAAAATAATGCAAATTTTAATTATTTGAATAAATTAGTGAACAGTAATTAACTGGTGAAAGGTTGTTAAACATTTAATCATAAAACAAAGCTTGAACATTATGTTAATTTTTCAAAAAAATTTTTGAAAACAGCCAAGTATAATTCTACAAAGAAAATCTTAATATTAGGTTAAAAGAATACAAATCACTTGAATGCAAAATATATAAAATAAATATTGTAAAAGTTTAAATAAAAATAACACCATTAGAAAATAAAGAAAACACAATTTCTTTAACATATATATATTGAATAGAAGAGAAAATTAAAACTGCAATTCCAGATATTATAGAGGAGTGTTTTAATGGAAATATTGTCAAACTATCTGACTAAGATTTATGGGATGTCAAATCTTTGGATTCATTATCTATTTCTTAGGTTTATACATTACATCTATTAATTTTTTAAAAGAACAGAGAAATGAACTGAATAGTTTATATTTCTTTCTAAGTACTATAATAAACTTGTAGAAATCAGAAGAAATGAAATATTTTAAAAATCATACTGAAATTAAACAATGAAATACTAATTACTGAATTTTTTTGATACATCACAGAATGGTAGGATTTTCAATTGATTAGCAGGTAGACACAAAAGAGATATTACTGCATTCTAATATTTAACCATATGTATTTACAAAAGTTCAAGTGTTAAAACATTGCAAGATAAGATTCTTGATTTCACTTAAGTTCCATGAAAATATTCATTTCACAAATTTAAGTAACAATGATTTACCAAATATTTTAGGGATGAATGGAAATCAAAAGTTGCAAATGCCAAAAAGAAAATAACAAAATTTTGTGTAAATATATTATGTAGTCATACACATATGGAACATTATTCTAGAAGATCATGAATAAAGTTACCTGAAATAGTTGGGATATTTCAATGTTCTTTAATATTTTTAAATATTTTCCAAATTTTTTCAATGTCCACACATACATTTTTCTATAACTTAATTCTATCAAAATATTTTATTTTTCTATAAAGCCAAGTATTAAACATCTGCTCTGTCTTTTAATCTGTTTCTTTGATTATGAATAAGATAAGCAAACAGTATTTGTAAAAGACTATTTGATGTTATTATAACAAAAGTCATTGGGTATTCCAAATGTTGCAAGAATTGAAGTATTCTGATGATAGCAGCCAAAATGTATTAGTACTGTGTAAAATTTTTAAATTCAATATCTGATTTACTTTTTATGATAGCTCTATGGGTTTAAAGTTATCCATAGAACTGTTTAAAAATGAATTTATTTAGAAAAATATTTATTTAAACCACACGTTTAACATATATTTCTTGGTTTCCAATTATTTTGTTAATTTCTAAAACTGTATCGTTGGAAATGTTCCAGAGCACATGTGGTCAAGTAGAAGATGATTCAACAGAAATGCAAACTAATTAAAGGACACTACTCTTTAAACAGAGACCAAGTAAATAACCAAGTAGAAAAGAAGGAAAAGATGAGCTCAGATACTCAGCACCATTGTTATTTCAAATACCTGGAGCCCTCTCTCTAATGAGAGCACTTTTTACCTCTTTGTACCTAAGTGTTTAAATGAGAAGGTTAGCATAAAACACAAAGGCCATTTGATCTGTTCCCAAACAATAGGACTTCTTTGGTTTTAAATAAGTAAAAATCTTGGTGCCATAAAAAAATGGTGACTCTAAGGAAGTGGGAGGCACAAATATAGAAGGCTTTGTGCTTCCTGAATTAGAATCAGTTTTCATGATAGCATACTGAACCTGTAGGACACAGAATTTGTGATAATGGAAATCATTACTTTTGAGCTGGTGGGAATGATTATCATGATTTCAGTGTCAAGGATATCAGTGCAGAACAGAGCTAAAATTGGGGTTAAGCCACAATATCCATGGGATATAAGCCCTCTCTCACTTGGAGGTGGAGTGGACATCACCATTCCAGTCCCTTCAGGATTACGGGAAGAACTATGGACTAGAATGGACTTGATGGTATTCTGTTGTTCACATATGGTGATTCTAGCAATGGAAGAAATTATAACAATGAGGTGGAGCCAGTGGCCACTTGACACTTTTGAGGCAGGGAGGGGACGAGCAGTTGAAATACAGGGGCTTCTTTGGGGTTCGGAGGTTGTCCTAGTACTGTTGTGGCAACGGATGTAGGCCATTTTAAATCAGCACACACTACTCAGAACTGTGTGGGAGAGAGTGTTGTCTACTGTGTGAACTGTGGTCTATGGTTGGTGGCAAGGCCCCAGGATGTGTAAGTCCATTGAGGGTGGTGGGCCACACTTGTGGGAGATGTTTGTGTGGGATGTGGTGGGAGGTGTGGGAGGTGGGCAACATGGGAATCCCAGTGGGTTCCGTGTAATATTTTGGGTAATCTAAGCACCTCTTAAAAAAAAAAAAAATATATATATATATATATATATATATATAACATTTTTGTAAGCAAATGCACATATATGCATATATATTTATATATCATTTTGCAAATATTGGTATGTATTGTGAAAATTTTGATTTTTATCCACAATAAAAAAAAAATTGGGGTTAAGCCACAGAAAAAGTGATACATTACATTGCATTTGCAGAAAAGCAAACTGTTCATGCAAAAAGCATTGATGAAGGAGTCAGTAAAGCCAGTCACATAGGACCCAGGGATGAGGGTGTGGCACAGTTTCTTCTACATATGCACTGGGTAGTGAAGAGGATTACAGATATCTATATAGCTGCCATTGGTCATTGAAGAGAAGAGGAAAAATTCAGTGACAGGCAAAAAAAAAAAAAAAAAAAAAAAAAGACATCCGTGTGAAGCAGCTCATGAATCAAATAAACTTGTTGGAGGTCAGTAAGTTCTCTTAGGTTTAGGTGTGAGACTGAGGCAGGCTAGTTAGGGAATCAAAAGATGAATCTGGAACCTCCCCGAAAAACTACCACTATTAAACACGTGGCTATCAATACCCCATGAGATGGCTGCTGGAATACCTTTGTGAGAACTCCCATTTGGAATGAGATTTCCTCTGGAAACCAGCACAAGCCCCAGATATTCTCCAGGGACCTTATCATTTGACCCTCCCAGGGGACTGATGGGTGGGGTAACCAATCAAAACAGTAAACAGCTGGGACTCCTCTCCTGTCATTATCAAAGGGGCAGAAAAATTAATGATTTAAAAGGCAAGCACAGAAGCAGAACTGCCCCTGTTCTTGCCTTTGCCCCGTTCTCTTGCCATCTTCGCCCTGCCTGGAACACCACACAAGTAAAACCTGGGTATTTTCAATCTGTAATGGGGAATTGTAGTTTGTAAATCAGTCATCTTTATCACTTTTCAGCCCCTTTCCTTCTACCTGGGACCCTTAATCTGTTATTTTCTCTCATTTCTCTTCCCTTCCTTCCTTAATAAATTACTGGCCTAACTAACTTGGCTTGCTCTTGAAATTCATTTCTAGTAGCTTAGTCAAGAACCTAGAGAAAACCTGGCAACAAGACCATTGAGTAACAGAGGCCAAGGAATGACAGTTGACTGAGGAAAAAGTCCATTGGATTGTGAAGCTAGAGATCCATGGAAATGATCAATATCATGCCTTCATTCCCAGAGATAGAAATCAGGTATATCAGAAGAAATGACATAAAGAGGACACCCCCCAAATCTCTCCAGTCTTTCAATTCCATAAGGATGAAGCCAGACACATTTGAGTTATTCCTAATTCCCATAACATACAACTCTGTTGAGAAATCCAAAGTCATACTAACATAAATGACTTCAAATTGTTTTTGTTTGTAGGAATGACTTGGAATAAAAAAAAAAAGTGAATCTAGCAATTGATTTTGAAAAGTAGTTCACAATATATGACTGAAAAAAATCTTGAACTGTAAGTACAAATATATATGTACAAATCATCATTTGGATATTTAGATGAGAAAAAAAGCACAAATAATTATGTAAAATACAGTCATGCCATTAACCCTCTGATTCAAACAAGGTTGGTTAAGTCCAGAAATCATGCTCTCAATACTACTGTTCTACTTATATATAATTTTGAAAAAAACAGAAATATACTACTTTTATATAATTTCAGAGAAACAAATAAAACTCATGAACCTCTTGATTGATGCATAAAAGACATTTGACAAAATAGAGCACAATTTCTTGATAAAAACACCTCAAAACATAAGAATAGAAGGATGCCTTCTCAATGTGGTAAAGTGTATATAAGAAAAACCTACAGCTAGCATTGTGGTCAATGGTAAAGAGTGAAAGCGTTCTCTCTGAGATAAGGAAAAAGACAAGAATGCCCACTGTCAACACAATTATGCAATATTGTTCTAGAAGTTCTAGCTAAAGCAATTAGGCTCTACAAAGAAATAAAAGGTACCCAAATAGGAAAGGAAGAAGTAAAACTTTTACTATTCACTATTGACATGATCCTATATCTAGAAAATCCTGAAAAATCTACAACAAAGTTACTAGAATTAATCAACAACTTCAACTAATTGGTGGGATACAAGGTTAATACACAAATTGAGTGCCTTTAATTAGAAGAATCAAAAGAAAATTATATCAGGCAAATTTCAAACCAAGGAGCTGATCACATGGTATGGGAGAGAGAGTAAGAGTATTGGGTGTGGGGGTGGGGGTCAGGTGAAAAAAAGATGAAATTAATTAATTCATGGCTCATTCTGGAATGTTCAGTATTATAGTGGGGCCTTAGGGAAGGTTCAGAAAGGGAAAATAAGAAAACAATCAGAGATACTATAGTCAAATATGAAAAGTATTCTGAGACTAGTTAATATGGGCTTTAAAGCATAATTTATTGAAGATTATATAAATTACTAATTCTTATGACCAGCAAGTAAAATGTATTAGTTATTGCTCCCATAGATCAAATAAATAAATGTGTGCAAGCTATTTAAAATTTTCTACTTAAGAATACATATTCAGGCAGTTGAAAATATATAAATAGCATACATATTAGAACCAGAATAAATATAAATAATGTGTGAAAACCATGATATTTAACACAATTATTTAAAACTGTGTGCAATATATAGAATAAAAGAATGAAAATTTCAGGAAAAATAGAAATGAATCAAAGATAATTATTTTGAAAAGTATCAATAATTAGAAGGAAAAATCTTCAAAGCAACTATGCTTTATCAGATTCTGTGATTGGAATGAAAAATCTTATATAATTTAAGTAAGGAGTGACTGATTAGATAGAAAGTAACCTCAATATATCCCTACAATAATGTATTATAATGATTAATAAATTTTCCTTTATAACATTCATTAATACATGTTATTATATTTTAAAGTGATGTGTTCAGGATTTAGAACAATGTAAAGTAGTTAAAAGAAAGGGAAAAATAAAAAAAAAAAAGAAAGGGAAAATGTCAAAGCAAATGTATAATATGTACACATATACATACACACACAGAGATCTTACCACATGAGCTACCTTCAGTCACTCCAAATATGGAAGACTGATTCTCCTTGTAAGAGTTTTGTTTCTGATATATCAGATATCAGAATTTTTTAATCAGTTGACTCCAATTATATAAGTAATACATGCAAATATAACTCAGTTTATACTTATTTGCCCATCCTAACCAGTAAATATATTTGTGAATGGATATATCTATAAAATTTTTATATATCTATAAATTATTATGCCAGATTTAATATATACTTTCAAAAATAATCCTAGAAATATAATTTTCAACTAAACAAACATTTGTTTGAGTACCAGTAGGGAAATGGCTGCCCATATAACAAAAAAAAAATGTATAACCATGACAACTCCCAGATCAAGAAACAGAGAATATCTACTACTACAAATAAAATAGTTCCTCAAGATTGAGGAATGAACAAACATAAGGGATGACTGCAACTATGGACTAAAGTAGACATTATTATAGTAGTGGAAGAACTTGTATCATTGATATAAAGGCAGTGTCCATCAGAGGTACTGAAGGGAGGGAGAGGGAAGAAGAAGTGTAACACAGGGCATTTTAGGGACATTTGAATAGTTCTGCATGACATTGCAATGCAGATACAGGCCATTATACATTTTGTCAAAGTCTATATAATTGTGTGGTGCAAAGTATAAACTATAATATAAACTATAGACCATGGCTAGTAGCAATGCTTCAATATGTATTCATCAATTGTACCAAATGAACCACACTAATGAAAAATGTTAATAGGAAAGTGTGGTTGAGGGAGTGGTTGGGGTGTATGGGAATTCCCTTATAATTTTTTTTGTAACATTTATGTAATCTAAATCTTCTTTCAAAACAAATTAAATAAAATACCTCACTAAATAAAAGTTTATTCCATTTGCCTGATAAGATCTAAGCCCCTTCTCAATCTGAACCAAAGCAGACATCACCATCCCCAAATCCTCATAGTTGAGGAATGAACAACCATACGGGGAGGATGCAACCATGGACTAAGTAAACTTAATATTGTAGTAATGGAGGAACATAAAACATTGTTATAAAGATAGTGGCTACCAGTGGTTCTGAGGGGAGAGGGAGGGAATAATAGGTGGAACATATGGCATTTTTAGGGCATTGGAACGAAGTGTAAACCAAAATGAAAGCTATAGACTTTGGTTAGTAACAATGCTTCAATATTTATTTAATTGTAACAAATGTACCACACAACTGTAAAAGGTTATTAATTGGGGAAGATGTGGGAGGGGGAGGGTGTGGGTATATGGGAACCCATTATACTTTCAGTGTAACTTGTCTGCATTGTAAAATATTACAGTATTATATTAAAAAAAAAAAAAGAAAATTACCTTTACATAGCATGTATATATAAGTTCGTGTTTCTATAAATACATCCTAACACATGCTAAAATGTGATCAATATTTAGTAAGATATACACTTGCTGGATGTGTGAAGGACACAAATACGAATAAGCAAACTCTTCTTTCAAGGAGTTTCCAGTCTTGGTGGAGAGAAATAATCCCATACAGCCAACATATTTAAAAAGAGCATCAAGTTTATCTTTGATTCCTTTCAATATATACATCAAATATGTTGGCCTACTTCATTCCTTTGATTACTATGCAATCATTAATGGATAATAAAGACAGTACTGAAAGACACAACCTTTCTACTGGTAATGTTTAACAAAATCTGGGAGAGTCCATTCATCTGGGTTTACATTAAAGAATATTCAGTACTGAAATCTCTCTCCATTGTAAAGCATAATTTTCCTTTTAAGATGACAGATTCATTATTAGGAAAGCTTTTCTGAATGATCTGGAGCCATAAAAATCTCTATATGTAGATCCACATTGCTTCAGGCATTATTCTATAGCTAGTCCTTCATTTATTTACACACAGAAAACACACACACACATTTGCTTATTAAGTCCAGGAAGTTAGAGTGTCACACTATAGTTATTTGGATATTAAACTCTTCTGTGTATAATGGAGAACATATTTCAGTTCTAATAAAGATCAATTTCTATGTAATTAAAAATAATAATGTCCCATCATTAATAAATGATCAAAATTTAAAATGTCATAGCAAAATGACTCCACATAATCATTAGAGGCCAATTAATAACCATAAAATGGCCTCTAGGTTTACAAGAGAGAGGAAGAGTCTCCAACCTCTTGCTATAAATCCAAAGGCAGAAATGATTAAGCTTCCTGATGAAGGCAAGTGGAAAGCTCAGTTAGAATGAAAGCTAAGCCTCTTGGGACAAACTGAGTCAAATTGTGAAGGCAAAGGGAAGTTTTTTATAAAGAAATAATAGTGTTACTCCATTGAACGATAAGAAAACAAAATAGCCTTATTGCTGATATGAAGAGAGTTGATGTGGTCTAGACAGAATCACAAACCAGCCACAATATCCAGAATACATGAAGAAATCTTATCACTCAAAAATAAAAAGACAAATAGTCCAATTTAAAAAAGGGCAAAACTTTGAATAAGCATTTCTCCAAAGAGGATACAAAAATGGCATAAAAGCACCAGAAAATATACTCAACACCTCTTGTTATCAGGAAAATACAAATAAAAACCACAAATCAAAATCACATACACTAGAATGACCATGATCTAAAAAAGATAAAAAAATTTTAAGTCTTGGAGAGGATGTGAAGAAATAGTAACAGTTTTTCATTCCTCATGAGATTGTAAAATGATGCAGCCACTGTTGAAGTCAAAGACAGTTTTTCAATCCTTCAGGAAGCTAAGTTATCATATGACCTGGTAATCTTGCTACTAGATACTTAACCAGAAAAATTTAAATATGGAACTCAAACAGATATTTCCACACCAATGATTGTAGCAGCATTATTTGTAGTTGCCAAAAGATGGAAGCAAAACAACTGTCCTTCCATTGATGAATGGATTAACAAAGGTAGTATATATACACATATGATGGCATATTTTTCACCTGAAGAAGGGAATGAAGTCCTGATGCTTGCAACACCATGGATGGGCCTTGAAGTCATTATGTTGAGTAAAATATGCCAGGCATAAAATGACAAATACTGTATGATCTCACTGTTATGACTAATTTTATTAAGCAAACTTAGAATCTAGAATATAGGTTACCAGGGCACAGATTGGACTTATAGTCCTAAATAAATTATTTCATTTGTTAAAAATAAGCAATGTGTCAAATAACAAAGAAGAATAAAATATAACTTGCAATAATATGAAAACATTAATATTGTCTGCAATTTTTTATGCTTAAATAAAATTTTAATGATATATAAATTACTAAACAAGATTAATTTTGTAATTAATATATTGATGTGATCATGACATATATACCTTGAAATATATATAATACTTCTTATATATTGTTATGTTTGGTATATATGCACATGGCATATTTTCTCTACTTTTAAAATTTTGCAATATATTTTACTAGCATAAATAATTTCAGAAGGATTTTGGGAAGATGGCATCTCACAAAAACAATTGAGAAAGTACCAGTAGCAGCACAAGGGACAAGCTTTGGGGGTCAGCAGACCAGGAAAATGTTTCACAACTCCCTGGAGAATGAGGGACAGAGAGAAGAAGATGCCAAAACAACAAACATCAAGTTACTAAACTTCCTGGTTGCTGGCAAGGGCTCCCCTACCCCACTCCCAAGATATTAAGCTGGTGTAAAAGCCATGGCTCATTGCAGCTGACAGAGAGGGGAACAGATTTCTTCTTCTTTGTCAGCTGTTACAAGCGAAATAGAGGATAAGTCAGGGGGCTCTTCTTTAGTCAATTCAGCTGGCAGAGACCACACTGAATCTCAGCTCTGCCCAGACCAAAACAAAAGAAAACAGAGATACACCTCTGTAGAAAGGTATGCCAACGAGCACCATTTCTGGCTGCTCTGGAAATTGAATAGACAAATTGCACTTGGGTCTCTCTGTTCCCTAAATTCTGAGGGAAAATCTGCACCTCATTAGTGAGTTTTTGGCATGATTTTTATAACTTAAGCCGAGCAATTTTAAAAACTTAAAATAAGTTGAACCAAATATCGAGGAAGAGCTGTGGAAAAATTTACAATAGACAAGAGAGAGAAATTGACCATCAGAGTAAATTCACCAACATATTTAGATGCTGTGACATCAGCAAAAAATTACAAGCCATACGAAGAAATAGGAAGAGATGGAAAAAATGGAACAAAGACTCAGGAAATTAAATTACAATGTGAAATGCAAATGCATTGTTGGTGTCCCAGAAGGAGAACAGAATGTAAAAGGGGCAGAAAGAATATTTGAGAAAATAATGACTTAAAACTTAATATCCCTTGTGAAAGATATAAATATCAGTATCCGAGACCAATATACCCCAAATAGAGAAATCCAAATAGACCTACCCTAAGACACGTATTATTCAGAATGACTATTCAGACAATTCTGAAAGTAGCAAGAGAAAAGCAAAGCATCACATATAAGGGAACTTCAATAAGATTAAGTGCCATTCTCTCATCAGAAACCATGGAGGAGAGAAGAAAGTGGTATGACATGTTCAATGTTCTGAAAAGAAAAACTTCCAGCCAAGATTTCTGTATCTTGGAAAGCTGTCCTTCAAAAATGAGGGTAGTTCAAATCTTCACAAACAAAATCTAATAGAATAAATTATCACAAGACTGATATTATAAGAGATAAAATGGGATTGCTGTACCCTTAAAGGAAAAATCTAGGTGAGACACTTGGAGAAAAGTGTAGAAATGAAGATTATTAGAAAAGTTAATTAAAGTGTTAAAAGATTGACAATAGTAGGATGTGACAACAGAAAGCCAAATGTCAAAATGGATGGAGTAAGTAATTCATTTAGAGGAATAACATTGAATGTTAATGGATTGAACTCCCCAATCAAAAGATGTAGACTGATAGAATTGACAAAAAAAGTATGATCCATCTATATATTATCTACAAGAGACAGATGTAAGGACACAATCATATTAAAAGTGAAAGCTTGGAGAAAGTTATTCCATGCAACTAGTAACCAAAAAGAGCTGCAGTAGTGATACTAATATAGGATAAAATAGATTTTAAATGCAAAACTGTTATAAAGGATGAAGAAGGTCATAATATATTAATAAAAGGGGTAAGTCACCAAAAAGAAATAACTATACACCTTATGCACCTAACCTCAGTGCTCCTAGATACATGAGGCAAATGCTGGCAAACCTGAAGGGAGAAATAAACGTCTCTACAATAATATTTGGAGACTTTAATACACCATTCTCATTATTCGATAGGAAATCTGTACAAAGGATAAATAAAGAAATAAAGAGCTTGAATAAGATGTTAAATGAACTAGACTAATTGAAATCTATAAGGCATCAAACCACAAAACAGCAGGATATACTTTCATTTCAAGTGCTCATGGATCCTTCTCCAAGATAGAACATTTGTTCATCACAAGACATGTCTCAATAAATTTTAAAAGGTTAAAATTATACAAAATATTGTTTACAACAGAATGAAGCTGGAAACCATTTTGGATGGAAAAAGGGAAAATTCATAAATATATGGAGATTAAACACACTCATAAACAGCCAGTGGGAGAAATAAGAAATTTCAAGAGAATTCAGCAAATATTCTGAGATGAATGAAAATCAGAACATAAAATGACAAAACCTATGGGGAGGGAAGCCATAATGATGGCACAGTAAGGAGCTCCTGGAGTCAGCTCGTGCCTCAGGGCAGTTAGTAATCAGCCAGAGATATCTAAAACACCTGTTTTGGGGCCCCAGGGGACCAGAAGTGGAACGTGCAACATCCTCGAAAGTATGGAAGGAGGAGACTGCCCATCTACAGAGAAGATTCATGAGTAGAGCCGTCCACACTGCAGAGGTCAGCGCCTGCAATGCAAGCCAACTTGGGAGCTATTCAGGGGCTGGATTTGGAAACTCCATTTCCTCCAAAATGGGGGAGGAAGACACGATGTGGCACGGACATCAGGTACTGATTAGTGAATTAGGAGGGCTAAAGTATAATCCTAAGAACAGCTAAACTTTGAACCTGTCCAATTCAGAAAGAGATAGGTAGCTGCCATTTTAAATCTGCCCCTTCCTAAGGGGAAGTGGGGCTGATTGAAAACCACAGTGCTGGTAGAGACTGGCTTCTTTTCACTCACACAGATTGGATTGCAGCTTTAGCCTAAACCTCAGCCCCATCTCTGTCAGGGAGGAAGTTGGGGGGACATGCACCATCTCTGGGAAACCAGAAGCTACACCACAGAGGCCAGTACCCATGCTATTCTACAGCACAAGCTGCTTCAGTAGTTATTCCATGGCTGGAGTTAGAATCTCCATTTTTCATAAATGGTTGAGGAATATACAGTTGTCCACCAACTTCAGCTACTGATTAGTGGACTCACATGGCTAAAGTATAATCCTAGAAACAACAAGGGTTTGAACCTATCTAAATTGGAAAGAGGTCAATGGCCAATATTTTGACTCTGACCCAACATGAGGAGAAGCTGTGGTGACTAAAAATCCAGTGAAGTTATGGACTGGCTTCTTTCCACCAATATCAGACTGCAGCCTTAGCCTAGGCTCTAGCCTTACCTCTACAGGGAGGAAGCTGACAGGACCTGCACCAGGCTCTCCAGGCAACTGCAGGTGCTTTTGGCTGGCACAGACTGAATAGTTGGTCACCTGGGGCTGCATACCCACACCACAATAGGAAAGGAGAGGAGCTGGGTATACTCAACTTCTCTGGGCAACTGCAGGTATTTTCAGCCCACACAAACAGTTTTATTGAGTGCCTTTGTGTCCATCTCCACCTCTGCCCCATCATAGAATAGGAAGGGTATGGTGTTCCCTCAGACTTTCAGGGCAACTACAGGTGCTTTTGTCCTGTAAAAATCTGACAATTGAGCCCCTGTGGCTCTACCCCCATCTCCAATAGGACAAGAGATGGATTGCCTTTGCCCAGCCTTCCTGGGTAACTGCAGGTGCTTTTGGACCACACAGCCTGGACTAGTGTATTCTTGTGGATCCACCCTCACCCTTCAATAGGAAAGGAAGGGGCTAGTGTCCCCACAGCTTTTCAGGGCAATGCAGACAATTTCAGTCTTCATGGACTGGACTGTTGGATGCCTACGATTCCATCACTCTCCCCAATAGGATAGGAGGGTATTGGTGTCTCCACACCCTCTCTGGGCAATGGCAGGTACTTTTGGCCTACAGGGACTGAACTGCTGGGTTCCTATGGATCCAACCCCATGTCCTAATAGGATAAGAGGGGACTGTTATTTCCTCAGCCTCTATGAGCAGTGACAGGTATTCTAAGCATTAAGGGACTGAACTGTTGGGTGTTGGTGGTTCTGTTCCCATGTCCTAAAGGGCAGAATGTACAGTACTCCCTCAGCCTCTCAGGGCAACAGCAGGTGAATTCAGCCCACATAGATTAGATTGTTGGTCACTCCAGAGGTCCTTTCCCACCCCTGGCAAAGAGGGGTCTGGTGCTACATCAGTTTACCAAGGCAATTATTCTCATTTTGGACCCACACAGCATAGATTTCTGTCCACAACCATAGCTCTATCCCCACCCAAGGAAGGGGAGGAAGGGGTGTGAAGCCATCAGTCTCTCTGGGCAACTACAGACAGTCTTGTCCTTCCCAAATTGGATTATTACACCTGGATGCTGCTCTGTCCCTACCCCTGAGAAAGGAGAAAGTTAGGAGAAGCTTCATCAATTCTTGAGCCAATGTGGGCAGCTTCAGCTTCAGTTCAGTTTAGAAGGCCAGGATAGAGAGGGTTGGTAGAGATGCATGGACAGCAGTGTGACTAAGGCACAGGAAAAGTGCTGGGGAACAGTGGAGGTGATGCTGGGAAGGGAAGGTGAATACAGACAGTGACATTGAAAATGAAGTTTAGCAATCAAGAGTTTAAAGTATTTTAGAGTTAGATTGGTGTCAGTGGGCCATAAAACTTGCTTGAGACTGGGAGGAGCACAGGCAGGGCTGGGCCTGGAAAGGGGCTTTAGCAGGAGGCTTGGTTTTCAGGGTGGAATGAAGGTTGAGATTTGGAGTAAAGGAGCAAACCACAGAGTCTCCATGGTGTGCCATGAGGGAAAGGCTCAGGAGTCACCCACCTCAGGATCTAACACTTGTTCCATTCCTGCACTGATATATAGCTCTTGAAATGCTTTTGACTATTTATTCAACTATTGCATACCTGATAAAGCATTTTATGGGGAGCTATTACATAAAATAAATGATACACTTCAAGTTAAGCACTTAACACTGTACCTGACATATGAAAAAACTTCAGTAAACAAATATAAATGTAAAAGATACATATGTTCCTATTTCACAAGGGCATCACTACTCCTCCACTCACTCATTTTTGGGAAGCAAGAATTTTATCAAAATTGATGGCAGAAAAATTGACTAGACTAAGTGTAATGAATGTGTGGTATTAGTGTTCCCTGACCCAGTGACCAAAAAGCATAGTGGAAACTAGTGGCACATCATTCTAGATGTCACTGAATATATAAACAAAACAAAATTAATTCTATAAAAGTATAGTTTAATATAAGAGCACAATTATTGAAATAACAGAAAATAAATTACAAATCAGAGAGTTTAAGTGCAGAATGACCTCAAGGTCATTGTTGCAAATATAGAAAGAGTCACATGTAGGAAAAGATTAGAGCAAATTTTGAGAATGTAAATACATTTGTAACTTATTAATATACTTGAGAATAGAAGTGTATTTTCTAACAATTTAATGATAATTTCTGAACCAAAATATCAGTGAGAATTAGAGTTAAGTAGGCACTGTAGTTCAGTTGCTGTTGAATTTGGCTGTACATCAGAATCAGGTGGAGGACATGAAAAATATATAGGTGCTGAGGAACTTTATTTGAAAATGTTGCCATGATGAGCAGCATTATTTTTTATTGTAAATTTTTAAAATGTTTACCCAAGATATTATGGCCTGAAGAATTGGTGAAAAAAAAAAAAAAACATTTTGAAATAAGTGTAAAGCCCATCCTTACATAAACTAAGAGAAATCTGGGGTGCTTATACATAAATTAATGGTAAAAACTGAACATACCTGTGTGTTGAATAGGATGCAGGAGGAAGCAGATCTCAGCACTAACTGCAAGCTCACACTTCCAAGAAGAGGAAAACATCCTGAATTGCACAGCTACAGTCACTTAAAAGAGTGGCAACAATTTCTTTAGACTGGAGGTGGAGATACTTTGGACTTTTCCCTTGAGGAAAAAATTAACAAACAGAATGTTTTTAAAGCATGGAGAAAGAACAATTACACAAACCAATAAGAGAGAATCTTACAAATCTAATCTCACACAATATAAATTAGTTCTAGATAGATATAAAACATGAAGGCATTTATGGGTAAAGACTGTATGATACACCCAGCATCTCCTATTTGCTGAGGACTGAACTCATCCTTGTCCTCCACCCCCAAACCAGGTATCTTCCCAATAACTTCTTGATAGCACACCCAGTTTTAGTTGCTATAACATTTAGGCTGCCCACCCAGAGTTCATCTTGTTTTGAGAGAAGATTACAAACCCAGATGTTTTCACAAAACTTGCATGCAGGCCTCTGGCATTCAGCCACATTTCCCTTTAGCCTTATAAAATCTAAATAGCTGTTGGCAAAGTTACAAATATACTCATATGAACTTCCAACCATCTTGCTGTCACAAGGTAGCCTGAAGCGTTTGTAATTTCCCCTAAAAAATGCTTAAGAACTGATCACCCTTGTGTGCAGTTTTCCTTCAGAAAACTTTCCTCATAGGCCTTTCCTCATAGGCCCCATTTGGGGGTAGTTTGTAGCATCCCTGGCTGTGCCTCCCCCTATTTCTTCTTTTGGGGTGAATCCTGCTACTGGTTCAATGGGAGACATGTAGAAGACATACATAAAATTCAATATATTGTTTGGGGATTTTAAAATGTGATGAACCTTTAGCAAATAGCAAATGATTGATAATTACAAAAGTAAGATCATTAATTATGTCTGGATATGAGGGAAGGAGATATGAGTGTGTTCCATACAAAGTTACTGATATTTTCTATACTTACAAGTTGGTGCATGAAAGGATTTTTGTTTTATACTTATTATAAATATTTTAAATATTCATTTTATATATTCCCTTGAAATGTGGCTAGTACAACTGAGAAAAGAATTTTTAAAAATTTATGTGCAATTGAAATCTTCAAAAATAATAACTAGTTGCCCATATTTCAAAAACAAGCTCTAATGTATTTGATATTTCATTTTTTAATGGAAAAAAATAACTATCTTGGGCAAAGAAATTGTCTCAGAAGGGTTCATCTAATACAAAGAAAACTTAATAAATAGAAAACAGCACAAGACCTATACAAAGAAACCAGGAGGAAAAGAGGAAAAAAGGAAAAGGAAAAATCAACAACAGCTTCAAAAGAACAGTTTTGAGAAAAAACATATGACAGAAAAAAATGAGATCTATTAGCAAAATTTGACCATAAGTTAATGAAGTCATCACCTCTAAAAACAAGAGACAAAAGTAGAGATCCCAAGGCTCAGGCAGGAGCAGCCCAGAAACAGGTGGGACTGAAATGAAGGGACTGAGCCCAGAGGAAAGAAATGTCATACTCTGAAAATGGTATCCTGTGGGAGAAGCACATAAGATAATGGCTAGGGAGTTGCTGTTTTTAATAAAGAATTCTAAAATTATTTAGACTTTTAAACTGGCTCTGAACTGACACTAATTCCAGAGGACCCAAATCATCACTGTTGCCCACCAGTCAGGGTAGGGCTTTGTCGAGGTCAGATGATCAATGGAATTTTAGCTCTGATCTGTCTCACAGTGGATCCATGGGTCTCTTAACCCATCCTGTGATTTTCCCCCTTGTTCCAGAATGCATAATTAGATTAGACATACTCAGCAGCAGGCAGAAACATCACAAAGTTTCCATGACTTGTGGAGTGTGAGCTATAATATGGAAGGCCAACTGGAAGACAACAAAACTGCCTTTAAGTGTGAAAAAAATATATCAAAAGCAATACTGTATTCCTGGAGGTATTACAGAGATTCGTATCACCATCAAGGACTTGATAGTTGGAGGGGAAGTGATTCCCACCACATCCTCATTCAACTCTCTTAATTGACCTGCACAGAAATGAGATGGATCTTGGAGGATAAGAGAGGTTATTGTAAAATTAGGCAGGTATTGACTCCAAATGCAGCTTCTATTAGAGTTAGTATTATTGTTTTAGTAAATTAATACCTCCTCTGGTAACTGGTATGCAGCTATTGATCTGGCAATTGTTTTTTGCTTGATGCCTGTTGTTAAAGACCACCAGCACGTTTGTTTTCATCTGTCATGGGCAGTGATACACCTTTGCCATTCGAACTTATGGGAATATCAACACTCCAGCCCTATGTAATTATATAGTCTTCGGGCACCTCAATTGGCATTCCCTTCCACAAGACATCACAATTGCTCATTTTATTGACATTATGCTAATTAAACCTGGTGAGCAAGAAGTGTAAATTATTTTAGATATATTTGTATAACATTTGTTGTGTTCAAGTGTGGGAAATAAATCCAAAAATTGCAGGTGCCTTCCCCATCAGTGAAATTGTCAGTCATCAAGTGATGTTGGGCATGTTGTGATATCCTTTCTAAAGTGAAGGATAAAGTGTTCCATCTGGGCCCTCCTACAACCAAAAAGAAGCACAGTATGTGTCACTTATGATCCACTAGAAAAAGTTTTGCTCCCTGCCCCTATGACCATATTCTCTGCTGTGCTAGAGGTTTTGGTTACAAAGAAAGGGGAATTTCCACCAGGAGACACAATAATGAGTCTGTTTAACTGGAGGTTAAGACTGCCGCATGGCCACTTTGGGTTCCTCATGCCTCTGAATCAATAGGCAAAGAAGGGAATTATTGTCCTGGCTGTGATGATCTATATTGATTTCTAAGGGGATATTGGACTGCTACTCCACAATGGATGTAAGGAAGAGAATGTCTGAAGATACAGGAAATTCCTGAGGGTGTCTCTTACTATGGTCATGTCTTGTGATTAAAAGTAAATTAAAAAAAAAAAAGTAAATTAAAAACTGTCATGACCTAAACCAGGAAAGACTATTATGGTATAGACCATACAGGAATGAAGGTTTTGGTCACCCCTCCATGTAAAGAACCATGACCACCTCAGGCACTTGCTGAGGATATAGTGGGTAGTGGAAAAAGATACTTGTAAATGTAAGCTATGACACTATGAAAAATGCAGAAATGAGGACTCTAATGGCTATGAGTAATTTTTCATTCTTTTATTATAAATGTGCTTTTGTATCTATCAATCCATCATATCTTTTTTCTTTGTTCTCTTATCCCCTTATCATATAAGTTGTATTAAGTTTTTCATTATATTTAGATACAGGATATCTAGGATAAGAGTGAACATCATCCAAAGACTTGTATCCTCTTCTGTGGAAAGGGTTAATGTGTTTTCAATTATATGCAGGACAGATGTTTAGGGGAAATATGACTATGCTATATTTTTTATTTGGAAATGAAATAAATTTTACTTGGAAACAAATTACAATGGTGAAAGCAAAGCACACGATAGGATTTGTAACTAGTAGTGCTAACATATGGGTATGATAGTGGTTGATTTGTTTCTTCTTGGTTGTTTTTTTAGTAATAAATATGCTTTAATATTGATTGAAGTGATGAATGCACAATGCTGTGACATTACCAAATGCCACTGATTGTACATTTTGGATAAATTATATGGTTTATGGACAAAAATTACAGTGGTTTTGGGGGTTAAATAACTTAAATGTAAGATATGTACTATAGGTAATAGTAATACTTTGATGATGCTATTTCATAATTTGTTACAAATATTTCCCAACAATGCAAGTTAATGGTGGTGGGGTGATGTGTGGGAGGCATGAATAATGTTATGTATATTTGTTGCATGTTCAGAAGTTTTACTATACACTGATTGTTTATATATGCTCAGATATGAATGGTATACTTCAATATATTGGACTTAAAATGAAAACAAAAAAGAATACTATAAATAATTGTATGCCAACAAATTAGATAATCTAGAAGAAATGGAAAATTTCCTGGAAATGTATCTAATATCAAAATCAACTCAAGAAGAAATAGAAAACCCTCTGAAAATATGTGTGACTAGTTGATGGTGATTAGAATGCAGAAATTCATATCCTTAGAACAATTCCATTCTTGTGGGTGTGAGCCTATTGCAGGTGTGAACTTTAGATTTGGTCATTTCATTTAAGGGCCTTTTGATTGGATTATTTCAGTAAAGCATGACCCAAGGTAGGTCTTACTCCTCTTACTGTCATCCTTTATAAATTGTAGGAATACAGAGACCCATAGAGAAACACCCGGAAGCTGAGAGAGAAAGCCTTGGAAGACAGAAGCTGAAATCAACAGAACTCACAAGGAGAGAGAAAGCCATGAAACAGGAAACTGAAAGAAAGGAAGACCAGAGGAGGAGGGAAAGCCCCAACAGACACCACCATGTGTCTTGCCATGTGAAAGAGGAGTCCAATATCGCTGGCAGCCAGTCTTTGGAGAGAAAAGCATTACCTGAAAAAGTCTTGATTTGGACATTTTCACAGCCTTAGAATTGTACGCTTATTGTTAATAAATCCCCATTATAAAAGCCAACCCATTTCTGGTATATTACCTTCAGCAGTTTGCAAATTAGAGCAACCTGTAACAAGTAGAGGTGAAACCTTCCACCAAAGAAAAGCTCAGGACCAAATGTCTTCACTGGTGAAATCTACTGAAAACATACAGAATTAACACCAATTCTTCTCAAACACTTCTAAAAAATTCAGGAGAAGAGAACATTTTTAAATTCATTCTATGAGTCCTGTACTATAGATACCAAAGTCTAGTAATCAGAAGATTTTCCATTATAAATATAAAGCAAAAATCTTAACAAAATACTAGCAAATGAATTTATAAAATATTGAAACATATTGAAAATATTAAACACCATGACCAAATGATATTTATGCCAGGGATGCAAGTGAATCTCAACATATGGAAACCAATCAATGTAATAAACTATGTAAATAGGAAAAGGAATTTTTTTTTATGAAAATCATCCCAATAAATGCAGAAAGGGCATTTGGCAAAATCCAGCACCATTTCTTCTTAGGAACACTCAGAACACTAGGAATGGAAAGGATATTTCTCAATATAATAAAGGCAATTTATTAAAAACTTATTGTAATATCATTCTCAATGTTTAAATACAGAAAACTGTCCTCCTAAGATTAGGAACAAGACAATGATGCCAACTTTCTGCACTGCTATTCAGTTTTGTTCTACAAGTACTAGCCAGGACAATTAAATAAGAAAAAAATTAAAAGTCATGCAAATTGGAAAGGAAAAGTAAAACAATATTTCTTTACAGACTGAATGATTATATATATAGAAAATCTGAAGAAATCTATGGGGAAATTCTTAAAGCTACTAAATGAGTTCAACAAAGTAGATGTGTAAAAGCTCAAAAAGGGCATATTAAGAAATCAATTCCATTTACAATAGGATAAAGAAATAAAATATATAAGAATAAGTTTAACCAGGAATATAAAAGATTTTTACATTGAAAACTGGAAAAAAATGTTGATGAAAGACATTAATAAGTCCTAAATGATTAGCAAGATATTTCATGTTAATGAACTAGAGTTAATATTGCCAAGATGTGATTATTACCAAAAGTGATCTACAAATTCAATGCAATCCCTATCAATATTCAAGCATTCCATTTTTTTTCAGAAATGGAAAATGCAATCCTCAAATTCATGTGGAATTTCATGGTGCCCCAAATACACAAAACAATTTTGAAAAATTAGAACAAAGTTGAAGAATTCATACTTTTCAACATCAAATTTTACTGCAAAGATACAGTAACCAAAACAGTTGTGGTAATGTCATGAAGAGAGACAAATAGGCCATTTGAATAAAATTGAAACTTGGTAAATGAAGCTACATATCTCTCACAAATTGATTTTTTAAATTAAAGATGTTGGAGTTTTACAGAAAAATTGTGCATAAAACAGAGTTGCCATATACCATTCAATTATGACCAGCTTACTTTTGTGTAGTACATTTGTTGCAATTTATGAAAGAACATTTTTATAATTGTACTGTTAACTATATTCCATCATTTACAATAGGTTTCCCTGTTTGTGTTATACAGTCATATGTTTTTTTTTTAATTTTTATTCTATCAATAGAAAAACATCCTAAAGTTTATCCTGTTACCCATATTCATATATAGTCATGTTTTTCTTAAATTTTTATTCTTTTGACAGTAAAACAACCTAAGATGTATCCTGTTACTCATATTCATAATATATATTTCTGTTAATCACACAATATTCTGCCACTATCACCACCATCCATTACCAAAATTTTACAATCAACCCTAATAGAAACTGTACAATTTAAGTATTAACTCCCCATTACCTATTCCACCAATGGCCTCTGGTAACCTATATTCTAGATTCTGATTCTACAAGTTTGCTAAATCTAATTGTATTGTATCATTGAGATCATACAATGTTTGTCCTTTTGTGTCTGACTTATTGTACTCAAAATGATGTCTTCAAGATTTAACCATGTTGTCACACATATCAGAATTCCATTGCTTTTTAATGGCTCAATAATATTCCATTTCATATGTAAACTGCATTTTACTTATCTATTCATTGGTTGATGGACATTTGGGTTGTTTCAATGTTTTGGCTATTGTGAATAATGTCACTATGAAGATTGGTTTGCAAATATCTGTTTGAGCTCCTGATTTCAAATTGTTTTGGTATATACATAGAAGAGGGATTTCAGAGTCATTTCATAATTCACTGCTTAAATTTTTGAAGAATTGTCAAACTAACTTCCACAGTGACTGCACCATTTTACATTCCCACCAACAATGAATGAGTGTTCCTATTTCTCCACATCCTTTCCTCAACACTTGTAATTTTTCATTTATTAAGTAATTCCTATTTCATTGGATGTGAAATTATATCACATTATGTTTTTGATTTGCATTTCCCTAATACCTAATGGTGTTGAGGATCTTTTCATGTGCTATATTTGCCATTTATATATTTTCTTTGGAGAAGTGTCTATTCAAGTCTTTTGCCCATTTTTAAATGGACTGCTTGTCTTTTTTAGTATTGTATAGTATTGTATTTAGTATTTAGAATTGTAGGATTTCTTTATAAATTCTGAATATTATATTCTTATCAGATATTTGATTTCCAAATATATTCTCCAATTGAGTAAGTTTTCTTTTTCACTTTCATGATAATGTCTTTTGATGCACAAAAGAAGTTTTAAATATTCATAAATCTCCATTTGTCTATTATTTTTTGTTACTTGTGTTTTAAGTGTAAATCTAAGAAACTATTGCCTAACACATTGTCCTTCACATGCTTCCCTATGTTATCTTCTGGTAGTATCCCATCAGAATGGGTTGAAGAGACAGTTCTTCCCAATTGAGTGGATTTGACAGGCTTGTCAAAAAGCATGGGGGAGCTGGTGTGGTTGAGCACCTTCTTTCTATGAATTTCTAGGTTCAATCCCCAGTACCTTCTAAAAAAAGTATTTGGCATAGGTGCAAAAATCCTCAATAAAATACTTGTAAATTGAATCCAACAGCACATTAAAATATTTATACACCATGATCAAGTGGGTTTTATCCCAGATATGCAAGAGTGTTCCAACACAAGAAAATCAATTAATGTATTACAGCACATTGACAAATCAAAGGAGAAAAATTACATGATTATCTCAATTGATGCAGAAAAGGCATCTGACAAATTATAGCATCATTTCTTGATTAAAAACACTCTGAAAGATAGGACTAGGAGGAAACTTTCTCAGCTTGATAAAGTGCATATATAAAAGTCCCTCTAAGATCAGGGATAAGACAAAGATGCCCATTATCACCATTGATATTGATATTATGAATAATATAATAACAATAAGAAGAACAATTATGCAAGAAAAAGAAATAAAAGGCATCTAAATTGGAAAGGAAAGAGTAAAACTTTCATTATTTGAAAATGATTTTATCCTATATATAGAAAGTCCCAACGAATCTACCACAAGGCTACTAGAGCTAATAAATGAATTTGGCATAATGGTATACAAGACCTATACACAAAAGTCAGTAGTAAAAACAATCTGAGGAAGAAATCAAGAAAAAATTCCATTTACAATTGCAACTATAAATCAAATATCTAGGAGTAAATTTAAATAAGTGTGTAAAGGACTTAAACTTGGAAAACTACAAAACTGTGGTAAGAGAAATCAAAGAAGATCTAAATAAATGGCAGGATATCCCATGCTCATGGATTGGAAGGCTACATATTGCCAAGTAGTCAGTTCTACCCCAAATGATTTCCAGATTCAATGCCATACCAATCAAAATTTCAACAGCCTTTTTTTTTTTTGCAGATTTGGAAAAACCAATCATTGAATTTACTTGAAAGATAAGGGGTGTTAAATAGCCAAAAACATTTTGAAAATTAAAAATGGAGTTGGAGGACTCACACTTCCTAACTTTAAAACTTATTACAAAGTTACAATTGTCAAAACAGCATGATTTGAAACACCTCTTATAACATACTTGCAAATATATGTTTTTATGAGCTGGTGCCGAAAATACAACATTACTAAAAATGCATTTGCTTTTAACTATGTTAATGTTGTGCCTTCAAAATATATAAGGCGGAAGGGGTGGTTTAGCAGAGGATGGGGGTAAGAGTGGTGCAGGAATGTGAGTGGGATTGAAGGTGCTGGAATGTGAGTGTGAGCTGGGTGGGAGGCTTGGGTTGGATTATTCATGGAAATGAGTGGAGAGCTGGATGAAGGAACAGGTGAACTCTGGGTACTTGTAGGTCTGTTGTTGAAACTACAACGGTGGGAATGTTCTTTTAGCAAATACAACAGGGGAGGGTTATTCATGCAAGGTATTGGGGTGGGGAGATATTTTGGAAAGTTTGCACACATCTATGGAATATTCAAATGTTTATCTTGTCATAAGATATTATCTCAGTGACTAAGGAACAAAACAATAACCAAGAAAATATTAAATTCCCATCGGGGGGATTCCTGCTAGATTTTCAAATAATGGAGCAAAGTCTCTCACGAATATTAGCAATGACTAATAAAAAGGTGAATCAATATGTCAAACCCTCAATATTGATACATGTAAATATGAACCTTATTCTTCAAAAGTTGCAACATAGTGTTAACCATGGGTTCTGAGGGGAGAGGGAGAGAAGAATAGATGGAGTATGGGGCATTTTTAGGGCATTTGATTTGTTCTGCATGATCATGAAAAGACAGATAAAGGCCATCGTGGATTTTGTTAGAACTTATAAAAGTGTACAGTACAGAATATGAAACATGATGTATACCATTGACCATGGTTAGTGGCAATACTTCAATATTTGTTCATGAATTTTAACAAATGTACTATACTCATGCGAGATGCTATTAATAGAGGAAAATGTGAGCAGGGAAGGCATGAGATGTATGAGAAACCCCTATGTTTTCTTTGTGACTTTTCTGTTGCTTAAAGCTTCTTTGAAAATAAAGTAAAAAAATAAAACACTGGGGGAATATACAGAAGAAATCTTCACTATACATAAAAAATAACAGATATTACAGGAATGGAAAATAATGCAAAAACAATTTTTAATCCTTTATAATTTTTATTTTATTTATTTATTTTGTGGCTTTGTTATTGGGGATGTTTTGGATTGCAGGAGAGTCACAACTATGGAAGGGGAAGATGTCAGGGGTGGGGGGATATGTGGGGAGCAGTGCACCTGGGTCATGCCTGTATTGAATATGAATGTATTCAAGTGGTCAGGGTATTGTCTTTGTGGGTGGAGACTCACACAATAACCCAAAAAATATTGAGCTCCCATCGTGGGAAGTCCTACTATATTCTCTAATTCAGTGGCAAGAATCCCTAGAGTACATTGGAAGCATCTAGTGAAGGAGGACAGACAAATATGCCAGGCCCACGATATTGATACTTCTACCTATGAACATTTTTTGAAATTGAAATTTAGCTGAGTATACATATTGCCTAAGAGCTACCTACTGAAAGCCTCCTTGTTCCTCTAATGTAGCCTCTCTCCAAGCTAAACTCAGCATAAAAACTCACTACCTTCCACCCAGCATGGAACATGACTGTCAGGGATGAGCCTGCCTGGCACCAAGGGATTATTATCAAGTACCAACTAGTTATACATTTGGAAAAAGACCTTGACTAAAAGGGGAAATATTAAATATAAATGATTTTTTATGTCTAAGAGATTTCAAAGTGAATCAGGTGGTCATTCCAGAGGTTACACTTATGCATATCTTAGTAGGATCTCACTGACTGCCACAGTAAACAGTGCCTCAGGCACAGGGTATCCTGAAAGCTCTAAAGACATCTGGATGTGATGAGGAGGAGGGTAAGTATTGGCTGCAACACTGCTGAGAATCGGGGCTCAACCAGCATATGAAAAGACCAAAGATTTAAGTTTCTGGGAAACATATTTAATGGGTATACTGCTAATTATAGGTTCAAACATAAGAACTACCTTTAGGAAACTTACAAATGAGTTCAATTCCAATACATTGGTATGATGGATTATCATATATTCCAAGGTATGGTCCAATGACAAGGGTCCAAGATCCTGGGGTCATTTCTAGACACACTAATGAAAGATATTGTTAATGGAGTAAAGTGGGGAATGGAGAAGAAGTGAGGAATATAGGAATCCCCTATATTTTTATGCAACATTTATGTAATATAAATCTTCTTTAACAATAATAAAAATAATACTTATAAAATAAAATAAAGTTGTGCCTTCACACTAAATAAAACCATATGGTCTGTATTAAAAAATCTCAGTTATATTCTCCTTCAGAAACTCAATTCACCTGGAGCTGCCTTTGCTGAGGTATTCTCCCAGTCTCTCATGTTCCAATGAAATCCCATTTCTCTTTTCTCAACTTGCAGTGTAGCTCATGTTCAGAGTTCCATAGAACTCAGCTTCCAGATGAGGTTTCTTATATCTTCAACTGTGCTGGGCTAGCCTCTTAGCCTGAGATGTTGTCAGCAGTTTTGAGGTTTCTTCAGTCCGGTTCCTCCTAGGGCTGTTGATCCTCATACAGTTGTGTGGGGCTCTGTGACATTACAATGGATGGAGTAGAGATTCTTGACTGGGAGGTGAATTATAGTGGCCTGAATGGAGATTTTCACAGGAAAATGTGAGTTTCCCAGCCTGAAACCATGTTTTTCCAAGTTAGGGTGTCTAAGGTAGGTCATTAAGTGCTTCCAACTCCATGATAAAAGATGTGTTTCTCTCAGTTTCTTCTCCCAACCCTCCTGCCTCTGCAGCTTCACCAACTCTTACCTCAGCCTGTGAAGCTCCTGTTTCTGCTCTTCCAACTTATAGTGCACATGTTGACAGATTAATTCACTTTCTTCTATTTCCTTCTTCATGGCCTCCACCTATCACTGCTGCAATTGCTTGTGCCACTGTCTGGATTGGTATAGTGCTGAGAGTTGCTGCTGCCTCTTCAGCAACTCCTCATAGAATATGTAGCAACAGAATCCATCCTTTATGCCATACTCTGTGTGCTCCAGGATGACTGCCAAGAAGAGAAACACATAATAGCATGTCACACAGTTGAAGCCTTGGTCCCTGGTGACCAACCAGTCCATGGACACTGCACAGGACCTCTCTTCCTCCTTCACCTGGATGGTGGGCTCAGGGGTACCTGCCTCAGCAACTCCTGGGAAGTATCCAAGGAGTACACAAAACTTGGTGCTTGCTATACAGGGCAGCAGAATTCAATAGATCTCTCTTTGGAGAGCTCAGTCTGAAATACTGGGATGCTATTCTCATGGGTGAAAATATGATTATGGTTTTCCACTCAACCTTTTACCATGTGCATCTTGGTAATACATGCACACCTGACCCACTAATGCTCTGAAGAAAACCTGTAGCTTGATGAATTTGCCATCTGCTCAGATGAAGCTGAGAAAGAAGACCTCCCTGATATCTTTGGAATTTTACTGGGCTTGGAACTTGGGCTTAATGATTTTGATGCTGTAGGCTGCTCACAACTTTCCTTTTGATTTGAAGCCTCTGAGAAGAGACAGTTATGTAAATGATGACCTGGGGTCAGGTCCTAAGCTACAAGCCCAGGACTCAGTTCTCATGTATCCCTGGAGGCTTCTCTATCACAATCATCCCCCAAATGTGTGGAATTATATTGATTATTGCTCTTCCTTTCAGGATACTGCTGGGGACAGTGTCTTGTGCAAAATTATATTAATGAAAATATTGCTTTATAGTGAGGTTTTTACTCTTTGACATTGCTGTAAAAGTTACTGGGATGTTATGTTTAATTGAGATTCTTTCATTTTAATTTTCTTTTTCTTTTGGCATTTACTTTTTGAATGCCAATTGAAATCTCTCCTTTGAAACATGGAAAAGGCCCCAAATTCCGGAATATTTGTAATGTTATGTGAATCTCTGAGAGAAGTTTTCTATGTAAGTCATTTTCTAAGTAAATTTCATGTGGGAAAACTCAAACAGGGTAATTGTAAACTCTTTTTAACCTATTTTTAAAGGAAATATAATAAAGAATAAAACATATTTAGGGAGAAATAATTTGTATATTTTGTTAAGACTCTTCCAGGTCTACTTTATACTTTTCATAACAAAGCAACAAAATAAAGTTAAAATTCCCTTTCTTAGAACAGAATCTTCACTTAATGTGCCTTTATTAGATTATCTCCTTCAAGGTGAAAGTAGAAAATAGATGTCCATGTCTGAAAGCTTTGATTTTCCAAACCTCAGATGTCAGATGACCATGACAAAAACCTTAACTAAGGTGTGTGGAATAAAGGTGATATTAGCTTAAGGATATGCATAGGTTTCTGAATAGGAAGGGAGGATTGGAGTGGGCAGGATGAAGAAAGAAAAAGATGGGAACACAAGTTTTGTGGTGGCAGGTATGGGAGTAATGTGAAAATCCAGGAAGAGACATAGGATAGTGAGGAGGTACCACCAAGAAGGGTGTTAGAGGCCAGGCAGAGGCTCAATAGGGAACATGAAGCAGGGATGAACCACTGGAGGGCAGCACAGGGGAGCATCAGAGAAGGAGTGGGGGAGGGACAAACTGGCTGGGGAAAGAGCACACAACCAGGAATTATAACAGATCAATTTAGGGAAAGCAGGAATTAAAACTGTGAAAATGATTTGACGCTATACTTTTACAGGCTGTTAGGTTCTTTGCAAGAGGTGGGTAGAAGATAAGAGAAGTGTCTGAGCTCAGGATGGGTCAGTAGATCTCAAAAGGATAGAGACTTTTTTTTTGCATTTTTCATATCTTTTTATTGTTTTTTGAATTTTTCTTAAACTCTGTCATTCAACAATTCCATTGAATAATTATTTATTTTGACAGTTTTGCATTATATATTCAAAGCTCTTTCATGATATCTGAATTTTCCCTCTAATACACAATGTTAGCGTCAGAGATTGAATCATGTCCACCACCAAGGCATGCTCATGTCCAAACACCAGGTCATATGAGTGTGAACCCATTTGTAAGTAAAACCTTCAAGAAGTTATTAGTTAAGGTGTGCCCAAATGGAATGAGGGTGGGCCTTCATCCAATATGACTGAGGTCCTTATGAACAATGGAAAATGGAGACAGAGAAGCCATGGGGAGCAGCCAGAAGCTGGGGGTTAATGAAACCCAGAAGAGAAAGTAGAAGACATAGATATGTGCATGCCCAGTGATGGAAAAGACAAGGAACCCCAAAGATTGCCAGCCAGCCAGGAGAGAGCAACCCCTGTAGGAAGAGAGCATTCTGGCCTCTAAAACCATGAGCCAGTAAATTCTGGTAGTTAAGTCCACCCCCTGTGGGGTATTTATTTTAGCAGCCAGGAAACTAATACAGTACCTTCTTAAGATACCATATCATATATTTCTCTGAGGATGCCAATTAGGATTTTTAAAAAATATTCTTCATTGCCTAAGTGCAGTATACTGTGAAAGGTGAGGACCAGTAAGAGGAGGAGGCTGGGGCCTTGCTCCTCTGGAAGTGATTTCCAGTCTTTTCCCATTGTTTTTTTGACCGTCCCCTTTCTTTAACCAATGAATATTCATATCTGCCTGTCCATGTGTTTCAGTGAGGCTGACTGGGTGTCTATGTCTATGAGTGGGATGGTTTTTGGTGTTCAGGAACTGGGTCCATGAAAACAGTGCTGCAGATGAGAAAGAAAGAATAAGACAAAGAAGAAAAACTGGGATCAGGGGACCCTCCATCCCATATGGAGAGAAGATCCCAGCCACCTCATAAGGTGTGGCTTTAATTTTGGCTTTAGAACAAAGAAAATACTTGTGAGCATGTGCCAAGGTGATAGATACTTGACAGTTACATTTTACTGAAATCAACAAGTCTTAAAGGTTAATGGCTCAGTTCCTCTTTTCCTTCCTGAAATTCACAGACATTGTAAATCTTACAAGCTCAGGATGTTTCCCCACCCAGCTACTATTATCATGAGACTGGAGGGCTTGTTTCCTACATTCCAAGGTGACCTTTTCTGTCAGTAGTCATGGCCTTTAATTGAAACTCCATCATTTCCCCCCTTTTTATTAATTAAAGCTCATAGGAACCATTATATAAGCTGATACAAGGTGACCTCCTGTCACACTTGTCTTCTTCCATAGGCTCTTGTAACTGTGCCTGTCTTAGGTTGTCCTCCTCTGAGAATCTTATCCGCCATTGACTACCAGTCAAGCTTTTGAGCTCTTACATGGAAGGAAATTTCATTAATATTTATGCTTCTTCAGGTTCCTTAAATGAATATTTTTTGTGCAGATATTTAGTATTAAGATCAAGGGGTTATTAGTAGAATCTTTCTACTAAATAATGCAAAATTAGTTTTTCGTGGCAAATTTCTTAACATAAATGCATTTATCTGGTCTAATTCTTCATTTTTTCTATGAATATATGTTATTACTCTACCCTTGACAATACAAACAATTAAAATGCATATAACAATAATTCCTAATCCAATCCAAAATGATATTTGAATGGTTTTTTGTTTCCACCAGTGAAACAGTTGCACCAGTGGTTTCTTTCAATTCATTTTGAAACAGGCTCAATGTCTTCTTTTGCAATTCTAAAATATCTATAGAAACATCATGCTTATATCCAATCAAATGATTTTTCACTTCCTCCCAATCATGTTCACTATTACTATAAGCCAAAGGAGTAATACAAAAAGAATTTTCATTCCAATCACATTTAAGAGCTCTTAACAAGTTTAAATTATAAATTTGATTACACAAATGTATAATAGCTGTTGTAAGATCATTCATACAATTATTCAGTTCCATATCAATGTAAGACTGGTTATGCCACATCTCACTTGCATTTTTATGCCAGTCCTTAACATATTGTTGATTCTGGACTCCTTGATGCACAGCTGTGCCAGTGACAGCTGCAGCAGTCATGATGCCAATCAGTCCCAAAATTTCTGCTATTAAAAGTCCAATCGGTCTTTTATTTCTTTTTAAATAATGGTCAAGGAAATGCCACAGCAACTGGGATTCTGGAGACTGCTGCCAATGTCTGGTCATCTGAACCGGTAACTATAGTCCTTTTCTTCTTCTTGCTATAAAAAGAGTTTGATTTTCCTGCAAATATGAATTCTTTTCTCTTTTCTTTTTCTTTTAAAACTGCTCTCAGGAGGTCCTTAGTCCACGCACTAACTGAAAGAAAAATTTTGTTTTCAGTGCCCCACATTGGGTGCCATATGTTGGTGTTCAGGAACTGGGTCTGTGAAAACGGTGCCATAGATGAGAAAGAAAGAATAAGACAAAGAGAAGAAAAACTGGGATCAGGGGACCCTCTGTCCCAAATGGAGAGAAGAGCAGGATAGAGACTTTTGATAGAACATGGGATAGTGTGCTCCATCATGCCACACACTCCCATAATGTCCTGATCAACTTCGTTTTCTTAATTTCTTCAAAGATACATTCAATATAATTATAAACTGTAATAAAAATGAAGTATGAATCTCCTAATCACTCTTTCCCAGGCCCACAACCCTCCACCACAGTTACCTACCTAGTCCTTCCCTTTCTATGTAAAGCCATTAGGTTACAGACATGATGTGACAGTTTGATATTATTTATGAATTCCAAAAAGAAGTATAAATTATATTTGTAGACTGGTCTGCTCCTCTAGGTATGGTAAACTTTGATTTTTCAATTTAAAGGTTTTATGTTTGCTTTATTAAATCAAGATTAGGGCTTTGATTTAACCAAATAATTAGGGTGACTCAGGGTTGACTTCCTGCCTCCTCTGTGGGCTATATAAACAGGCACTCAATCAAGAAGACACAGAATATTACAGAGGAATAGGGTGAGCTCCAGAGACATGGCAGAGGGGAGAATTAATTTTGATGCTGGAGCCCTGGGGAGAGCTGAGTCACTCACCTGATAGTTTGCAGCTAAAGAGACCAGATCCCTGAGCATCTGAGAAGGCCTGGAAAGAAGCCCTTCAGCCAACAGCTGAGACAAAAGAAGCTGGACCCACAGAGCCTTAAGAGGAAAGAGGAAGGCTGAACCCTCACAGACATTGCCCACCAATTTGCTTCAACATGTGGCAAATGACTTTGGGTGAGAAACCAGCCTTGAGTTGGACACTTTTGGGCCCTGTAAGTGTAAACTTTTACCCTAAATAAATATCCTTTATAAAAACCAACATATTTCTGGTACTTGGCATCAGCACCCCTTTGGCTGACTAATACACATAATTGGGTAATTTGCCTATGCATATTCTGTAAGGTGACTCAGACTCAAAGTAGATTTTTTTTTTTGCACAATCATTTACCCTTCATTTATACATTCATATTTTAATTATCTTCTAGAAGATGGGAAGTACTTTTTCAGTGAAAGACTCAGTGAGCTTCATTCTCTCACTCCAAGCCCTGTATTTTCTTTCCTTTGACCCATGGGGAAATAGGTCCAAGAGAAATCAGAGGAAATTTGACCCAGGATAAATCAGACCCCTCACAACCTAGCTCTCTTCAATCAGAGACAATTTTCCTTCCATCCTTATCTAAAGACTTAAAGGCCTCTTCATTCCAGATTGCTGTTTCATTTTGTCTGGGTGGATGTGAAAAAAGAACAGCCTCTGAGGAATTTTTATACCTTCTCCTTCTTGTAGGTGATGTCCCAACCTATCCCAAGTTAGGGACTCTTATTTATTCCTGAATAGCCATCAAGTGATAGCTCTCGCACAGGCAGATCTCAGATTGCCAACCTCATTGAAGAGCAGAGAGTATCTGAGTGAGCACCAAGGCTTACAGTAACTCTTCTGTGACATCATCATTAACATGATTCAGTTCTATGTGCCCAATTTGATCCTAAACATGGCAACATGAAACACATCACAATTGCTGAAGCAGGGAATTGATAGTGGGGAGACAGAGATTTTATACTATATCATGACCAATTTGGATTTATTAAAGAAATGTAAGATCAATTTACTTTCAGATAGCCAGTCAAAATAATTCACCAGTAAAAAAAAATAAAAGAAAAAATGATCATCTCAATAGATGTAGAAAAGCATTGACAAAATTCACACTCATTTTTCATAAAAACTTTTAGCAATATAAAGAATGAAAGAAATTATTTAATATTATAATTATTATAAAAACCTATATATAAATTTTGATAGATTGAAAAAAAAAATGAATTGAATCTTCTCCTTGCCCTCAAATAAGTGGCCATCCATTGAGGAAGAGTAACTGGGGAGGAGAGACTAACCATGATGGACTATTGTTTACTCCTAAAAGTTTCATTTGACTCTGGTTGAACCCTGTTTCTCCAGCTTGGTCAGAAAATGTCCACCCAGAACCACTCTCAGCTCCCTTTGCATCTGAGTTTTCATCAAAGTTGTTCCCTTTGACTAGAAAGCTTTGTCTCCTTCCCATCCCATGGCTCATTCTGCCTCAGAATCACATGTTGTTTAAGACAGTTGATCTCCTGCATTTTAGACCCAGCTCCACCCCTTTCTAGTCACATGACCATAGACATTTCAGCTGAACGCTCCATACCTTACTTTTCTCATTTGTAAAACACGGAGTCCTCTATCAATTGCATAGTATTATAGGTGGGGTGAAATAGGCTAATTCATGGGAACACTGAAAACAGTGAGTGGCTGGTACAAAATAAGACCATGTGAATGTCTGCTGTTATTGCTATACTTAGGGCACAGTTTACTGAGCATGTGCTAACTAGGTGATTTTCCTGCTTAATAATTTCAGAGCAATAAATTATCCCCCATTGTGGCACTAATCATAGTTGATGGGAGATTTTTAGTCACAAATCCGTTTCCTCCAAATAGTCTGAGGAAATTTGGGGTAAAGACTAGGTCTAACTTATCTTTGCATTTCCAGAAAATATGACAGTGTTTCACACATAGTGGATACTTGATACACAATTGGTGAATCAACAAATGTATGGTGACTCTTCCAAAGGACACATCCATCATAGATATCCAGTAGAATGGGATTGTGTGATCTGGTTCCTAGAAGTTCCATCACTCAAAAGTGGAATCTGGGCCACTGTTATTTCACTGACCCTGAGACCCAGGAAATATTACTGTGAATGTCCTTAGTCCCTTCGTGTATTTTTCTTTGTGACCTCTGGGACAGGGTTATGATTGTCCTCACAAAAAAGGACTGAGCTCAAGACCCCTGAAAGCACCTATCTGGGAGATTTAGGAGTGCACTCAGGTAAAAATCTATTGTTCTCTCCTTGAGTCAAACTTCTATATTTATTCAGTAGGCCTCTGCTGATATGACAGTGGATTGCAGATACATGTGGTAACACAGTTGAGTGCAGCTGAGCCTGGACCACACCATAAGAACCTCAAATTGCCAACCTGAAAAGTTGTGAATGGATTGAATGTTGTTTTAAATCTCTACATTTGGGGTTCACTTGCTTTTAGAAAGCAAAAAGATAACTAAAACAATTTTTGACTTGTCCCTGTTTCTCTTCAAACATTGAAGGAACTTCTCGTCATTTCATTTTCAAGAGCATCTGGCTTAACATCTGACATGTAGACTTTTTACACTGAATCTTTGTTCACTGAATGGGTGAATTAAAGATAGGTATTTATAAGTGTGAATCTGTGTATAAAATTATATGTGCTATAAGAATTCTTTTTGTAATATTTCTTTAAGTAAATGAAACTCCATGTCTGAAGTGTCTGCTTATAAAATGTTAGAAAACTTATCAGTATTTCTTCTTAGAGGACCTCCAAATGACTATGGTTCTGCAATTTTCTCAAGGATATAATGAAGTACCGAGACATTGGAGAAGAGGGTTAACACACCCCTTGTCCAAGCCAATGAGATTTACCTGAAGTATTGGCTCAGCAGCTTCCATGCCCTGTCTGAGCATGGGCAACTTGACATGGCCAGGGCCACAATTAGTAGATTCTCCTCCCTAGGTCCACCATTTCCCTCAGAATTGTTGTCACCTACCCTAGGGCAGTATCATAAGCAGGACCCTGTCCTTTCACAATATCGAGGACTCTCCTTTCCCACTCTGGCCCACATTCCCCTCAGTGTGCAGTTCACTCAGTGGGACCATTTCAATGAGCCAATCATGAAACAAACCTGAAGAGCCATATACTTTTGGCAGATTCTGCTTTGCAGAGCCCAACAACCTCCTTGAATTAGGTAGGGAAAGAAGAAAAATAGAGGAAAATTTTACATTGTTTAAGTTTTAATAAATTAAATTGCCACACATTTTCAAAAGGCCGTGCAGAAATAAATTACATTGGTTCTCTTAAAAGTTGCAAGATGAAAAAGGAGAGGTTTCAATTTTGTCATAATCTACAGTGAAGGATGCAAAGAGCAGATGGAAAGAGGAATAACTCTCCATCCATTCCTTGTGATGTCTCCATTCTCACACTTCCCCTTGGAAGTTGCTGCAAATACTACATAAATCCTACATCTCCAAACAAGCATTAATTGCTTTGTGTACTATTCTGTGCTGCAAAATTATATGCAAAACTGAAAACCAACAAGGAGTCAGATAAAAAAAACAATAAAATGAAACAAATGAAATCATGTTTCATATACGAATATAATGACATCCCAGAGCATTTTCAAAGACTACTTATACCTGTGTCACAGTAAAGAGAGGACATTTAGTGAGAGATACACTTGGGATGCTGCTAAATTAACAAATATCATTCCCTTTATAATGTTATATGTGTGATATTTTCCTTGTTTATCATCTTTCTCCTCAATAAAATTATGTTTTGTGAAGACAAAATCTTGTCCTGTTTGCCATTATATGTCTGGTACATATACTGTAACTGGTACTTACAAATAACTCAAAAATATTTGTTGAATGAATGAATGAATGAAGCAATTAATACTTTGGGATTATTAACTTTGCACAGCTTACTTGTTTCATCTGTGAAAATAGGAATAAATAAATTGACACTATTCTAAATACAATTTAGAATTAATTAAAATGAGAAAAGAGGGAATGGTTGTAGTTCAGTGGTTGAATTCCTGCTTCCCACGTTTGAGGTCCCCATTTCAATCCCTGGTACCTTCTAAAATAAAAAAAAAGATAGAGAACAGAGCTTGAATAAGGAAGTGATAGAAAAAAATTAGATTGTGCACAAATCAAATATGTTCTCCTTATCTTTACTTTGAGGACAGATCTGTTTCTTCCAGTCACACTATGAAATGTGCAAGTACTGACAGTCCTTTGTCTGGCTATGTGCTTAAATGCACAATCATTGAAGCAAAAACAAAAATCTGCTCCAACTCAAGCAATATACCATAGAGTTTTTTTTTTTTTTAAGTAATTACACACAGAATATATGAAAATTGTATAATATGTACATTTTTGTTCTAATTTTGGGGAAAAAGGAGAGCCAGGGTGGCAATTTTAGCATTATTAAAAATTAGCAGATCTTCAAATTAATAAAGAGAGGACATAATCTGTTACATTCTACTGTTAATTACTAAACATCCATAACTCAGATATTCACATTGCACATCTCCAGGTTTTCTGATAGCATTCTTGATATCAGTTCATCCTAGGGCTTAGTGCTTAGTCCTTGTAGCAGTTTGGCAGTTTGGTGTAGTTAAGAATTCCAAAAATAGATATTGGGTTATGCTTGTAAACTGGTCTGTTAATCTGGGCATGGTTATATTATGATTAGGGTGTTCACTGGGCCATGTCATTAGGGTGTTGGGCCCCACCCCTTGGTGAGTGGTGTCTCAAAGATAAAAAGACATGGCAAAGGACAGAGTTAGAGTAGGTTTGATGTGTTGGAGTTCTGATGCTAAGTGTTAATGCTGGAGCCTAGGAGAGTAAGCACAGATGACCTTGGTCATGAGGAAGGAGAGAAGGCTCTGGAAAAAGAGATTAGAGGTTCTCCTGATGGTTCACAGCTGGCCTTGTGGAGAGAGAGACAAAGCCTAGAGAGCCTCATAGTCTACAGCTGACCTTGTGATGAAATATAGGAGCTGAGCCTGGAGAGAAATAGAGCCCCGGGAAGAGAGGAACACAAGATGCCTGAACCCTGCCAAATGTCAGCAGCTGTCTTACTCCAACACATGGCAACAGACTGAAGGATGAAACTTATGCTTTATGGCCTGGTAACTGTAAGCTTCTACCCCAAATAAATACCCTTTATAAAAACCAAACAATTTATGGTATTTTGTATCAGAACCCCCTTGCCTGACTAATACACTCCTCTTCTCTCTTTTGATACATCTCTCTCATTTGCCTCATTAAACACATGCTGTCTTTAGCAGATTATATCTTAGCTTACATCTCCTGTCATACCAGCTTCTCTGAGGTTCAGACTCATATATTTCATTTTCTGCACAGCACTCTGTGTCTCAGCTACTTCTTCTGTAAATTATGAATTATAATAATATATTCCTCACATGGTTGTCATGCAGAACAAATACCTGAGAAAGGAAAAGCAATTAGAAGAGTGCCTGGCCCCAGAATGAGTATGTACTCAATGAGTGCTAACTCAACATTATTGCTTGACAGCTCCACATGTTTATCTAATAACAATACAAGGCTGCCATACAACAATTCTTGGTTCCAATCCCTATTCCATTCTTATCAATGAAATTTTCAAGACTGAAATAGACACAGTTTGTCAGGATCCTACCTAATAAGTTGTTCCAAATTTCTATGGGTGACCATTGGGCCAGTTTCGGTCAACTCATCTAGCAAAGAATTATTAACATTCAGGCTTCTCATGCTAATACACTCAACACAGAATATCTGGGGGAAAAAACATCCATTGGATATATTCTGCCCAATTTATAATGATTTTATTTCCCCCATTGTCTAGCCCACCAGTATCTTACTATTTCATTATCAAGGTCCTCTGCTTTAAACTACCTGCTTTGAAAATGTCTGTTTGAAGGTAATATAAAGAAAGGTAATTGATTTTTTTTCTATTTATTTTTATTTTATTTTGTAAAGAATATTTAGGTTACATAAATATTACATTGAAAATATTGGGGATTCCCATACATCCCACCCCCTCCCCTCCCCCACTTTCTCACATTAACAGATTACATTTATCTTTCATTAGTGTAATACATTTGTTATAATTGATGAGTATGTATTGAAACATTGCTACTAACAATGCTGTATAGTTTAAATTATTGTGTACAATTAGCATATCACAATTTTATAAGTTTTGACAAAATGAATAATGGCTTGTATTCATTATTGGAATATCATGCAGAATAATTCAAATGTCCCCAAACTGCCCCATGTTACACCTATTCTTCCCTATTCCTCCCTGCAAAAACTTTGGTGGCCACTGCCTTTATAGCAATGCTGATACCCTTTCTCACACCAGGATAGCTTCTTTTTCTACAAAACTATACTACTACTGTCAGCATTGAAATATAATCCATTTATTTATTATATTTTTTAAATAATTAACAAAAATAACCATGTTTGTTACAGGTGTATATCGCTGGAAGACATTCTATCAGATGCTAAGAGAAGACAGTATGTCATTGGAAATATCAGCTAAATCTTTTCAAACATATGTGTATCATCCTATTTACAGAAAAAAGAACTTTGTAAAGTAAAGAAACATATGTCAGGTGATTTCATATGGATATGGACAGAGCCTGTATTAGGTAATTGATTTTTATATTTTATATTTCTGCTAAGTTTTCACATTATTTTCTATGGTCACAAATATTTTGTTTAAAAACAGTGTCATCATCTGTGAATAATGACAGTGAAGTGTTTGATTTTTTTTATTGTCTTATTGTACTAAGTATCACATGAAAAGGATCTTAAATTCCTTACACATTAAATAAAAGGAAATCAAAACCATAATACATTTTATGCCCAATAAAATGGTTACTGATTTAATTCCCTAGTTGCTAAAACAAATGGTTTGGCATAACAAAAGAAATTTATTGGCTCAGAATTTTAGTGACTAGAAGGCTTGCTTCCTGCTAGCATCAGTATCAAGTTACTGGGCAGCAACCTTTGTGGTTCCTTGGTTTTTAAGTCACACAGCAACACACAGGTCTCTTTTATTTATTTATTTTTTAAAAAGATACTTAGATTACATAAATATTACACAAAAAATTTAGGGATTACCATATGCCCCACCTCCCACACCTCCCACAACCTCCCAAAGTGCCACACTTCATTAGTGTGGCACAGTAATTGCAATTGGTAAACACATCCTAGGGCTTTGCCATTAAACAGGTCTCTTTTTAGTTCCATTTTCTTCCAGATCTGGCTGTTCCCTATGGCCTTTCTCTCTGTCTGACTATTACTCTGCTTATGAATGACTTCAGTTATCTGGATTAAAATTCCACCTGATTTACTTGGGCTACAACATAATTGAAGTAACTTCATCAAAACATCCTATTCATAATGGGTCCACACACATAGGAATGGATTAAGAAAATGTTTTTCTGGAGACTTAACACCAAGCCATCACACATGCTTTGCTTGAGAGACCTGTAATTTGACTGCCCTGAGATTATGGCCCTCATGTCTTAGTCAAACATTAACCTGTTTCACCAAATGGAACTGTAAAGGAATCCTTGGAAATAATTGATTCACAAGAAACCACTAATTTCTTTAATGATTCAACCCCAACTATCCCACCTTTTCTAAAAGACCTATAGTTAGTCTGAAGTCTTGAAAGACCTGAAAAATGTGGTACAAAATGTGACCCAAGAGGATGTGCTCTCTGCTCCAAAACAACTGCATAATTTTTTCTAATTTATATAGACAGGAATCAGGGGAATATGTGTGGAAATGGACATTAAGTGGGGATAATGGTGGAAGGAACATAGAGTTGGATAGGGTTGAATTTATTGATATATGTGTGCTAAGCAGAGTTTCTTCATTCAGTGTTCTACTAATACTTAGAAATGGCTTAAAGGGCCAGTAGAGACTGAATAGTCAGACAACTGTAATTGCATCATGGTCCCCCAATAGGATAGTAGCGAAGCTGCATTTCCTCTGCTTCCTTGTCCATCTGCAGATGCTTTTGGCCTGCATAGACAGGACTGATGAGTGTGTTGGCTCCACCCCAACCTGACATAGGACAAGAGTGGGGCAAAGTTTCTCCAGCCTCTTTGGGCAACTGCAGGCACTTTCAGCCTGCACAACCTGGACTCTTGTGTGTCTGATGCTCCACCCTCATCCTCCAATAGGATAAAAGGGGAGCTGTGTTTCCTCAGCCTCTCTGGACAACTGCAGGTGCATTCAGTCCACATGGGATGGTTTGTAAGACACCTGTGGTTCTATCCCCTTCCCTTAAAGGGCAGAAGGGACAATGGCCTTTTATCCTCTCAGGACAACTACTATGCTTTCTGCCCACTTGGTTTAGATTGTTGGGCAATCCAGGGGTCCATTCCTACCCTTGGAAGCAGAGGAGGAGCACAAGTGTTACATCAGTTTTTCTGGGCAATTGAATCAGTTTTTTCCTGTATACTTAGTTCCCTGCCCACAGAAGCAACTCCATCCACACCCTAGGCAGGAGAGGAAGGAGGATGAAGCTTCATCATTCTCTCTAGGCAACTACAGATGGTTGTTCTTTAAACAAAGATCAAGGGGTAAAAGATGTCATGAGAAGCAGCCTTGGGGCAGGATGGCACCAGCCATTTTCAGCTGTCAATGTTCAAGGATTTCCATGAACTCAATCCAGCCTCTTACATGCCACATCTCCCCCCCCTTTTTTTAAATTAATGAAAGTAAAGAAGAAATTATTTTTACATTTGAGGGTTTTTATCTTTAATCACACACAAATTAAAAGAATAATAGCACACATAATAACTATTGATTGAATACAATCATGAATATTAAGATGTGGGAGCCATTGAGAGGGTTTTAAATCACCAAGAATAGATGCAATAGTGGCAGAATATTTTAGGTTGCTAATATGATGTTTCTTATGTAAATCTTCTTGGAGGGAAAGTAATTCCTCAGTTAAATTGGTGTGAAAGTCATTAGTTAATTTTTGTTGAGTTATTTGCCAGGAATCATACTATATATCATGGGTAATGGGGGTAACACAGATATGTGAAAAATTAAAACCACAAGTAAAATTTAACCTAGTATTGAGAGCTTCCTGTTGTCCAATCCAAAGGATGGTGGCCTCTAGAGCATCTAATTTAGACATGATTTCACCATCTATACTGGTTTGAATTAACAATTCATTGGTATCATTATCCATGAAAGAATCAACTTGATCAGCAGTTTGAATGCTTTTTATTAAATAGTGGCAGGAGTAGCTTCGAGGGTGGTAATAGCAACAATAGAGATGATTGCAGCTATAAGAGTTCCAAGGAAGTGTTTATGTGTAACTTTACAAGAGCTTCAGTGAGGATGGAGAATCCAGAAGGAAATTGCCATTGTCGGGTCATATTAACAAGTATCCATAGTTGAGCTTGTTTTTTTAAAACAGAGTAGTTAAATTTAAAGTAGTAACATTGTGATGTGTTAGACAGTTAAGATAAAAGGCAGGAGAATGAATAGTGATATTGTAACCTTCCAATCTTTTGAGAAGAGCATGATTAGTGGTGACCAAAAATATGTAGGGATGGGTAGTGCATAGCATGACAGAGTTATCTGTACTTTTAACAATAGTAGCATTGCATTGTGGATTATTGGTACAAGAAACATTACCTTTGATATACCGTACAACTATTTGTTGTCTATTAAAGAAGAGTAATCCTAGTCTCCAAAGATTTAAGTCCCAAGAGGAGGTAATGGGGTTTCTTAGCTGAATTAGGGCACTCCCACCTCCAACTTGAAGGTGGGTTGTTGAAGACCCTTTCCAGACAGTTCCATGAAAAGAATTGATATTTCTTGCCAGCAACCACTGAATGCCTGTAGAGGTAGAAACACATAACCACAACCACAATTTATCAATGAGGCAGGCCCTTGCCAGTCTGGCCCAGCTTCTGGGTCTCTGTACCAAAACAAAGTATATTCATGATGCTGTGGTTTTATTGAAAAATATGTTTCAATACCTGAGTGAGAGTGTGAATCTTTGTTTAAAAATTTTAAAGTATATAAAATCTTCTGCAATTGATCATGGGCAGGTAGAACCTTATCCCCCCCCCCTTTTTTTAAATAAGTTTTATTAGATGATGTGAATGTTCAACAATGGCGTGGCCCTGAGGATTTTGAGGAATACCAGTAACATGTTGAATACTCCATTTCTTTAGGAAAAGATGGAAACTATGAGAATTATAAGCAGGGCTGTTGTCAGTTTTGAGAGTTTGTGGATGTTCCAATGCAGCAAATGACTGTAACAGATGATAATGAACATGGGAAGAATGTTTGCCTGTATGAAGGGAGACAAATATGCAATGAGAAAAAGTATCAATACTAACATGTATATATTTTAGTTTATCCAAAGAAGGAAAATGAGTAACATCCATTTGCCAAAGTTCATTTGCCTGGAATCTGAGAGGATTGACACCTTAACTGGAATGGGAGAAGTAATTGCTTGACAATCAGCATATCTTTTAATAATTTGTTTAGCCTGGAAATGAAAAAGATGAAATTGTTTTACTAAGACTTTCGCATTTTGGTGGAAGAAGCCATGAGAATCTGGAGCTTGATGAAAATTGAGGGTTGACACCATTGCAAGATGGTCAGCCCGGTCATTTTGTTCAGGAAGTGGGCCTGGCAAAGAAGTATGTGAACAGATATGCATAATAGAAATTGGCTCAGAACATTGGTCCAGCAGGGATTTGAGAGTAAGGAAAAGGGAATATAAAACTTTATCATTATAAAGTTTAATCAATGCAGTTTGAATAGTACAAACAACATAGACTGCATAAGCAGAATCACCAATAATATTTAAATAATATTTGCATCCAGATAAATCTACAAAAAGAGTAAATGCTCCTGGAATGGGTTCATGTGAGACGATATGTGGCAAAATGAAGGCTAACAAATGGAATTGTTGTAATAATTTATCCAATGGTATGGTGAAATTTACTTCACCATAAAAATCAAGCATAGCCAATTGGAAATCTAAGGAAGCAGATAAAAGAGTGTTAAACTGTCCACTGGTAATTGGAATAAAAAATATAAAATGGATCTTTTCCAGTGATCTGTAAACAGTGTTGCTCCCCTTTGGAGACTAGAAAAGAAAGGGATTGAAAGTAAGAAGTTAGAGACTTTTTAGGTGTAGGTGCTAAGAATACCCATTCAAGTATATACATGGAAAGGGTGAGCTGTCCAATTATACCTGTAGGAGAATGTGGAGTAAATAAACAGATAAGATGAATAGGGCAATCAGGATTATATCTATGAAGATACTTTTTAGATATGGCAGTTGAGATGAGAGATAACTTTTTTTGGCATCAGTAGTGAGAGTTCTAACTGAAGTTAGCCGAGAGTACCCTCAAAGGGTATTAAAAAGATGTTATAGCTGATAAGTAGGAATGACTAAGGCTGGGTGAATCCAGTTAATAACATCTAATAAATGTTATAAATCATTTAAAGTAACAGTAGAGGACAATGTTAATTGCAAATGTTGAGGTCGTACAGTACAAATTGCAAGGATATACTCCAAATATTGCCGTGTTTTCACCTTTTGGATTTTTTCCTGAGTGATTAATAGTCCATTGTTCTGTATGACCTTTAAAATTACTCGCAATAAAATTTGTAAAAATACCTCTGTAGGGGCTGAAAGAAGGATATCATCCATGAAATGATATAAGATAATTTTGAGATATTTATTTTGAATTGATTGCAAGAGTTGATGTATAAGGTATTGACAAATTATGGGGCTATTAACCATCCCCTGTGGGAGGGCTGTTCATCAATAGTGATGCAACAGAGCATTATGATTAATAGAAAGAAGGGAAAAGACAAATTGAGGCTTATCTTGTGCAGCTAATGGTATGGTGAAAAGGCAGTCTTTTAAATCTGTAATGATGAGAGGCTATTTGTTAAGGAGCATGCAGGATTAGGGAGGCCAGGTTGGAGGGCTCCCATAGGTTGGATTATTGTATTAGTTCATTGAAGATCATGTATAAGTTTTAATTTTCCAGACTTCTTAGGAATAACAAATGTAGGGGTATTCCATGGACTATGAGAAACTTCAAGTCTACCATTGGACAATTGTTTTTGTACAAACAGATGAGCACGATGGAGTTACTCCTCTGATAATGGTCACTGGTCAACCCAAATAAGCTTAATAGAAGTCCAGGTTAAGAGCAGAGGAGTCAATCTGCCAGTGGCCATTCCTAAAAATATGGAATCATAACTTGAGCATCTCATTGTGAGAGAAGGTCTCATCCCCATAAGTTGATAGATATAGGGACAATATAAGTTTGGAATTGTCCTTCCTGGCATTCTGGCCTGATATCCTGTAAGGGAGAGGAACTTCAGTGGGTGGTAGTGTATCTATCTATGCCTTGCAAAGGAAAAGGACAAGATTCCTTAGACCTAGAGGATGGCCAGGAATCTTCAGAAATTACTGAGACATCAGCTCCAGTGTCCACCAATCTAGAAAAAAATTTCCCATTAATTGAAAAAGATAACATTGGCTTATGACTTTGTAAAGAGTGGGTACAAAACTTCTGAGAGTTAGTGCTGCCAAAACCTCCTTGCCATAGTTTTGTAGCAGATGTTAATTTGGGTTGAGGGAAGAGTAATAGCTGAGCTATTCTCTGCCCCTTCAGTATAACTTGGAATGAGGGAGAGCTGAGCATAATTTGAATTTCCCCAGTGTAATCATTATTAATAATTCCTGGGTGAACAACACTTGAGTGGGTATTACCAGAATGTCCCAGGAGGAGACCAAAAGTGTTGGTGGGGAGAGGAACCCAAATCCCAGTAGGAGCTACTTCTACTTTATTTGCTCCTTAAGAGTTATTACTTGGGAAAAACGTAGGTTGAGCCCTGTGCTGCCAGTGGTGGCTGCTTTAAGGTCAGTGACTGTAGGTCAGGCATTTCCCAAAAGGCTATTTGTTCCAGAATGTTTTTGGAGAGCCAGGAATCCTGCTCCTCCTGAAATTTCCTGACAAACGGTGTCTTGATTATATAAGCAAAACTTACATTGATTTGCCCAATGTTTGCCTTTTTTTACAGCAAGGGCCTATTTGATTAGGGAACCACCCTGGTCCTCCAGAATGAGGGGTACAATTTTTTTGTAGATGTCCTTTTTTCCCACATTTAAAGCAAGTGGCATTACAAGTCATAATGGCAGCTAAAACTTTTGCTTTCTGACTTTCAGTTCTGACATTCTGACTGGCTTTTAAAAAGTTTCTGATAGTGACTAACATAGATTTAACAGATAGAATAACTTGTTGACAATCTACATTAGCATTTTCATAGGCCAACTGCATTAACAGTTGTTTCAGTGGCCTGGTTGTTATCTATTTGCCTATCTATAGCTTCTTTAAGTCAATCAATAAAATCCACATATAGTTCATGTGCCCCCTGCTGGATAGATGCAAAGTATTTTTGAAGAGTTTTTCCTTCAGGGATGGCCATCCAGGCTCCGTGAGTCAATTCATAGCACTGTGTAAATAATCATTGATCAGCTTGAGCTTATATTAGGGGATTAGTAAATTACCTAGTGCCCAGGAGGGCTTCAAGGGTTACTGGTATTTGGTTATTAATGTTACTAATATGCTGTTGCTCTGCTCTCTCTTGATATTCTGTTGACCAAATGCTATATTGAGCAGAGGTGGTTAAAGTACGTACTAAAGTTTTTGAATCAGCAGGAGTCATGGCATACGTTTTGACTAATGTCCCCAATAATCATTCAGTATAAGGGATTGCATACCACGATCTTTTAGGCTATGCTTTAATACCTTAAAGATGTTATATGGGAGAGACTCATGAACTGGCTGTTGTTCAGGATTTAAAACAACAGGGAACAAGGAAGCAGCAATGTCACCCTCTTTTAATCCTTCTTGTAAACACTGTTGCATTTTAGGTATGAAATTATGATCAGTTTCAGTTTCATCTTGACTGACTACCTAAACTTTAGAAGCCATTGAAGGTGGTAGGTCCAGGGCTATAGGAAGGGTTGTAGAAGAAGGTGGATCAAAATCAGAGTCAATCTGAATAGGTTCTAAAGCCACCTTAATAAAACCCCAAAGGGCTAAAAGATCAAGTGTTACAGAGCCACCTGCTACTTGATGATGCTTTAACTTTTCTCCTATCCATTTCCAATTCTTAAGAGCTAAGTTTCCCTCTTTGGAGAACCAAGGGTAGTACCGGAATAGAGCATCAAGCAAAGAAAATAATTTTTCCTCCTCAACTTTAGTTCCTGAAACCTTAAGAAGCTGAAGCAATACTTTAAGAATCTTTGACTGTTCCTTAGAAAGCTGAGTTCCCATTATTTAGAAAGAACAATGAGTTGTGGATGTGAAATGTCCTGCATCCCCTTACCAGCCTTGGGGGCAGGATGGCGATAGCTGTTTTCAACCATCAAAGTTCAACGTTTTCCACGAACTCCATCCAGCCTCTGAGAACCTGCCTGACATGCCACACCCTGTGATTTCCCCAAATGTGGGAAATTCGACCGCATACTTTGTAGTAGTGAGGGGCTGCATTTGCTTTCTACCTGGTAAATTAAATAAATAAAAAAAAAAAAATAAATAAATAAATAAATAAATAATCACAAGTAAAAAGATTGAAACAATCATCAAACAACTCCACAAAATGAAAAGCCCAGGAACAGATGGTTTCCTAGGTGAGTTATAACAAATATTCAATGATATAATACCAATCTTACTCAAACTCTTCCAAAAAATTAAACAAGAATGAATGCTACTAAACTCATTCTTTGAAGCCAATATCACCTTAATACAAAAGCCAGATAAAAATAACAAGAAAAAGAAAAGTATGGGCCCATTTCCCTATTGAATACAGATGCAAAAATTGTCAACAAAATACTTGCTAATTGAATCCAATGACACATTAAAGAAATATTCATTATGATTAAATGGGTTTTACACCAGGCATACAAGGGTGGTATGCCTTTTATATAGCCACTATATAAAGCCACTAAAGGCTATAAAAGATTACTGCAGAATGGCAGGATACAAGATTAATACACAAAAATCACTAATGTGAATGTACACTAGTAATGCAAAATTTGAGGATGAAGTTAGGAAAAAAATTCCTTTTACATTGGTGACTAAAAGAATCAAATATTAAAAATAAACCTCAACAAGGATGTAAAGCATTTGTCTTCAGTAAACAACAGTGCATTGCTAAAAGTAATTTTAAAAGATCTAAATAAATGGGAGAATCTTCTGTGCTCATGAATTGGAAGACTAAATACCTTTAAGGTGGTAGTTTTACCCAAATTGATATGGAGGTTCAATGTGATCCCAATAAATATTCCACCAGTATTTTTTAAAGAAATGAAAACACAGTTATCAAATATTTTTGGAAGGGTAAGGGGCCTGAATAGCCAGAAAAATCTTAAAAAGAAAGAGCAAAGTTGGAGGACTCTCACTTACACACTTTAAATCATATCACATAGGTACAGTGGTAAAAACAGCATTGTACTGGCATAAAGATAGATAGACCAGTGGGACAGAATTGATGGTTCAGAGACAGAGTATCACATCTATGGTCAAGCGATTTTTGATAAGGCTGCCAAACCCACCCTGGTGGGGAAGAACAGTCTATTCAACAAATGGTGCTGCAAAAACTGGATATACATATCCAAAAGAAAGAAAGAGGACCCCTATCTCACACTTACACAAAAATTATCTCAAAATGGATCAAAGGCTTAAATATAAAAGGTACTACATAAAACTCCTAGAGAAAATGTAGAGAAACATCTTGAAGACCTTGTGGTAGGTAGTGGATACTTAAACCTTACACTGAAAACATGAATAAATGGGACCTCCTCAAAGACTTTTGTGATTCAAAGGACTTCATAAAGAATGTGAAAAGACCACCCACTCAATGGGAGAAAATATTTGGCAACCACTTATCCAATAAGGTTGTTTTCCATGCTATATAAAGAGATCATACAACTCAACAATATAAAAGCAAGCAATCCGATTTAAAAATTGGCAAAAGACTTTAGGCATTTCTCCAAATAGGAAATACAAATGGCAAAAAAACACATAAAAAATGTTCAATATCACTAGCTATTAGGGAAATGCAAATCAAAATGACAATGAGATCTCACACCACATCGATTATAATGAGTAGAAGTAACTCAGTTGGTTTATAAGTGGGATTGTAGCTGAAAAGGGTATTATAAGGATGTAAATTGTCAATTGAAAGAAATCTAGAGGACATTCTAGGGACTGAATAACAGTGAACTGAGAGGTGGATGAGAATACAAATACAAGGTTGTCCTTCTATGAACGTGAACAAATGTAAATCACTATTGCAAGGTGGCAAGAATATTGAGAAGCATAGGAAAAATACAATTAATGTAACCAATGGACTATAGTTAACAGTAATATTGTAATATTTTTGCATCAATGCCAAAGATATACTATGTTAATAATAGGGGGTATGAAAAATATATACCAAATGTATGCTATAGACCATAGTTAGTGGTAAAAGTCTGATGATATTATCTCATAATCTGTAACTAATGTTCCACAACAATGTAGTGTGTTGGTGGAGAAGTGTTGTTTAGGAATTCTGCATATGTACATGATTGTTTTGTAAGTTCACAATTTCTCTAACAAAAAATATCTTTGAAAGGGCTATAAGACTTTGTTTAGTTGAATCATGGAGAAAAGGTGGCATACTATAAATGAAGTGGAAATGCCAGAAATGCTCTGATTTAATGTAGATGAAGATGTAAAAAGCTTAGAGATTGGAATGCTAGAGTGGATTTATCATGTGAGACATATTTCACCACACAGCAGTGCCCAGAGGACACAACTTTCACAACTGTGAGGAATAAATTTGTGATAGCACCATGTACCCTGAAGAGACTGTGGTCATTCTTCTCTGTAGGCCAGATATTACTGTGGGAACTGCTGACACTGTATTTGGATCCTTAAATACAATGACGATGATCAGATCTCACATTGGCAGATGTCTAATTGTGGCACTTATTTGCCCAACACAAGGAGACATGGTGTCTGTAATTGACAGCACGGTCAAAGCTGTAATCAAAACAGTCTGATTCACAAAAGACATGGAATTGGCTAGTTGACCATGAGGTACTTAGAAGTGAAATAAATAGGCAGTCTACTAAATTATTTTGTGATCTATATAAGTAGAAGATTTCTAGGCCAAATGAACAAATGTTTAACTAAATAAAAAATGATAGTCATGGACCCTCAATCAATTCCCAGGCTTAAGAAAGTTTAAGAGAATCAGAAGTCACTGAATAAAGGGTAAGCCATGCCCCCTTGGGGAAGAGTATTGCACATTGCCAAAAAATTTATGCTGTTAATATTCCTCTTGCCTTTCCTCAAAGGTATCTATGGCCTTTTACCAGCGTGGCTGAGCTTTGGGGAAAAGGAAATGATCAGATAATTCATCAAATCCTGGACAATGGCTCTGGGCTGACACTAATTTCAGGAGACTCTAATCATCAGTGTGGTCCACCACTCGGAGTAGGGGCTTATGGGGGTCAGGTGGTTGATGAAGTTTTAGCTCAGGTCCATCTCACAATGGGTCCAGTGGGCCACCAAACCAGATCTCTGGTTACTTCTCCAGTTCCAGGATGCATAATTTTAATAGACAGACTCAGCTAGTAGAAAACTCCCCAGCTTGGTTCCCTGACCTATTGAATTAGAGCTATTATGGTAGAAAGGTCAAATGGAAACCACTGGAACTGCCTTATTTAGCAAATAGTAAATCAAAAGTAATGCCACATTCCTGAAGGGATTGTAGAGATTGGTGTCAACATCAAGGACTTAAAGGATGTAGCAGTATTTCTTCCCACCATGTCTCCATTCAACTGTCGTATTTGGCACAATGACTCTGGAGTGATGACAATGAATTATCATATATTTAACCAGGCAGGGACTCCAATTGCAGCTGCTCTTCTAGATGTTGTATCACTGCTTGAGCAAACAAGACATCCACTGGTACCTGGTATATACCTATTGATTTGGCAACATTTTCCCTGACACCTGTTAGTAAAAATGACAGGAAACAGTGTTCCTTCAGCTGACAAGTACAGTAATAAACTTTCACTGTAGTACCACAGATTTACATCAACTCTCCAGCCCTATCTTATAATCTAGTGCATAGGAATAATGATCACTTTTCCATAGGGCATCACACTGGTCCATTACATTGATGAAATTATGCTGACTGCACCTAGAGATCAAATTTTAGCAACTAATATAGTATTATTGACAATATATTTGCATGTCAGAAGATGGGGAATAAATCATACAAAAATTCAGGTACCTTTCACCTCAGTGAAATTTCTAGGCATCCAGTGCTGTGGGATATCAAGATATCTCTTGTCTCTGGTCTACAGCCAAAAATGAGGCACAATGCCTAGTTGACTTCTATGGATTTTCAAGGAAATATATTCCTCATTTTGGGGTGCTACTCCAGCCCATTTAACAAGTGACTCAAATAGTTGTAAAGCCGGGCATACAAAGTGGTATATGCAAGACCATGACTGAAAAAATCCTGAAGACCAACAAATTATAGAATTTGGTATATTCACCCAATTAAATCATATTTAGCTATAAAACTGAATGTAGTTATGATGCATGATGTGACATGGATGAACTCTGAAAACACCATGCTAATTGCAATAAGCCAAAAGCAAAGGACAAATATTGTATGATTACATTTATATGAAATATCTAGAAAAGAAAGCTCATAGATACAGGAAGTAGATTAAAGGTTACAGGGACCAGGGTAAGGAGAAATAGAGAGTGATTGCTTAATGGGGAAAGAATTTATGGTTTAGGTGATGAAAAATTTTGATAATGAAAGGTGGTAATGTTAGCAAGATATTGTAAAAGCAATCAAAGGCTTAAAATTGTAAACTTATGGTTGAAATGGCTAATTTTATGGTACATATATATTAAAACATGGAATAAAAAGAATAAAATAACTTGATTAAATACAAAATAAGTGATCTGGAATATAAATATTATATGAAGTAGAGGAGATAAAAGCTGGACTTCATTAAGTGAGTTAATTTTTGTAACAAATGGAACAGCATAAGCATTATTACATATAATACTATTACAATTCATTATGGAGTTGGGGTTTAAGCTGGCTTATGAACCAGTGGAGAATCTGTTCATTCATTCATTTATTCCTTCACTCATTCTTCCAAAAGAATTTGGAGTGTATTTTCAAAGTAATTTTCAGGCACAGTACTAGACTCTGGAAGTGAAATGGAGTCAAGATAGATCTGTATCCTGTCCTAAGGAACATTGAGATTAAAGGAGGATAATAAATAAGTGGATAAAATAAATATATGTTATTTCAATGTAGGTAGGAATTTAAAAAGGCCTTTCTAATCACTAATAAGAGGATGGGGATCTACTTTACATAGGTCTTCTTTTATCTTAGCTATGATGTGGCATTCAGGCTGAAACCTGAAGGATGAAAAAGATCCAGCCATGCAAATTACTAAGGAGAAGTCACTACAGGCAAAAGTCACAGCAAGGGCAATGCCATAAGGTGGAAAAAGCACTTAGTCTTTTGAAGGAACAAACTCGAGCATGTGGAAGAAGGTTGGCTATGAAAAGGAGAAATAGGCAAAAGGAAGTTCTCAGGGAACCTTGAAGGCTATGACAAGTTTGGATTTTATTCACAGCCTCCCTATATGTAAAGGGGGGATAATGCTGTGATGGGGTGGGAGCAGGGCAGAAGAACCAGGATGAGCAAGGTAGTTCATGGACAAGAGAATACAGCGGCCAGTCTTTAGAGGGCAACTGTGGTGGAAACAGGAGATGTGGCTGGGGTCCAACCTTCAGGCTACTTTATGAATGGCTAAATTTAAGGTCAACTTATATTTCCTGTAAGCAATAGTGCATTGTTGATTATTTTTTGGAAGAATGCTTTTGTAAAATAAAAACTCTCCAACATATTAGAGTAGGGAATGGAAAAACATATATAATGTAATCCCTACTGATTTTACTGCATCAATTCTAAAAGTTGTGTCTTATGAATATGACTGATTGATGAACCAGAAATAAGTTTACAAAAATTTTGCTGGACCATTTGCAGTGTATATATTCTGTTTTGCTTGTCCTCCTGCCTTCTTAACAATCTTTCTCCATCCCCTGTGATCTCCTCTAGTCCTTTTCTTTGGCTTCTCTTTGGCACCTAAACATGATCTCCCCACTCTATCTCATCCAGCATTAAGCAAATAGTCTATCTGAAGCCATGTAATTCTCTACAACTGACCTTTATCCTTACAGATAGGCTTCTTGGAAGAGTCAAAAGCATTTCCTGTGCCTACATCCCAGTGTCCAATTTAAACCATCTTCATTTGGCTAACCATGATCTTAAACTGATTCCACCTTAGCCAACCACTCCACTGAAATTGCTCTGCTAAATTTACTAGTTACATTAAAAAATTCTCAAATATAATGGATATTTTCATTTTACTATTATTTCTGACCTTATTTATTTCCTGATTTTCCAGGCTTTAGTGTTGATTTGATAATATTCTCCCACCTACTTGATGTCAATCTTTTGATATCCCTCCTAATACTGTTTGTTCTTTCTCAGATAACTCTATCTCTATTTATGCATTATACATTGATGTACCACAAACTTCAAGCTCCTGCTCATTTCCTTGCCCTATCTATGAGTGACTTAATCCAAAACTATGGTTTGAAACTCAATCTGCCAGTGAGTCCCAACTTTTCACATCTTGTTCAGAACACTCTCCTGAGCTCCACATCTGAATTTCAAACTAAAATATCATGGGTACCTCAAAGTAAACTTCCTCCCCCAAAGTTCTGCTACTCTTTCTTGTCAGAAAGAATGTTACCACTATCTACCTCTTGTTTAAGCCTGAAACCTGGAAGGTTTCCTTGACACCTCCCTCTTTCACCTTTAGATATAATTAGCAATGGAGATGGGTCAATTCTACTTACTAAATATACTTTTCTTAATTTAGCCCTGCTCATTTTCCCTGTTGCCCTTGCCTTAACCAAGGTTTTCACTGCTTGTTTCCTGGCTATCTGACACCAATTTCCATCTGGTTCATTTTTCTTGTGACGAGACTCCTTCAAATTTATCCTTTATAAAGTGCAAAGTTGATGTTATCTTGTAGGAATTGTAATCTAACCATTGCAATATGCATCTTAATTTATCACAATCTACTTCAGATTGTTTGAATGCAGGAAAAATTACAAACATTTTTTCAATATGCCTCCATTTTCTCCTCCTTTCTTTTTGCTTTTACTGTCATATTTTGCATCTATAGATGTTAAAAACTTCAATGTTATAATTATTGCTTTATAAACTCTCAAGTATTGTAAAGTAAATAATAAATAAGAAAATATGGAACTAAAGAATCTATTATTTCACACCATTTTATCATTATTTTTTTTGCACAACATTTATCCCTAAAGATTTGAATCATAATCTGGAGTAGTTTCTTTTCAGTCTGAAATACTTCCTTTATTATTTCTTGTAAGGAATGTATATTACCAACAAAATCTCCCAGTCTTTGTTTATCTGGAATTTTCTGCCTTTCCTATTCTTTTTGAAGGGTAGCTTTGCTGGATATACAAATCTTGACTAAGACTTATCTTTCAGAACTTTGAATATGTCAGCCCACTTCCTTGTGGCATCCAGCTATTAATCATATTTATACTTCCCTCTATGTGATGAATTAATTTCCCTTGTTGTTTTCAAGATTTTCTCTTTTTCTTTGGCTTTCCCAGTTTCACTCTGATGTTTATAAGTATGTATATCTTTATATTTATCCTACTTGAGTTTGTTGGGGATTGGATGTGTAGATTAATATTTTCCATTTCATTTGGGAAATTTTCAGTCATTCCTTCTTTAAATATATTTTATCACATTTTCCATCACTCCCGAGTGTCCTGTTACACATATTTGTTATAATTGATGTTATATTACAGGTTTCTAAGGATTTGCTTATTTGAATTGTCATTTTTACTGGCACTGAGAATAGGTAATTTAAATTAGTCTATTTTCAAATACATTTATTATTTCTTTTGCCATCTTGAAACTAGAGATTTTTCACATTCATAATTGTTTTTCATTTAATACTAAGATTTCAATTTCATCCTTTTTATATCATTTCTGTCTTCTTTTTGACAGTTTCATTTTGTTCCTTCATTTAAGCCCTTTCTTTCATTCTTTAAACATGATTTATTTTAGTTTCTTAAACATATTTGTAATCACTGCTTTGAACTCTTTGCTAATATGATGTCTGGAGACACTAGGAGAAAGTTTCTTTTGACTATATTTTTATGTCTATGGGTCACTTCATTTTTTTTGAAAATTTATCATTTTAGATTACATATTTTAGTATGTTTGGATTCTGACTTTTCCACTGAACGTTTTTGTTGAATTTGTTCCTGCTGATCTTATTAGTGATTCTTTCTTTGTTCATTTATTCATGAGACAGTTTGAAGTTCTTTTATGAATCCCCAAAATAAACTAATCCTTTCCTGTGTGAAAGACCCTTTTGACTTAACTGTGTCAGTGAGGCAAGACTCAAGTTGAGTCTCCACACTCTTGCTGGAACTGATAAAAATGGAAACACAGAGAAAGACACACACAGGAAGAGGAGCCACTATATTTGATCCTGTAATGTGAGAGAAAAGACTCCAGTTTCACCCACAGATCAGCTGCAAAGACAGAAGCCCATGAAAGGTTCAAGAATTGGGGTCCATGGAAAGATGAACCATATGTCTGAAAACTTGCAGCTGAACTCCAGAAGAAAGGGGAGAAGCTGAGACTGATGTAGGAGGCCTGGAAAGAGAAAAGCCCTATGCCCAGTGGCTTAAAGCTGAGCTCCAGGATTTGGTCCCAAGAGATGTTGAGCCTGGAGGGGAAGTCAGAGACCATAGCAGAGATTACTGGAGATTTTGATTCCATGTGGCCAGACAAAAGGGTCAATCACAGCTGACTTTGTTGAGAAAGCCCCTCTGATGGTGCCATGATTTGGATAGTTCATGACCTGAAAACTGTAAACTTTTACCCCAAATAGATCCCCTAAATAAAAGCCAACCCAATTCTCATACTTTGCATTGGAAGACTTTTTGGTAAACTAAAACCAAAATTGGTACCAAGAGAGTGAGATGCCACTGTTTGCAATTACTAAAGAAGTTGGAAAGTCTATAAATGGGTAAAAGCCTTTTTTCTTTCCAAGGAATTGTGAAATGCTTGACAAAAAATGCTTACATTTCTTTGAAAAGACTGTTGGTAAAAATGTGTAGGCTAAATATGAAAAGACCATAGTGGACATGGTGCAACTATTATTGAAAACTGGAGGAAAAACAAATCATGCATTAAAGTTGCAGAAAACTTGGCAAAATTCACTCCTGATGTTAGATGGAGGGCAGAATTTGAAAATGATGATGATGAGCTTGGATATTTATTTGTGGAGATTTCCAGATTAAATGTGGAAAATGCAGCCTAATTTCTCCATATAACTTATAAGAAAATGTGAAAGGAAAGAAATAAACTAAGAATTGAAATGCTGGGCACAAAGAAATCAGAAATTGATGGCTTGGGAAATTCCAAGTTTCCAGAAAACAAGGCCCCAGAAGACAATGTGTAAATGAGAATGCAGCCATTGGTCAAGTCCAAGGAAAGGTTAGACTCCATGAGACCCTGAGGAGAAGACATGATTCTCTTGATGATTCTCAGACTTTGAAATTTAATGGAGTTTGCCTTGCAGATTTTTTAAACTATTTGAAACCATCAATGCCTGTTTTCCTTCCATTTTCTCCTTATGATAATGCAAATGTTTATCCTATATCTAACTTGTTTTATAAATTTCATAGGGCTACAGCCATAGGGAAAATTTGCCCCAAGACAAACTGCTTGCCTCTGTTTTTTTTTTTTTTTGTGTGTGTGTGTGTGTGTGTGCACTATTCTTGGAGATACTGCAATACCAGGCCGATGAATGGAGTGGGCAGAGCAACCTCCTATCTATCTCCCTATTCCAAAACTCCATTTAATATATAGTCTTCAGATAATTTATGAGATATTAAGATAAGAACAGATGCTACACACACTTTTAGCCAAAAGTTTGGCAATTCATAAAATATCTTAAAATTGTTACATGAATGAATGAACAAAGAAATAATCAATAACAAGATCAGCAGGAACAGCATCAACAAAAACCTTCAGGGCAAAAGTCATTTCACATCTTACAGAAAGACCTTTTTTGAAAAACAGAAAACTACAAGTACTGGAGAGGATGTGGAGAAATAGGAATACTACTTCACTGTTAGTGGGAATGTAAAATGATGTAGCATTTGTAGAACAGAGTTTGGCACTTTCTTATGAAACTAAAAATAGAACTTCTTTATGATTCAGCAATCCCATTATTAGGAATATATTGGGAAGAACTGAAAGCATGGGCATGAACTGACATTTACACACCGATTTTAATAGTAGCATTATTCACAATTGCTAAAATATGGAAACACCTATGTGTCCATCAACAGATGAGTGGATAAACAAAATGTGGTATATGTATACAATGGAATACTATTTGTGTGAAGAAGAAATGAAATTGGGATGTAGAAGGAAACATGGATGAACCTTGAGGACATTATGTTGAGTGAAATAAGCCAGACACAAAAGGAGAAATATTTTATGGTATCAATAATATGAAGTAAAATGATGAGTAATACCATGGTTGTAAACTATAGAGTATAGGTTACAAGGAAATAGAATGCGAGTTGAGAATTGGAGCTGATGCTTAATGTATGTAGAATTTTTAATAGGGTTTATTGTAAATGTATGGAAATGAATAAATTTGATGGTAATACATTACAATGAGTATAACTAACACTGCAGATTTATAAGTGTGAGTGTCGCTAAAAGAGGTAGTCTGTGGATATAATATTTCAATTGAAAGGAAGCTAGAGAATAAATGTGGGGGCTGTATAACATAGTGGTTTTGATAGTGATGAAGATTGTGGTTAACAATATGATTATAAGAATGTTCTTTTCAAAAGTGTTAAGAATGTGGTGAAACCAGGGAAAATTACAACTAATGTAATAAATGGATAAACAGTAATATTATTTTTGTAGCAAGGCAAAGAAGATTTTTTTTTTCAATTCTAAGGGACAACATTAGAGGGATATAAATTGGTATGGGATTTTACCTTTTGGAGTAATGAAAATGTTCTAAAGTTGACTGAGGTGATAACAACAAAACTCTGTAAGGAATATGAGAGCCACTGAGTGTACACGTCAAATGGATTGTACAAAGCATGGGACTGTATAACATAATTAATCCTGTTGTGGAAGATGGACTGTGGTAAACTAAACAAATATTAGAACATCCTCTCATGAATGATAACAAGTTTATAATACTAATACATACAGGGTGTCAATAACAAGGTGGTTTAGGGGGAAAATACACCAAATGCAAGATAATGGCTATGGTTAGTAATGTTTTGATGATGCTTTTTCATAGTTTGTAACAATTGTTTCACAATGCAAGATGTCAGTGGTGGAGTGATGTGCGGGAGCCCTGTTTGATGATATGCATATTTGTTTTGCAAGTTCACAACTTTTACTCTACACTTATTGTTTACAGATGTTCATGTATGAATGATAAACTTCAATTAGAAAGTTTGTAAATTAAAAAAAAGTGTTTAAAACATAAGAAAGGAAAAAAGTTAACAGTCCCCTCCTTTGAAACCTATGCCAAATTTATTTTTCCTTTAACCTTACTCTAACAAAAGAATAATATTATCCTTAACCTTAAACCTAACCCTCACTCTGTAATTTCCCCAATCCTCACTCTAATGTGAACTTAACCATAACCAAACCCAAATGTTATACAGAACTCTGACCTTAACACAACCCATAAATGTAAACCTTATATTAATGCTAAATTTAACCCAAACCTTGTCTGTAATTGTGAGTATAATTCTCACACTGAACCTAATCATTAATACCAACACTAACACCACACATAAATTTAAACCTTATCCTAACATATGACCCCCCAACCCTTAATCTAACCATAATATTAACCATAAGCCAAAGTATATCCCTAACTCACCTCCTAATTCTAGTCCTAACACTAAACCTAAAACTTACCTGAACCTAAGCCTAATCTTAAGCAGAATCTTAAATTAAACCCTAACACTAACAAAAACATAAGCTTTAGCTTAAACATAACACTAAATAAAAACTTTATCTTTATCCTAACCATGAGCAAAGCTAACACTAACCCTAAACTGTGTCTTAACTCCAACACATCATTCCCATAAACACATGCCCACAATAAACCCTAAATCTATCTTTATATCTAAGTCTAATGACACCTTAAGTTTAACTCTAACCCTAAGACTTTCCATAATTCTAACACAATCCCTAATTCTAACTATAATCCACACCTTAACCGAAGTGCTAACATTGACCTTAAACTTAACCCTATCTCTAATCCAAAATTTTTATTAATTTTATTTTCACACACTCCATACCCACCAAACATATTTTTCTCCTTTCTTCTCCTCCCATCCTCTGATAACCTCTAATCTACTTTCTGTCTGGATTTGATATTCACAGACGTTTCTAATGATTTAACATCATGTAATATTTGCCGCTTTGTTTCTTGCTTATTTCATTGAGTGTATTGTTTTTAAGATTCTTCCATAGTTCAGAATGTCTCAGAACTTCTTTTTTATGGTCAAATAATATGCCATTCTGTGTAAGTGTACTCAGGTATTTCCACCTTTTTGTTATTTTGAATAATGTTGCTATAAATATTGGTATAAAATTTTCTGTTTTAGACCCTGTTTTCTGTATCTTTGTATATATACCTAGAAGTGGGATGGCTGCATCACATGGTAATTCACTTATTCTTTTGAGGAACTGATGTGTTGCTGCTTTCCATTGTGATGCAACATTTTACATTCTCACCAACAATGCTATAGTGTTCCAATTTCTTCCCATTATCTCTAATATACCCTTATTTTCCTCTCTTATTTTCATTAAAAAAAAAACATTTTATTAAATATGTACATTAATCTCTATCTGAGTTTAAACATATTAGCTCTTTGCTTCATATATGTAAGAAGTACTTGAAAATAACATCTCTCAAATATGCTAAAAAGGAGTGCGTGTGTTTTTTTAATTGAGCTCTGCTAGTCATAATTTACACTCAAACTATTGTGCATTTCTTATCTCAAATGGGTTCGCCATCATTGGCTATACTTTCCTTGAGAGCTAACACTTGCTTTAATATTTCACAGACATTTTCTGGAGTAAGTGCATAGTATTTTATGATTGTTTTCAGTCAGCAAATTTGAGAGTTTTCTATGTGCAAGGTGCTAAGTATTAAAGGGAGCACATAATCAAAATATGAGCCATGACCCATAAAGCATAAATCAATCTCTCTGGAATTTCCAACCCTGGTTTATTGTTTTTAGAATATATCATAAATGTGTAGCACTTCCAGCTCCAATTTTCTTCCTTTTTAACTTCACAATCCCCTTCAATTTACTCGCTTCATTCTCCACTGACACCTTCTCCCTCATCTGTGGCACTTTCCCCCACCAGCCAGTTTGAGCTTCTTGTGTTCCATAATCATCCCATGTGCATAACACAATGTGTTTGCTTGTATTTTCTTTTTTTCACATTAACATATGTTAATGGATGCTCTCTTTCTTTCTTTCTATGGCAGTCAGCATTCACCCTTTGAGAACAAGCTAGGTCCTATCTACACCTAGATAAGTTCCTTTTCTACATTTAGCCCCTAAAGTACTTGCAGCATGACTCACTAATCTCACTTATTTATTTATTTTTAAATATATTTTTATTTATTTTTAAAAGAAACTTAGATTACATAAAATGTTACATAAAAATACAAGGGATTCCCATATAGCCACACATCCCACTTTTACCAACATTAACAACTTTTCTCATTAGTGTGGTACATTCATTGCAATTGATGAACACATATTGGAGCATTGCCACTTACCATGGATTATAGTTTACATTGACAATTATCCTCTTTCCCACTCAATTCTGTAGATTATAGCAGAATATATAATGGCCTGTATTTATCATTGCAATGTCTTTGAGGACAATTCCAAGTCCCAAAAATGCCCCCATAGTACACCTCTTTTTCCCCTTCCCTGATTTCAGCACCTCCAGTGGCCACTGTCTCCACATCAGTGTTGTAATTTCTTCCATTGCTAGATTCACAATAAGTCTATAGAAGAATACCAGTAAATCCACCCTAGTCCATATTTTATTCCCCTATACTAAGGAGACTGGGATGGTGATGTTCACATCCCCTTGAATCAAAAGGGGTATTGATCCCATATTGCTTGTGGATGTGACTCTCATGCTTGCAGATGTACACTCTCTCAGTTCCTTGTTATGGTGGTTGTCCTTCCTCCCCTCCTTGTTTGTTGTCCTGGGTGATGACAATGCGCTGGAGAGTAGGTTTTGCAACTCTGTTGAGGCTCAGCACCCTGCTGGCATATGGAGACCCCAGAGATTCAAGTCTCTTTGACATAAACCTACCAATTCTAGCACCAAGTGTAGGCTCAAATAGAAGGGACAAATGAGTCATGTGTATAGAAGTCACAACTGAGTCCAACTCTGTAACATTCAGGAACAGAAACTCCAAAGTAGAGTCCAGTGGCAAGGCACCAAACTCTGGAGCTATCTGCCAAGACCATAGGACCTGGAGGTCTCCAGAGCCCTCAGGAGCCTCACTATTTGAGATAGTATCTATTTTAGCAGTCTATGAGATCCTGCTTAGGTGTGCATAAGCTTTGCCTCTCTGATGACCTCCTGACTCACTTTGAAATCTCTTAGCCATATTAACTCATTTGTCTTTACCTTTACCCCCTTTAATTCAAGGTCTTTTTCCAGTTGCATCACCAGCCAGTGCTTGGTAGTAATCTCCCAGTGCCAGGGCACATCCCTGGGAGTCATGTTCCATGCTGCGGGGAAGATAATGCATTTGTTTGCTGAGTTTGGCGTAGAGAAAGGCCACATTTAAGCAACATGGAGGCTCTCAGAAGGTAACTCTTAGGCACCCTATTACACTAGGCTAAGTTGCAATTTCAGAAACAAAGGCTAATCAGCATATTCATCAATATCAAAAGCCCATCACTGGATTATCTTCTTCACTAGTCATTGCTCTTGTACTTGGCGTATGGTTGCTGCTTCACTAGAGAATGGGGCAGAGCTCCCCAGGATGGGAATTCAATATTCTGTTGGTTATTGTGTGTATCTCTACACACTGTGGCAATGCCCCATGAATATTTGAACCCATTTAGATACTTTATATGTATGCCCGTGTGAACTTCCTCTCATGTATCCCCCATCACTGATATCCCAATGCAATGATCTACCCTGCTACAGTTGTAAACATTCCTTGATCTAAAACTTCTTAAAAATTGAAGGCAAGAATAATACCAAATACAATTAAAAGGAAAATGAATTGATGATATGTTTAAACATAAGAAATAAAATACATAATAATTTAGAAAAACTACAAACAGAAAAGACAAAAGACAAAAATTAAGATATTATGTACCCAAAATATTACACGGAACCCACTGGGATTCCCATGTTGCCCACCTCCCACACCTCCTACCACATCCCACACAAACATCTCCCACAAGTGTGGCCCACCACCCTCAATGGACTTACACATCCTGGGGCCTTGCCACTAACCATAGACCACAGTTCACCCCGTAGACAACACTCTCTCCTACACAGTTCTTAGTGGTATGTGTTATTTTAAAATGGCCTAAATTTTATATATATGCATAAATAACATTTTTGTAAGCAAATGCACATATATGGATATACATTTATATATCATTTTGCAAATGTTGGTATGTATTGTGAAAATTTTGATTTTTACCCACAATAAAAAGAAATTAAGATATTAAAAATAATGAAAAATATTTAAAATTTTTTTTGACATTTTGCCTTTCAGAACTGTAATATCTGTTGTCCTGTATGTATGGTGACAATTTCTTCCCTTTCTTCCCCAGTGTCTTACTTCTTTTCATGTTGTCTTTAAAGAAGTTTTAGGTCACAGTAAAGTCACATACAGAATATAAGGGTTTTTATATACCCAACATCCTCCCATTTCCCTGTTCCTATATTAATAACTTTTTCATATGTGGATGGTACCTTTGTTACAATTGATGTACAAATATTGAAATATAACTACTAACCATGGCCAATGATTTACATTATAGTTTATGTTTTAGACAACACACTTACATAAATTTTTTAATCAAATTATACATAGCATGTATCCATCATTGCAAAATCATGCAAAACCCTCATTTCCCCATAAATACCCTCTCTTCCATCTATTCTATTCATCCTGCTCCCTTCCCTCATAGCCCATGATGGACAGTCTTTGAAGGACAAGATTGATAGTTACTTGAAACAACCCTGAGGGCTTAACATCTTGGTCTGTCCTCCCCTATTAGGAACTACCCATGATCTTGAGAGACATCAATCCCTCTGTTTGAGAACATATCAGACCTCCCCAGGATCGGACTCCAACTTCTTCCCACTCATGATGAGGGTCTCCACTCACTGTTACAATGCATTATCCTTTGCATATTCTCTAGAAGATTGCCCAATATACATCTTTTCCCGAATGCCACCACCCAACACCCTAAACTAGTAACCCTTCCTTGCCATATTGCCAAAAAAGCTTTCTCAACATTATAGTTTCAACTTCACTCACACCAGTCCCCAGTGATCAACTACTCCCTCCCCAAACACTTCCACCCAGTTCCATGGACTGTCAGAACCACCCTTCCCACTCTAACCCCTGTAAAGCTTAGCTTGCACCATCCACCCAATAGTATGATACCTCTGTCATATCCATTTATTGCACAACTACTCAATTCCACCTTATAGATTTCACCCATATGATCATTGGTTCACCACCTTCTCCTTTACTATTTCTTTAAACTTATCTTTTAGATTCTAGCTTTGTGAGTATCCTTGATTTTTTTAATTCATATCAGAGAGGTCAATATTTGTCCTTCAATGCCTGGCTTGCTTCACTCAACATAAGGTCCTAAGTTTCATCCATTTTATCCCATGTGTTTGTATTGTATTCCTTATTACATCTGAGTAATATTCCATTGTATGTATGTACCACATTTTATTCATCCATTTATTTGTTGAAGGGTATTTGGTTTGACTCCAAATTTTGGCAATAGTGAATAATAATGCTTATGAACATTGGTGTGCATATATCTGTTCTTATCCTTGCTTTCAATTCTTCTTTTTATATACCCAAAAGTGGAATTGCTGGATTATATAGCAAGTCTTATAGTTAGTTTTTTGAGGAACTGCCAAAATGTCCTCCACAATGGCTGGACAATTCTACATTCCCCACCAGCAGTGGATGAGGATTCTGATTGCTCCACATCCTCTCCAATACTTATAGTCCCTGTTTTTTAAGTGGCCACCAGTCTAATGGATGTAAGATTATATCTCCTTGTAGTTTTGATTTGCATTTCTCTTATACCTAGTGATGTTGAGCATCTTTACACGTGCTTTTTAGTCATTTGTATTTCTTATTTGAGATGTGTGTTCAAAACACTTGTCCATTTTTAAAAATATTTGACTTTTTATTTTCAAGATGTAGGTTTTGAAATATATATGCTGGATAATAAGCTCGTATCAGATATATAGTTACCAAATATTTTCTCCTATTAGGTAGGCTGTCTTTTCACTTTCTTGACAAACTCCTTTGAGGTACAGATTATTTTCATTTTGAGGGAGTCCTATTTCTCTATTTTTCTTTTACTGCTTGTGCTTTGGGTGTGAAATTCATGAAGACATTTCCTACTACAAGATCTTCTTATGCTTCCCTACATTATCTTTCAAGATAATGGACATTCTTTTGGTCTTGCCTCTAATATTTAGATCTTTAATCCATCTTGAGTTGATTTTTGTATAAAGTGTAAGATGGTATTCTTTTTCTTATATATATATATATATATATATATATATATATATATATATATATATTTAAGAAAAGTTTAGATTACAAAAATGTTACATAAAAGTATTGGGGATTTCCATATGCCCTGCTTCCCACACTTCCCACATTTCCTCACATTAACAACATCTGTCATTAGTGTTGCACATTTGTTACAATTGATGAAAACATTTTAGAGCATTGCCACTAAGTATGGATTATAGTTTACATTGTACTTTACACTGTCTCCAGCACAATTTTGTAGGATATGGCAAGATTTGTAATGGCCACATCTGTCATTGTAATGTCATTCAGGAAAATCCCCTATTCCCCAAAATGCCCCGATATTTCACCTGTATTTCCTTCTCCCTGCCCTCAGATCCTCTAGTGGCCACTGCCTCCATATGAATGATATAGTTTCTTCCATTGCTAGAATCACAATAAGTCTATAGTAAAATACCAGTAAGTCTAATTTAATCCATAGTTCATTCACCAATCATGAGGATTCTGGGATGGTATTGCCCTCTCCATCTCTAATTGAGAGTAGGCTTTGATCCCATGACAAAGTTGGACCCAGATGTTCTCAAGTGTGACAGAGTAGAACTCAGTGACTACTCTACATATGCCTCTACTATCCCTTTTATTTGAATCTATATTTGTTGCTGGAGTTGGTAGGTGTATGTCCAAGAGACTTGAATCTCTGGGCTGTCCATGTGACAGCTGGGCCCTGAAATTCAATGGAGTTGCAATACTTACTCTCCAGTTCATTGGTCTCACCCAGGACAATTAACAGGGAGATGATGATGGATAATGACCATCCCAAGGAACCAAGAGTCTACAACTGCAATCAAGAGGGTCCCATCCATATGACCCATGGGATCAAAGCCTCCTCTCTCTTTCAGTTCTCCATTCACCGTTAATTGAAGAATCCCTTATCTCCCAGTTGAGTGGGATCGGTGGTCTTGTTGAATATCAGATGACTGTATATGTGAGGATCTATATTCAAACTCTCAATTTGATTACATTGGTCAGTATGTCTATCATTCTTCCAATAACATGCAGATTTGACCACTGTAGCTTTGCAGTATGAATTAAAGTCAGGTAGTGTGATTCCTGCAATTTCATTTTTCTTTTTCAGTAGGTTTTTGGCTATTTGGGGTCTCTTGAACTTCCAAATAAATTTTATTTTTTTCCTATTCAATAAAAAAATGTACTGATTTTTATTGGGATTGCCTTAAAACTATAGATTAATTTGGGTAGGATAGACATCATAATGATGTTTAGTCTTCCCATCTAAGAATAGACATTATTCTTCCATTTATTTAAGTCTTCTTTTTATTTCCTTTAACAGTTTTGTGTAGTTTTCATCATATAAGTCATTTACATCTTTTGTTAAATTTATTACTAGTATTTGATTCTTTTAGTTTCTGTGGGAATTGGTTTTTTTCCTTGAACTCCTCATCAGGTTGCTCATTATTGGTGTACAGATATGCTACGAATTTTTGTGCATTTATCTTAACCTGTGACTTTACTGAACTCATTTATAAGTTCTAGAAAAATTTTTGTAGATTTCTCAGGGCTTTCTATGTATAAGATCATGTCATCTGCAAATAGTGAAATTTTGACATCTTCCTTTCTAATTTGGATGCTTTATATGTCTTTTTTCTTGCCTAAGTGCTCACACAGGTACTTACAACAAAATGTTAAATAGGAGCAGTGATAGTGGGCATAATTTTCTTGTTCCAAATTTTAGAAGGAAAGTTTTTAGGGTTTCAACATTTTATATGATCTTAGCTGTGGGTTTTTCCTATATGCCATTTACCAGGTTGAGGAAGTTTCCTTTGGTTCCTATCCTTTCAATTAATTTTATCAGGAAACAATGCTGTGTTTTGCCGAATGTTTTTTTCTGCATCTATAGAGATGATCATGTGGGGTATTTTTTCTTTTGATCTCTTTATGTGGTGGATTATATTGATTGATTTTCTTATGTTGATCCATCCTTGCATATCAGGGATGAAATCCCCTTGGTCATGGTGTATAATTCATTTGATGTGTTGTTGAATTAGATTAGCAAGTATTTTGTTGAGTATTTTAGCATCTACGTTCATTAGAGACATTGATCTGTAGTTTTACTTTCTTGTGGTGTCTTTGGCTTTGGTATTAGGGTAATGGTGGCATCATAGAATGAGTTAGGCAATGTTCTTTCTACTTCTATATTTTGGAAGAGTTTAAGTAGTATTGGTGTTAGTTCTTTCTGGAAAGTTTGGAAAAATTCCATTTTGAAACCAACTGGTCCTGTGCTCTTCTTAGTTGGGAGGTTTTTGTTGACTGATACTATCTCGATACCTGTGATTGGTCGGTTGAGTTCATTAATTTCTTCTTTGTCAATGTAGGCTGCTTGTGTGTTTCCAGAAATTTGTCCATTTCCCCTAAATTATCCTTCTTGTTGGCATATAGTTTTTAAAGTAGCTTCTTATAGTAATCTTTATTTTTGTGGGGCAGTGATGAAATCCCATTCCTCATTTCTTATTTTGTGTATTCGCATCTTTTCTCCTTTTTTTCTTTGTTAGTCTAGATAAGGATTTATCAATTTTATTGATCTTCTCAAAGAAGCAGCTTTTGGTTTTGTTTATTTTTTTCTACTGCTTTTTTATTTTCCATTTCACCTAGTTCTGCTCTAATCTTTATTTCCTTTTTCTACTTCTTTGGGTTTAGTTTGCTGTTATTTTTCAAATTCCTCTAGGATGTGCTATTAGGGCTTCAATTTTAGCATTTAAAGTGTGTTTTTCCAATATTACTATAGCCATTCCTGCCCTTTTTTGGTTATTGTTTGCTTGTAAAATTGCTATCCAGCCATTCACTTTCTTTTTTTTAAAATATGTTTTTACATTTTTAAATGATACTTATATAATTTCACCCCACACGTTTTATCTCAAAGATTCCATCTCCTGCTTATTGTCAACACTTTTGTTTTCTGGTCTTGGCTACATATTACTCCTATATAGCTTCATCCTATGCACTATATTGTTATTGTCTCAGCTTCCATCTTTATGCATTATATGCCTATTAACATATTATAGATTTATAATATTTATGCATTTGCCTGCTAATCATGTGGGGGAAGGAATAGGTACTAACCAAAAGCACAATAATACAGGCTTCTGTATTTACCTGTATAGTTGATTTTCAAAGGTGTTGTCAATGAGCAGAAGATGGAATCTATGAGATAAGATGTTTACAACCTACTTTCCATGGATCAGGTCAAGAACAATCTAACCTAGTTTGCAGGAAAAGGGAATAACATGGTATCCAACAGCCTTCTCCTGACTTTTGTCTGTTCTTTCGGTGGCTCTGTGGGTTATATTTGTGTGCTCTGCTTCCTTTATTTATATTTATATAAATTGCGGTTGAAAGCCACCAAAAAAAAAAAAAAAGATAATTAGATTACATAAATGTTATACAAAAATATTAGGATTCCCATATGCCCCACTCCTCACAACCTGTACACCCTCTGCATAAACAACATCCTCCATTAGTGTGGTACATTCATTGCAACTGATAAATGCATCCTGGGACATTGCCACTGAGCATAAACCATAGTTCATATTGTAATTCACACTGTCTCCCACACAATTCTGTAAGTTATTGGAAGATATATAATGGCCTATATCTGTCATTGCAATGCCATTCTGGAAGATTCACAAGTCCCCAAAAAGCTCCCATATTATAACTGTTTTTCCTTCTCCATTCCCCAAGAGCCTCCAGTGACCACAGTATGCACACCAGTGATGTAATTTCTTCCATTGCTAGAATCACAATAAGTCTTTAGTAGAATAACAGTAAGTCTACTCTATTCCATGGTTCATTCCCCAATCCTGAGCATGGTGGATTGGTGATGCCCAGTTCACATCTAAGTGAGAGGGGGCTTCTAACCCATACAGCTGATGGATGGGACTCACTTGCTTGTAGTTGTAGGCTCTCTCCTTTCCGTGGTATGGTGGTTGTTAATCCTCACCTCCTTGTTAGTTGTCTTGGGTGAGTCCAATGAACTGGAGAGTAGGTGTTGCAACTCCACTGAGCCTCTGGGACCAGCTGGCAAATGGAAAGCCCAAAGATTCAAGTCTCTTGGATGCACTCCTAACAAATACAGCAACAAGTATAGGTTCAAATAGAAGGGAAAGATGAGCCATTCATTGGGAAGCCAAAAGTGAGTAAAACTCTGTCATTCTCAGGAGCACAAACTCCAAAGTAGGGCCCACTGGCAAGGCACCAAACTCTGGATCTCTTTTTCCTGACCATAGAACCTTGGTGTTTCCAGAGCCCTCAGGAGCCCCATTATTTGGGATAGTATCCATTTTGGCAGCCTAAGAGATTCTGCTGAAATGTGCATAAGCATTACCTCTGGGATGATCTCCAAACTCACTTTGATGTCTCTTAGTCATATAAACTCATTTTTCTTTAGCTTTATTCCTTTTATTCAAGATTTTTTTCCAGTTGCCTTGTCAGTTGGTGCTTCATAGTAATGCCTCAGTACCAGGGATCACGTTAGGGGGATGATAATGTATTTATATATCAAGTTTGGTTTAAAAAGAGGCCATATTTCAACAGCATGAAGGCTCGCAGGAGGCAACTCTTAGGCATCACACATCACTAGTTTAAGTTACAGTTTGAAAGGCAAAGGCTCACAGCAATGGTCATCAATATCAAGCACCATCAATGGATTATCCTTCACCAGTCATTTTCTCCTCAACTTGGATTCTGCTGCTGCTCCATTGTATAATGTGGCAGAGCTCTCCCCGCTGGGAATTCAATATTCTCCAGATTATTGTGTGAATCTCCACCCATTGTGACAATGCCCTGTGAACACTTGAAGATATTTATACACTGTATATGTATATCCAGGTGAACTTCTTCCCATGTATCCCCCATCACTGACACCCCACATGAAAGAGCCTCCCCTCCCCAGTTGTAACTTTCCTGTTATCTAAAGCTTCATGGGAGGCGGCTGTGGCTCGATCAGTGGGGCTCCCGTTTACCATATGGGAGGCCCCGGGTTCGGTTCCCGGGGCCTCCTGGTGAGGGCGGGCCCGCCCGAATGGCGTGGTTGGCTGACCCGGCGAGCGCAAGCAGCAGGGGTGGGATAAATGAATAAATGAATAAAATCTAAAAAAATAAAAAATAAAAAAAAAAAATAAAGCTTCTTCAAAAATGAAATCAATAAGTAGCCATACACAATTAAAAGAAAAATGGAATAATATGGTAGGTTTAAATATAAGAAATAAAATACATAATAAAATTTTAAAAACTAAAAAAAAATAAAATTTAAAAATTGGTATATTGAAAAATAATGAAAAATATTAAAAATTTTGTTTGACAATTTGCCTCTCATCATTGTAATATCTGTTGTCCTGTATGTACAGTGACATTTTCTTCCATTTATTCCCCACTGTCTTGCTTTTTTTCATTTTGTTTTCAAAGAAATTTTAGGTCATACAGAATTTAGGGCACTCACATATACCCAACATTTCCCCCCTTTTACCCTTCCCATATTAATACCTTTTTATATGTGGATGGTACTTTTGTTATAACATATACAAATAGTGAGACATAGCTTCAAACCAATGTCAATGGTTTACCTTATGGTTTATATTTTAGACCATACACTTTTGTAAATTTTGATGATATTTAACATGATCTTTGTCCATCAATGCAAGATCCTGTAGAACACTTCCATTTTCCACTAAAATAACCCATGTTCCATCTATTTAAATCCTCCCTCCTCTACTCAGGGCCAGTGGTGACCACACAGTTTCACTCCCTGGATGACAAGATTCATAGTTCCTTGCAACAACACTGAGGTCATGACACACTGGTTTGCCCTCCTTTATTAAGATCTGCCCATGCCCTCAAGAGAATCCCACCCCTCTGATTGGGGACATACTGGCCCTCCCCAGAATGCGAGTCAACTCCTTCCCACTCATTTTGTGGGACTCCATCCACTGATACAACACATTATGACAAAATGATCACTAACACACACCCTAGGAGGCTGCCTCAAGTGGGCCTTGTACTGAACTCCCCATGTCCAACACGTTAAACCAGTAACCCTTCCTTGTCATATTGCCATAAAAGCACCCCACCTTTGTACTTTCAACCACACACCTGCCAATTCCCAGTTTCCCTTGCTCCCCCCAAATCCTGCCCCCCACTGACAGTCCAACCCATCCTCCACTCTCTAACCACCTGTCAAAATTGCACCACCAAACCCAATAGTATCACTACCCTCCTGTCATATCCCTTCAATGTTTAACTACATATTTCCACCATATCATAGATTACACCCATATGGGCACTGGCTCACAAACTTCTTCTCCCTTTCTATTTCCTGTAAACCTATCTTCCAGACAATAGCTCTCTGAGTCTGCTCAATTTGATTAGTTCATTTCAGTGAGGTCATGTAGTATTTGCCCATCAATGCCTGGCTTGCTTCACTAAACATATGGCCTTCAAGATTCATCCATGTGATCCTATGTGTTATCACTGTATTCCTTCTTAAAGCTGAGTAATATTCCATTGTATATATGTACAACATTTTGTTTATCTATTCATTGGTTGATGAGCATTTGAGTTGATTCCAACTTTTGGCAATAGTGAATAATGTCAGTATGAATGCTGATGTGCATATATTTGTTCATGTCCTTGTTTTCATTTCTTCTGGGTATGTACCCAGCAGTGGAATTGCTGGATCATATGGCAGTTTTATACTTAATTTTTTGAGGAACTGAAAAACTGTCCTCCATAATGGCTGGACCATTCTACATTCCCTCCAGTAGTGGATGACAGTTCCCAATCCTCTACATTCTCTCCAACAGTTGTATTCCTTTTTTTTTAAATAGCCAACAGTCTATGTTATAAGATGGTATCTCACTGCAGTTTTGATTTCCATTTCCCTAATAGCTAGTGAGGTTGAGCATCTGTACAGTGCTTTTTAGCCATTTGTATATCTCCCTTGGAGAAGTGTGTTTTCAAGTCGCTTGATCATTTTTTAAATGGGTTGTTGATCTTTTTATTTTTGAGGTGTAGAATTTCTTTAAACATGCTGTATATTAGGCTCCTATCATATAGTTCCTAATATATAGTTGTGAAATATTTTTTCCTATTGGGTAGGCTGTGTTTTTACTTTCTTGATAACCTCCTTTGAGGTGTAAAGTTTTAATCTGAGGAGCTCCCATTTATCTATTTTCTCTATCACTGACCATGCTTTGAGTGTGAAGTTCATGACACCATTTCTCATTACAAGGTCCTGTAGATGTTTCCCTATATTATCTTCTAAAGTCTTTATGATCTTGGTTCTTCTATTTAGCTCTTTGACCATTTTGAGTTGATTTATGTGTAAGATGTAGATCATGTTCCTCTCTCATTCTTTTGGGTATGTATAAGGAGTTCTCCAAGCACAATTCATTGAAGAGGCCATTCTATATCTCAAGTTTGAGTGGAATTCGTGACCTAGTCAGATATCAGATGACTCTATATGCAAGGATCTAGATCAGCACTCTCAATTTGTTTCCATTGTTTGGTATGTCTATCCTTGTGGCAATATCATGCAGTTTTGACCACTGTATCTTGGTAGTACATTTTAAATACAAGTAGGCTATTATTTTGTTTTTCCTTTTCCATATGTCTTTGGCTATACAGGACTTCTCGTTCTCCCAAAAGATTTCATAGTTAATTTTTCCAATTCATTAAAATGCTGTGTTGATTTTTATTGCGGTTACTTAAATCTGTAGATTGCTTTGGGTAGGATAGACATGATAATGATGTTTAGTCTTCCTATTCATGAATAGGGATTATTCTTCCATTTATTTTATTTTATTTTTTATTTTTTTTATTTTTAATTTTTTATTATGGGTAAAAATCAAAATTCTCACAATACATACAAACATTTGCAAAATGAGATATAAATATATATATATGCATATATGTGTATTTGCTTACAAAAAATGTTGTTTATATATATATATCTATACATATATTCCAAGAGGTGCTTAGATTACCCAAAATATTACACGGAACCCACTGGGATTCCCATGTTGCCCACCTACCACACCTCCCACTACATCCCACACAAACATCTCCCACAGTGTGGCCCACCACCCACAATGAACTTACACATCCTGGAGCCTTGCCACCAACCATAGACCACAGTTCACACTGTAGACCACACTCTCTCCCACTCAGTACTGAGTGGTGTGTGCTGATTTAAAATGGCCTACATCCATTGCCACAACAGTACTCAGGATAACCTCCAACTCCCAAAGAAGCCCCTGCATTTCAACTGCTCATCCCCTCCCTACCCCAAAAGTGTCAAGTGGCCACTGGCTCCACCTCATTGTTATAAATACTTGCATTGCTAGAATCACCATATGTGAACAAGAGAATACCATCAAGTCCACTCTAGTCCATAGTTCTTCCCCCAATCCAGAGGGGACTGGGATAGTGATGTCCACTCCAACTCCAAGTGAGAGAGGGCTTATATCCCATGGATATGGTGGGTGGGATGATCCTGTCTGCAGATGCAGGCCCTCTCCATTCCCTGGGATGGCCATTGCCCATCGTTGTCTCCTCACCAGGTGACTTGGATGAGTCCATTGAGCTGTAGGGTAGGAGTTGAAGCTCCACCTAGATTTCATGCACACCTGGCACATAGGTAGGCAGGAGGCTCCAGTCTCTGGAAGTATACCTAAAAACTCCAGTATCACATAAAGGTTTGAATAGAAGGGACTGGTGAACCATGTGCAGGGAGGAATTATTTGAGTCTAATTCTGTCACTCTCAGGAGCGCAGATTCCAAAATAGAACCCACTGATAAGGCATCAGTCTCTGGGGCTAACCCCCTTATATAGGACCAGGGTGTCTCTGGAGCTCTCAGGAACCCCATTGAGTGGGGTAATAGGCACTTAGATGTTCTATGAGCTCCTACTGAGGTGTGCGTAAGAGTTACCTCTGGGATGACCTCCCGACTCTCTTTGAAGTCTCTTAGCCACTTGAACTCATTTGTCTTTACCAGTTCCCCCTTTTATTCAAGGTCTTTTTCCAGTTGTGTTGCCAGTTGGCACTTGGGAAAAGTTTTCAATTAGCAATAATCGTGCCTCGGATAAACCACATTGGCTACGATACTGCCACTGTGCAAAGCTGCCATTTGGCACTTGGTATTAATCCCTCGTTTCCAGGGGGGCTCATCCCCGGAGTCATGTCCCACGTTGGGGGGAAGGTAATGCAATCATATGCTGAGTTTGGCTTAGAGAGAGGCCACATTTGAGCCACAAGGAGGCTCTCAGGTGGCAACCATTTGGCACCCCACAACTACAGGCTAAGTCTCATTTACAAGAGCAAAGACTCACAAGGGTAGTCATCAATAAAAAAATAAAAAAAAAATCAGTGGGTCATCCTATTTTGACAGGCACTGTCCCTACACTCAGAGGACTATTGTTGCTCCCTTGGAGACTGTGACAGAGCTCTCCAGGCTAGGAATTCAGATTCCCTCATTTATTGTGTGATTATCCACTCATCGTGACCATGCCCCATCCCCCAATTCTTTGAATGATTTTGTATATCTTTCATGTATATTCGGATGAACCAATCCCCACAAACCCCCCCCCAATAATCCCCCGCAGTACCCATTGTAACCCTTCTGTGATCCAAATCCTCCATGAACATTTAGCCCATAAAATAATCAAATACACTTACTAGGAAAAAGAAACAATTTTGATAAGCGTACATGCAAGAGGCAAACATAACGAAACTCAGGGGAAAAAAAAAGAGAAGGAAAAAAAACAAATAATCAAACAAAGAACCAAACAAAATAAAATATAATTAGTGGATTGGGATATTCAAAAAATGGGCAAAAAAGCAAAGGAAATGCCTTTAATATATATATATATATATATATATATATATATATATATATATATATATATATATTCATTTTTTTTCCCTTTCTCTTTTCTTTTTCCCTTCTTTCCTTCCCTTTATCACTGTGTTATGGGATGTCTGGTGTTCCTTGACACCTTCCTCCTCTCAATCCCCATTGTCTCCCAATTTTTCATTTAATTTTCAAAGAAGTTTAAGGTCACAGCAAAGTCACACACGGAGTGCCGGAGACTCCCAGATACCAAACCACCCCCCCTTCCCCTCCCCATATTAACTCCCCCCTCCTTTTTTTTTGGTTGTTAGCATTGTTATAACTGTTATGCAGATAGCCAAATATAGCACCAAAACTTTGTCAGTGATTTACAGTGTAGTTTACAATTTAGATGATACAGTTTAATTATTTTTTTAAAAGTTTTATTTATTTATTCATTTATCCACCCCTTGCTGCTTGTGCTCACTCGGTCAGCTAACCATGCCCTGCGGGCGGGCTTGCCTTCACCAGGAGGCCCCGGGAACCGAACCCAGGGCCTCCCATATGGTAAACGGGAGCCTCACTGATTGAGCCACAGCCGCTTCCCCAGTTTAATTATTTTGATGATATTTACCATGTCCTGTGTCCCTTACTGTAAGGTAATGAAAAACCTTCCCCATGACCACCAAACAACCCATTAGATCTTGACTGTTCCCATCTCCCCAGCCCCCCAGGGCCCATGATAGCCCCCTCTCCAAACCCATGGAATGTCAAGATTCACAGTTAGATTCCCTGGGGATTTGAACCAGCCCTTCCTAATCCACCCACCCCCCAGTGCTGCACCATCAAACCCAGGAACACCACCACTCATCTGCCCCATCCCCCAACATGCAACCACACTCTATCCCTTTACCATAGATTATGTCCATATGGGTGATGGCTCAAAGCCTGCTCTTCTCTTACTCTCCTTTGTTAACCTATCTATCAGACAAAGGTTCTCAGAGACTGCTCACTTTCCTCAGTTCAGATCAGTGAGGTCATACAGTGTTCATCCTTCAGTGCCTGGCTTGCTTCACTCAACATAAAGTCTTCAAGATTCATCCACGTTATTCCATGTGTTAGCACTTTGTTCCTTCTTACAGCTGAGTAATATTCCATTGTATGTATGTACCACATTTTGCTTCTCCATTCATCTGTTGATGGGCACCGGGGCTGATTCCAACTTTTGGCAATGGTGAACAGTGCCGCTATGAACATTGGTGTACATATATCTGTTTGTATTTTTGTTTTCAGTTCTTCTGGGTATATACCCAGCAGTGTAATTGCTGGATCATACGGAAGATCTATTGCTAGTTTTCTGAGGAACCGCCAAACTGTGCTCCACAGTGGCTGGAACATACCGCAGTCGCACCAGCAGTGGATGAGGGTTCCTATTCCTCCACATCCTCTCCAACATTTAGTGTCTCCTGTTTTTTTCATAGCTGCCATTCTGATGGGTGTAAGATGGTATCTCATTGTAGTTTTGATTTGCATTTCCCTGATAGCAAGTGATGTTGAGCATTTTTTCATGTGCTTTTTAGCCATTTGTATTTCTTCCTTGGAGAAGTGTCTTTTCATGTCACTTGCCCATTTTTTATATGTGTTGTTTGTCCTTTTATTTTCGAGGTGAAGGATTTCTTTATATATGCAAGATATTAAGCTCCTATCAGATATATGGTTGCCGAATACTTTTTCCCATTGGGTAGGTTGCCTTTTTATTTTCTTAATAACATCCTTAGGGGTGCAGAAGTTTTTTATTTTGAGGTGATCCCATTTATCAATTTTTTATCTTGCTGCTCGTGCTTTGGCTGTGAAGTTCATGAAACCATTTCCTATTACAAGGTCCTGTAGATGCATCCCTACATTATCTTCCAAGGTTTTTATGGTTTTGGTTCTTATATTTAGATCTTTAATCCATCTTGTGTTGATTTTTGTATAAGGTGTGAGATGGTATTCTTCTCTCATTATTTTGGATATGGATATCCAGTTCTCCAAGCACACTTGTTAATGAGGCCACCCTCTCCCAACTGAGTGGGTTTCGTGGCCTTGTCAAATATCAGACGACTGTATATGCAAGGATCTATATCAGAACTCTCAATCCGGTTCCATTGGTCAGTAGGTCTATCCTTGTGCCAATACCATGCAGTTTTGATCACTGTAGCTTTGTAGTATGTTTTAAAGTCAGGTAATGTGATACCTCCAACTTCATTTTTCTTTTTCATTATATCTTTGGCAATTCGGGGCCTCTTGCCTATCCAAATATATTTTGTGGTAGTTTTTCCAGTTCCTTAAAATATATAGTGTTGACTTTTATTGGGATTAAATTAAATCTGTAGATTAGTTTGGGTAGGATAGACATCTTGTCGATGTTTAGTCTTCCTATCCATGAACAGGGAATTTTTCCATTTATTTAAGTCTTCTTTGATTTCCTTAAACTGTGTTGCGTAGTTTTCTGTATATAAGTCCTTTACATCTTTAGTTAAATTTATTCCTAGGTATTTGATTCTTTTGTTTACTATTGTAAATGGTATATTTTTCCTGATTTCCTCCTCAGTTTGCTGGTTATTGGTGTACAGAAATGCTACTGATTTTTGAGCATTGATCTTATAGCCTGCAACATTACTGAACTCCTTTATAAGTTCTAGAAGCATTGTTGTTGATTTCTCAGGGCTTTCTATGTATAGGATCATGTCATCTGCAAATAATGAAATTTTTGCTTCTTCTTTTCCAATCTGTATGCCTTTTATGTCCTTTTCTTGTCTTAGTGCTCGTGCAAGTACTTCTAAGACAATGTTAAATAGGAGTGGCGATAGTGGGCATCCTTGTCTTGTTCCCGATATCAGAGGGAAGGCTTTTAGGATTTCACCGTTGAAAATGCTGTTAGCTTTGGGTTTTTCATATATACCCTTTATCATTTTCAGAAAGTTTCCATCTATTCCTATCTTTTGTAGTGTTTTTATGAGGAAAGAGTACTGTATTTTGTCGAATGCTTTTTCTGCATCTATAGAGATGATCATGTGATTTTTTTTCTTTCAGTTTGTTTATGTGGTGTATTACATTGATTGATTTTCTTATAATTGAACCATCCTTGCATACCTGGGATGAAACTCACTTGGTCATGGTGTATAATCCTTTTGATATGTTGTTGAATGCGATTAGCAAGTATTTTTATTAAGGATTTTAGCATCTAGATGCATTAGAGAAATTGGTCTGTTATTTTCCTTTCTTGTGGTATCTTTATTTGGTTTTAGTATTAGGGTAATGTTGGCATCATAGAATGAGTTAGGTAATATTCCTTCTACTTCAATTTTTTGGAAGAGCTTAAGTAGAATTGGTGTTAGCTCTTTCTGGAATGTTTGGTAGAATTCAGCTGTGAAGCCATCTGGTCCTTGACTCTTCTTAGTTGGGAGATTTTTAATGACTGAGTCTATCTCTTTACTTGTAATTTGGCTATTGAGTTCATCTATTTCTTCTTTCATCAATGTCGTCTGTTTGTGAGTTTCTAGAAACTTGTCCATTTCTTCTAAATTGTCAATCTTGTTGGCATATAATATTTCAAAGTATCCTCTTATGATACTCTTTATTTCTGTGGGGTCAGTAGTGATATCACCTTGCTCATTCCTTATTTTATGTATTTGCATCTGTTCTCTCTTTTTCTTTGTTAGTCTGGCTAAGGGTTTGTCAATTTTGTTGATATTCTCGAAGAACCAGCTTTTGGCTTTGTTTATTGTTTCCAGTGCTATCTTATTCTCTATTTCATTTAGTTCTGCTCTAATCTTGGTTATTTCCTGTTTTCTATTTCCTTTAGGTTTAGTTTGTTGTTGTTTTTCCAGTTCTTCCAAGTGTGCAGTTAGGTCTTCAATTTTAGCTCTTTCTTCTTTTTTAATATATGAATTTATGGCTATGAACTTCCCTCTCAGTACTGCTTTCGCTGCATTCCATAGGTTTTGATATGTTGTGTTGTTGTTTTCATTAGTTTCAAGGTAGTTACTGATTTCTTTTGAAATTTCTTCTTTGACCCACTGTTTGTCTAAGAGTGTGTTGTTTAACTTCCATATCCTTGTGCCTAACCTGTTTCTCTGGCACTTATTGATTTCCAACTTCATTCCATTGTGGTCAGAGAAATTACTTTGTATAATCTCAATCTTTCTGAATTCATTGAGTGTTGTTTTGTGGCCTAGCATGTGGTCTATTTTGGAGTATGTTCCATGTGCACTCGAGAAGAATGTAAATCCCGCTGTATTTGGGTGTAGTGTTCTGTATATGTCTATTAAGTCCAAATCTTCTAATATATTGTTAAGTGCCTTCATTTCTTTATTAATTCTATGGCAAGATGTTCTGTCTAATGATGATAGTGGTGTGTTGAATTCCCCTGATATAATTGTAGAGGAATTTATTTCTCCTCTTAGTTTATCCAGAGTTTGCCGCACATATTTTGACACACCTCGATTATGTGCGTAAATGTTGATGATAGTTCTCTCTTCTTGAGATTACTCCTTTTACTAATATGTAGAGTCTATCTTTGTCTCTTACAATAGTTTTGCATTTAAAGTCTATTTTGTCTGATATTAGAATAGCTACTCCTGCCCTTTTTGGCTATTGTTAGATTGTAAAATAGTTTTCCAGCCATTCACTTTCAGCCTCCTTGAATCCCTGGGCCGAAGGTGGGTTTCTTGTAGACAGCATATAGATGGATCATATTTTCTTATCCATTCTGCCAATCTATGTCTTTTGATTGGTGAATTTAATCCATTAACATTCAGTGTTTTACTCGTAAAAATTTCTTTCCTCAGTCATTTTTTCTTTGGGTTAAGGTATGTCATATGTTGTTTTGTTTCTCTTTTTGAGTTTTCAGTTGTTTTTAAACTCTCCTCCAACTCTCCTTTGTTTTTTCCTTTCAACTTGTAGAGATTCCTTTATTATTTCTTGAAGTACTGGTTTCTTCTTGACTTACTCTCTTAATATCTGTTTATCTGTGAATATTTTGAACTCTCCATCATTTTTGAATGCCAATTTTGCTGGATAGAGAATTCTTGGCTGGAAGTTTTTTTCTTTTAGTGCTTTGACTATGTCATATCACTGTCATCTTGCCTCCATGGTTTCAGCAGAGAAATCAGCACTTAATCTTATTGTGCTTCCCTTGTATGTGATGGTTCTCTTTTCTCTTGCTGCCTGAGTATTTTCTCTTTGTCTTGAGCATTGGACAATTTGACAAGTATTTTTCTTGGAGTTGGCCTGTTGGGATTTATACTATTTGGGGTGCGCTCTGCTTCCTGGATCTGCACATCCATCTCTCTCAATAGAGTTGGGAAGTTTTCAGCCATAACTTCCTTCAACAGTCCTTCTGTTCCCTTTCCCTTCTCTTCTCCTTCTGGGATGCCCATAATGCGTATGTTTGTGTGTCTTGCACTATCGGTTAATTCCCTGAGACCATACTGGATTTTTTTCTATCTTTTTGTCTATCTCTTCTACAATCTATTTGATTTCAACTGTATTGTCTTCCATATCACTAATACTTTTCTCTGCCTGTTCAATTCTGCTGCCATGTGAGTCTAGCGTCTTTTTCATTTCTTGACTTGTGTCTTTGTTCGCCATCATATCCATTACATTTTTAGGTGTGTTAGCTATTTCTTCAGTATGTTCTCCCAGTGTCTTCTTTCTATCCTTAATCTCTTCCTTCAGTTCTTTAAGTTGGTCCATGATATTTGTTTGGTTAGCTTTGATTAGTTGTTCGATGTACTGCATTGCTTCCTGGTTTTTATTTTGTGCACTGGACTGGTCCATGTTTTCCAGTCTCTCAGAGTCATTTTTATTTTTCTGATGCCCTCTGGTCATCATATTATCTTGATGGGTTTGTTCAGGTGATTAACTTTTCTCTATGCTCTAGAATTTTATTTAGCTGTTGGTTCTGCATGTGAGTTAAGTTTTCTCTTTGGCAGTTTTTCTTCTTATTTTATTTCCTTGCTTCTTTCTATGTTCCCTTGAAGGGAAAAGGTTACGGCCAGAGGAATCAAAAGATGTAAGGAAGGCAGAAGGATAATAGAAATATTGATAAAATTTAGAAGAGGGGCAAAATGAGACTTAATGATATGAATATTTAACTTGAGTTGGCAGTGTAGAGTACTAGGAAAAAATATGGAGTTCCTACAGTGGACTGGGAAAACAAATGGAGGAATATA
>JAKSZT010054101.1:163149-190926 GCA_026826555.1 Tolypeutes matacus | reverse complement strand
TCCAAGTGTGCAGTTAGGTCTTCAATTTTAGCTCTTTCTTCTTTTTTAATATATGAATTTATGGCTATGAACTTCCCTCTCAGTACTGCTTTCGCTGCATCCCATAGGTTTTGATATGTTGTGTTGTTGTTTTCATTAGTTTCAAGGTAGTTACTGATTTCTTTTGAAATTTCTTCTTTGACCCACTGTTTGTCTAAGAGTGTGTTGTTTAACTTCCATATCCTTGTGCCTAACCTGTTTCTCTGGCACTTATTGATTTCCAACTTCATTCCATTGTGGTCAGAGAAATTACTTTGTATAATCTCAATCTTTCTGAATTCATTGAGTGTTGTTTTGTGGCCTAGCATGTGGTCTATTTTGGAGTATGTTCCATGTGCACTCGAGAAGAATGTAAATCCCGCTGTATTTGGGTGTAGTGTTCTGTATATGTCTATTAAGTCCAAATCTTCTAATATATTGTTAAGTGCCTTCATTTCTTTATTAATTCTATGGCAAGATGTTCTGTCTAATGATGATAGTGGTGTGTTGAATTCCCCTGATATAATTGTAGAGGAATTTATTTCTCCTCTTAGTTTATCCAGAGTTTGCCGCACATATTTTGACACACCTCGATTATGTGCGTAAATGTTGATGATAGTTCTCTCTTCTTGAGATTACTCCTTTTACTAATATGTAGAGTCTATCTTTGTCTCTTACAATAGTTTTGCATTTAAAGTCTATTTTGTCTGATATTAGAATAGCTACTCCTGCCCTTTTTGGCTATTGTTAGATTGTAAAATAGTTTTCCAGCCATTCACTTTCAGCCTCCTTGAATCCCTGGGCCGAAGGTGGGTTTCTTGTAGACAGCATATAGATGGATCATATTTTCTTATCCATTCTGCCAATCTATGTCTTTTGATTGGTGAATTTAATCCATTAACATTCAGTGTTTTACTCGTAAAAATTTCTTTCCTCAGTCATTTTTTCTTTGGGTTAAGGTATGTCATATGTTGTTTTGTTTCTCTTTTTGAGTTTTCAGTTGTTTTTAAACTCTCCTCCAACTCTCCTTTGTTTTTTCCTTTCAACTTGTAGAGATTCCTTTATTATTTCTTGAAGTACTGGTTTCTTCTTGACTTACTCTCTTAATATCTGTTTATCTGTGAATATTTTGAACTCTCCATCATTTTTGAATGCCAATTTTGCTGGATAGAGAATTCTTGGCTGGAAGTTTTTTTCTTTTAGTGCTTTGACTATGTCATATCACTGTCATCTTGCCTCCATGGTTTCAGCAGAGAAATCAGCACTTAATCTTATTGTGCTTCCCTTGTATGTGATGGTTCTCTTTTCTCTTGCTGCCTGAGTATTTTCTCTTTGTCTTGAGCATTGGACAATTTGACAAGTATTTTTCTTGGAGTTGGCCTGTTGGGATTTATACTATTTGGGGTGCGCTGTGCTTCCTGGATCTGCACATCCATCTCTCTCAATAGAGTTGGGAAGTTTTCAGCCATAACTTCCTTCAACAGTCCTTCTGTTCCCTTTCCCTTCTCTTCTCCTTCTGGGATGCCCATAATGCGTATGTTTGTGTGTCTTGCACTATCGGTTAATTCCCTGAGACCATACTGGATTTTTTTCTATCTTTTTGTCTATCTCTTCTACAATCTATTTGATTTCAACTGTATTGTCTTCCATATCACTAATACTTTTCTCTGCCTGTTCAATTCTGCTGCCATGTGAGTCTAGCGTCTTTTTCATTTCTTGACTTGTGTCTTTGTTCGCCATCATATCCATTACATTTTTAGGTGTGTTAGCTATTTCTTCAGTATGTTCTCCCAGTGTCTTCTTTCTATCCTTAATCTCTTCCTTCAGTTCTTTAAGTTGGTCCATGATATTTGTTTGGTTAGCTTTGATTAGTTGTTCGATGTACTGCATTGCTTCCTGGTTTTTATTTTGTGCACTGGACTGGTCCATGTTTTCCAGTCTCTCAGAGTCATTTTTATTTTTCTGATGCCCTCTGGTCATCATATTATCTTGATGGGTTTGTTCAGGTGATTAACTTTTCTCTATGCTCTAGAATTTTATTTAGCTGTTGGTTCTGCATGTGAGTTAAGTTTTCTCTTTGGCAGTTTTTCTTCTTATTTTATTTCCTTGCTTCTTTCTATGTTCCCTTGAAGGGAAAAGGTTACGGCCAGAGGAATCAAAAGATGTAAGGAAGGCAGAAGGATAATAGAAATATTGATAAAATTTAGAAGAGGGGCAAAATGAGACTTAATGATATGAATATTTAACTTGAGTTGGCAGTGTAGAGTACTAGGAAAAAATATGGAGTTCCTACAGTGGACTGGGAAAACAAATGGAGGAATATATATATATATATAGTGATTTAGAAGGCTAGAATTATGAGGAGGGAGAGAAATAGTAGAGAAAGGTCTGAAAGGAAAAAGTTAATACTAATAAAAAAAAGGAAAAGAAGAAGAAGAAAACAAAATAGTTGGGATAGAAATTGACACCCTTAAGTTGTGGGCCTATGCAAAAATGTTGTCTCTAAGAGCCACAACAGAAAACAGAAGGCAGAAACATGCAGGAAGGATAAGCGATAGTTTGTAATACAGAATCAATATATACAGGGAGTGTGAAATTACTGAATAAGAAGCCCAGCAAAGAAGCGACTAGCTGGCAGCACCTATTTAAAAAAATATATAGAACGAAAAAGGAAGGGGGGAGGAAAACAGGAATAATAGCAACAGATCAGAAAATAACAGAGAGAAACCAAAGATCCACACAGGCAAGCAGTCAAACAGAGCTAAGGGGGGTCAATGATTCCCCTAGGGTCCACGTGGATCCTTCCTGCCTACTTGTGTTTATCAATGAATTTCCCCACAGGGTTCTATATGCAGGTCCTGAAGCAGCTTTTAGCTATTAAACTAAATTAAAAGAATTTATTTTTCATGTGTTGAGGTGACCTCAATTTTTTTCTTTTTTTTTTAGCCAAATGCAGGACCCAAAATAATTCCTCCTCTAGACCAACCCCCTTATGGAAGGGACCCTAGCTGGGCCCGTGGAAATTAATCAAGCATGTCCCATTTTCCGGACTCCGCAGGTTAGCTGAAGCTCTGATATTAGTCAGTCAGGAGTGTTAAAGATGGTGGATTCTGCCCCTTCTGGAGCCGAGCTCCAGCGTCACCGTGCTGCTCAGTAAATCAGTTTGAGTGCAGATTTGCGTCTGTTCTCAGCCTAATGCTGCTTCAGGTCAACTTATCTGCTCCCCAAAGCTATGGGGCGGTACAGGCAGCCAGATCAATGTCTAAAAATATAAAATACCGTGTAATATTTTGGGTAATCTAAGCACCTCTTAAAATATATGTGTATACATATATATATATATATATATATATATATATATATATATATATAATTTTTGTACGCAAATACACATATATGCATATATATTTATATATCATTTTGCAAATGTTTGTATGTATTGTGAGAATTTTGATTTTTACCCACAATAAAATAAATAAAAAATTAAAAAAAAAATACCATTCCCTGTCTTACAACCGAACCCTCCCTTTTTTGGGAAGTGTCCCTTCCTCCTGGCTCTGCAGTGGCCTGGGTCTTATCCCTGGGTGGCTAGGGAAATCAGCTGCGTTGCCCAACCAAAATCCCCCCTCCGGTTTCCTGGGTGCTGATTAGCTCATTTGCTCTGTTCACACAAAGTCCAATGTGGGCCAGGCAGCCAGATCCCCAGAAAATAAAACTTTTTCGCCCCGCCCGTGGCTCCAAATGGCCGTTTTATTATTTTTTTCCTAAATGTGGGGCTCAGCCGCCTGTGCCAACCTCCACTGGCAGCCTCAAAACTCACTAATCTCCACCGTTCAGTCCACACCGCCTATCCCTGCAGATAGATGTCCCAAGCCTCTCACTCCACGTGTGCACAGCACAGACCCCCGGTTAGGACCCTGTCCCCAATCCATCTTGCTCTGGGAGCTTGCAGTGTGCGCCCTCCTACACTAACGCCATTTTGGCCACCTCCTACCGCTTCCATTTATTTTAAGTCTTCTTTGGTGTCCTTTTACAATGTAGTGTAGTTTTCTGTGTGTCATTTACATATTTATTTAAATTTATTCCTAGGTGTTTGATTCTTTTAGCTATTATTGTAAACTGTATTTTTTTCTTGATTTCCCCCTAATATTGCTCATTCCTGGTGTTCAGAAATGCTACTGATTTTTGTCCATTGATCTTACAACTTGCGACCTTACTGAACTCATACATAAGTTCTAGAAAATTTATTGTAGATTTCTCAGGGTTATCTATGTATTAGATCATGTCATCTGCAAATACTGAAATTTTTAGTTCTTCCTTTCCAATTTGGATGCATTCTATATCTTTTTCTTGCCTCAGTGCTCAAGCAAGTAGTTCTAATACAATAGAAGTGGTGATAGTGGTCATCCTTGTCTTGTTCCTGATCTTAGAGGGAATGCTTTTAGGATTTCTTCACTGACTATGTTAGCTGGGTGTTTTCCAGGTATAACTTTCATCATGATCAGAACATTTCCTTTTATTCCTATCTTTTGCAGTGTTTTTATCAGAAAATATTTTTTTGAATACTTTTCTGCGTATATAGAATGATCTGTGATTTTTTTCTTTCTATCTGTTTATGTGGTGTATTACATTGATTGATTTTCTTATGTTCAACCATCCTTGCATACCTGGGATGAAACCCACTTGTTAATGGTGTATAATTCATTTCATGTATTGTTGAATACAATTAGTAAGTGTTTTGTTGAGGTTTTAAGCATCTAGTTTTATTAAAGAGATTGGTCTCTAATTTTCCTTTCTTGTGGCATCTCTGTTTGGCTTTGGTTTTAGGGCATTGTTGGCATCATAGAATGACATGCAATGTTCCCTTTCTCTATTCTTTGGAAGACTTTAAGCAGGATTGGTGTTAGTTATTTTCAGAATGTTTGGTTGATTTCAGCTCTGAAGTCATCTGTCTTGGTTCTTTATGTTGTGAAGTTTTTGATGATTGATTCAATCTCATTACTTGTGATTGATCTGTTGAGATCATCAATTTCTTCTTTTTTCAATGTAGGCTGCTGGTGAGTTCCTAGGAATTTTTCCTTTACTCTAAATTATCCTTCTTTTTGGCATAAAATTTTTCAAAGTATCCTCTTATGATACTCTTAATTTTGTGAGGTCAGTGATGATATCCCCTTCCTTATGTCTATTTTTTTTCTATTTGCATCTTCTCTCTTTTTTTCTTTATTAGTCCATCTAAAGTTTTGTCAATTTTATTGATCTTGAAGAAATAGCTTTTGGTTTTGTTTATTTTTTCTAGTGCTTTCTTATTTTCTATCTCATTTTGTTCTGCTCTAATTTTTGTTATTTCCTTATTTCTACTTCTTTGGGCTTAGTTTTTTGTTCTGTTTCTAATTTCTCCATGTGTGCAGTTAGGTCTTCAATTTTAGCTCTTTCTTCTTTTTTGATATATGTATTTAGGGCTATGAATTTCCCTCTCAGTACAGCCTTTGCTGCATCACATATGTTTTGATATATTGTTTTGTCATTTTCATTCATTTTAAGGTGGTTACTAATTTGTTTTTGAGACTTCCTCCTTGACCCACTCTTTCTAAGACTGTGTTGTTTAACTTTCATATCTTTGTGCATAATTTGGTTCTCTGGCCCATACTGCTTTTCAGCATCATTCCATTCTGGTCAGAGAAATTACTTTAAATAATTTGAAACTTTCTGAATTCATTGAGAATTTTCCTTTAGCCTAGTATGTGGTCTATCTTGGAGAATGATCCATGTGCACTCTAAAAGAATGTATATCCCACTGTATTTGAGTGTAGTGTTCTATATATGTCTACTAGGTCCAGATCCTTTAATGTATTTTTTAAAGTTTTTATTCTTTATTGACTCTATGTCAAAATGTTCTTTCTAATGATGATGATGGTTTATTACAGTCCTCCAATATAATTGTAGAGGCATCTATTTCTCCACTTAATTTTTCTATTTTTGCCTTATATTTTGTGAAGTGCTCTGGTTAGCAACTTAAAAGTTTAGAATTCATGTTTCCCCTTGAATCATTACCTCTTTTCTAATATATACTGTGCATAGTTGTCTCTTACAATATTTTTGTGTTTAAAGCCTATTTTGTCTGATATTAGTATAGCTACTACTATCCTTTTTTTGGTTATTGTTTGCTTGTTGCCATTCTCTTTCAGCATCCTTGAATCCCTGGGTCAACATTCGGTTTCATGTAGACAGCATATAGATGGATCATATTTCCTTATCCATTCTGCCAATCTGTGTCTTTTGACTGGTGAATTTAATCCATTAACATTCAGTATTTTTGTTCTCAAGGAGTTACTGACATTAGCCATATTATCTTTTGCATATGTAAGCTGTATGTTGTTTTTTATTTCTCTTTTTGTTATTTTTAAAATTTTTCATTCTCTCTCCTCCAACTCTCTCATTTTTTTCCATTCAACCAGCCTCATTCCTTTTAGCATTTTTTGAAGAGCAGGTTTCTTTTTGGCATACTCTGAATTTCTGTTTTTCTGTGAATAATTTGAATTGTCCATCATTTTTGAATGCCAGCTTTGTTGGATAGAGAATTCTTGGCCTGAAGTTTTCTTCTTTTAGCACCTTGATTATGTCATGCCACTGCTTCTTTTTTCCATGTTTTCAGATGAAAGATCAGAACTTAGTTTTATTGAGCTTCCCTTATATGTGATAGCTCTCTTTTGTCTTGCTGTTTTCAGTATTATCTCTTTGTCATGAGCATTGGACAATTTAACAAGTATATGTCCTTGATTAGGACTGTTGTAATTTATACTGTTTGCAGTACACTGCACTTTCTGGACATGTACATCCATCTCCCTCATTATGGATGGGGAGTTTTCAGCTATTACTTTCTCCAACATTCTTTCTGTCTCCTTCCTCTTCTTTTCTCCTTCTGGATGCCTATAATGTGTATGTTTGTGAATTTTCTGTTGTTGTTCAGATCTCTAAGTCCCTGCCGGATTTTTTTTCTATCTTTTAATCTATCTGTTCAATTATCTGTTTAAATTCAGATATACTGTTTTTCACATTGCTAATTTTTTCCTCTCCTTCTTCAAATCTGCTGCTATATGCTTCTAGTGTAGTCTTGATTTCTTGGATTGCTCCTTTCATCATCATCATATCCATTACCTTTCGATGTAGATTTACAATTTCTTAAGTATGCTCTCCCAATGTCTTAATTTTATTTCTCAGCTTCCATGGTTTTCCTCTTAAAGTTGTTTCTCCTTCAATCTCTCCTTTACATGTCCCTTTTAGTCCAAACTGTCAGTGGTTTTGTTCATACAGCTCTCCCAAAAACTTTTGTTTAGCATGCAGGAAGCAGGTGTCCAAGCCATAAGACTTTAAGTCTTTCTAGAAATCTTTCCTAGATAACTGCATATTCAATCCTGATTTACAAGTACCCAGTTTAGTTAAGTCCTCAAATGGGGCACTATCACTTGTGGCCTTGATTTCCAGAGGTTTGGAATTTCTGGAATCAGTTTCTGTTTTCTTTGTGCCCAACAATTCAATTCTCAGCTTATTTCTCTCAGCTAACATTTTACCTAACCTCATGGAGAAGACAAGCCACATTCTTTGATTTTATCTCTGGGAAGTTCTTCAGGTAAATGCTCATCATTTTCATATTCTGCCTTCCATTAAACATCAGATGTCAATCTTACAAAGTTCTCTGCAATTTTAAAACATGGATCACCTTTCTCCAGTTTCCAATAATAGTTTTAGCATTTACTTCTGAAGCCTCATTAAAAAGTCTCTTTAACATACATATTCCTACCGACAATCTTTTCAAAGCACTCTAGGTTTTCAAACATCTCACAATTATTTCCTTCTAAGGCCTTATAAAAGGCCTTAGGTTCCATATTACTATAAAAGTCTCTTCAAAGTAATCTAGGACTTTTACATCATGCAACTCACTATTCCTCCAAAAATAACCCTTACCCATTTATAAAAACATTTCAGCATTTTGGTAATTGAAAAAGCACTATACCACTCCCAGTACCAAATTCTGTATTTGTCAGCTAAATGGTTGCTGATGCAAAGTATGAGAAAACTGTGGGCTTTTATAGACAGTATTTATTTGGGGTAAAATCTTACAGTTACCAGGTCATAAAGCATAAGTTACTTCCCTAAGCAAAGTTTGTTGTCACAATTTGGAGCAAGATGGCTGCCAATATCTGCAAGGGTCCAGCCTTTCTCTTTTCTTAGGCTTTGTCTTCCTAGCTTTTACAATATCAGCTGTAGACTGGGATAAGTGTTCTCTCTCTCCTGGGGCTCATTTCTATCTTGGCTCAGCTGATCTGTTCTCTCCACAAAGTTATCTGTAGACTGTCAAACTTACTTTCTTTCTGAGTCCTCTTCTGTGTCCATGGAGCCATCTCTATTCTATACTGCTGTGTTCTTTTGTGTGTTTGCTTCCCAGGGTTCCAGAATAAAAAAAAAGACTCTAACTCTGCATTCTCCCATGTCATTTTCTCTGTGAGTCTCCATCCCCTTTGTGGGTGTTGACTCAAAATCTTACTAATGTGGTCCAATGAAAGCCCTCATCATAATTTAATCAAATAAAACTGAAACTTTTGAATTTAATACAATCTAATATGCCCAGAGGAACAGACAAGTTTATAAACATAGTCCAATAACTTTTTCTGGAATTCATAAACAATATCAAACTGCTACAGATGTCAATTTTATGCAATTTGATACACAAATTTGATGCAATTTCAATAAAAATCCCACTTGCACTTTTAGAGCAAACAATTATCAAATTTATTTTGGAATGTTAAGGGGTCCCAAACAGCCAGAAACATCTTAAAAAAGGAAAAGCAAAATTTGGAGGACTATCACTTCCTGTCTTTAAATCATATTACCTAGCTACTGTGGTAAAAACAGCATGGTACTGGAATAAAAACTGACACATAGCCCAAAAGAACCAAATTGATGGTACAGAAACACCCTCACATTTATGATTATGTGGTTTTTAGGCAGAACAGCCCATTCAACAAATGATGCTAGGAGAACAGGATACCCATAGCCAAAAGAAAGGAATTGGACTCCTATCTCACATGTTATACAAAAAATTAAATCAAAATGCATCAAAGAACTAAATATGAAAGAAAGAACCATAAAGCTTTTAGAGGAAAATATAGGAAAACTTCCTCAATACCTGATGGAAGGTATTGGATACCTAAAGGAGATAAGAAAAGGGCTGAAGTGGACTACTGATACTTAATGTATGTAGAAGCTTTTGTTAATCTTACTGTAAAAGAATGAAAATGTATAAGGTTGATTGTAACACATGGTGAGTAACATTGGGTTCATAAATGGGAATGTGGCTGGAAAGTGTAGTGTAAGGATGTAAATGTCACTTGAATGAAAACTAGAGAATAATCTAGGGACTGAATAACACAGGAAACCCAGAGGTGGATAAAAATTGTGATTGATGGTACAGATGCAAGAATGTCTTAAGTTAGAGCAGATGTATGCCACATTTGCATGGTGGTTGAAATGTGGAGAAGCCTGGGATGAATACAAATGGAGTGAACTATAGATTGTGGTTAAGAGCAATACTGTAATATTCATAAATCTATGCCTAAGGTGTACTCTGTTGATAATGGTGGAGTATGGAAAAAGTGTACCAAATATACACTAATGACCATGGTTACTGGTAATAGTCTGATGATATTATCTCACAATATGTAACAAATATTCCACTGTGGTGTGGTGTGTTGATGGAGATGTGTTGTATGGGAATTCTGCACATAAGCATGATTGTTTTGTACGTTCACAATTTCTGTAATAAAAATATACTTAAAAAACTAATAATAGGGTGGGTTGGTGGGAAAACATACCAAATGTAAGATATGGACTATAGTTAGTAGTAAGATTATGATGATATTCATTCATAATTTGTAACAAATATCTCACAACACTGCAAGGTGTTGGTGGTGGGTTAATGTATGAGATCTCTGTATGATTTATGCATATTTATTTGTAAGTTCACATCTTTTACTATACACTTATTATGTACGTTCATGTATGAATGATATAATAAGAGGGTGGGATTGGGAAAATACATAAAAAGCAATATACTTTGTTTAGTAGTAATACTTTGAGGATACTCTTTCAACACTTGTTAGAAATGCTTCACAATAATGCAAGGTGTTTTTGATAGGGTGAGGTATGAGAGCCCTGTGTGAAATTATGCATGTTTGTTTTGTAAGTTCACAACTTTTACTATACACTTATTGTTTCTGTCTGTTTTCATATGAATGATATACTTCAATAAATTTTTAAATAAAAAAAAATCAACTCCATTTACATAAGCACCAAAATTGGCACAGACCTAAAAAAATGTATGCAAGGTATATTGTGAGGGAAGCTACAAAACTTTGAGGAAAATTTTCAGAGAAAATCTAAATAAATGGAGATATATTCCATACATGATTTGGAATAGTTAATGTAATTAATATTGTATTTCTTTCCCACTTAGTCTATAGATTCAATGGCATTGCAATAAAAATTTCCACAAGTTATTTTGTGAATGTTGCCAAAGTGATCCTAAAGATTATATGTAATTATAAAATAACCAATTTCTAACACAATAATGAAGAAAGTCAGAGGACTATATTACTTGGCTTCAAGACTTATTATTAATCTGCAGATATTATGACAGAGTGACATGGTAAAGAAAATATATCAGTAGTTTAGAATACAAGGTCCAAAATTATGTCCACCAAAAGTAGCTAACTGATCTTTACAATGAGCAAAGGCAATTCATTTCCTTAAAAGTAGTATTTTAAATGAATGATGCTAGAATAATTGGACATAAATGTGGAAAAATATCATTCAAGAAACATTCTTTACATTTTTTCAGAAAAAAATATTTAATATGGATTCTGCACCTAATTTAAAATGCGAAAAAGTCAACATCTAGATTATAACATAAGAGAAAATCTAGGTGACATTGACTTCAACACTGACACTTTATATATAAAGAAGAGCCAAATGTCATTAAAGAAAAAATATATAAGTTGAACAACATAAAAATGAACATTTCTAGATCTTCCAGATTGATGGAGGATTAGAGAGACATAGGAATCACTTCTCCAAGTAAAATAGCTAAAGGACAGGCAGAAATAGCCTGAAAAAGATGTTTTAGAGTATAAGGTACCAGGGGAAGCCTGGACACAATCCAGAAAGAAAGGAGCAATGGAAAAGAATCTTCATGGGAAAACTCTGTTAGTAGAATCTGCAGCTGCAGCTGTTGATGCCCATCCTCCACCCTTGGACCAGACAGCTTTGAGTTATCCTGCCTCTGGTTGGCAGCTATGGACAGAGGGTCCACAGGGTTCCACCTCTCCAGGTATAGGGAGAGAATCAGTCTAAGTCTTATTCAACTTTGGCCACAAATTTGGTCTTCTGTGTCCCACTATTCCTTCCAGGCTGGGTGGGGTGGTTCAACTCTATGTCTTGGGAGCCAGGAAGGGATTAGAGAGGTCATACTTTCACAAACACAGTCCTTATTGATCAGAACTGGTTGATGAGGGCACGAAGGTGAGTGAAATTATTTCCCACTTGGGAAAAGGGAGGGGGCTGTTGGCAAAGGTTGGAGAACACCCTCTGAGAAAGTGTGATTTGCAAGGCTCTAATAGCCTTGAGGCAAGATTCTCTGTCACATTGTTTTGGTTATTTGCAGTAAACACATTCCAGCCAGGGTTTGAAATGAGAAGACTGTCAATAAGTGCCTTCTGATGACAGGCCAAGGCAGTGCATGTGATGAAATTAAAAGTAACTAAGTGAGAGGCTTTTAATAGCTTTTATTAGATATTACATCCCCCATTCCCAAGGCCCTTGGAAATGGGTCTACCACCCATTACTGGGTTCATGGTATGGATTTGAGCAGCTAAATAGAGATAATATTAAAGAGCTAGAACATGTTGAAACAAGAATCAAAGAACAGCAGTAACACACAACCTCCTACTTCTAAAACCCTAAGCAGAGAAAGAAATTGACCATAAGATTAAACTCACCATCATAATCAGATGACTAGATATCTGAAAAAAATTACAAGCCATACTAAGAAGATGGAAGATATGTCCCAAGCAAAAGAATATATCAGAGCCCCAGATTACACACAGTATTTGAGACAACTAATCAACAATATTCATACAAATCTCCAAAATCAAATCAATGAGTTGAAATACAATATGACTAAACAGATAAAGAACATCAGGAGGAAACTGGATGAGCACAAGAATAATTTGAAAACCAGCATATAAAAAATAGCATAGCTTTTGGGAATGAAAGACACAATAGGTGAGATCAGAAACACCTTAGAGGCATACAAGAGCAGACTAAAATTGATAGAAGGAAGAATAAGTGATGCAGAAGGCAGAAGAGCTGAAATTGAAGAGAAAGAAGAGCAGAGAGAGAAAGGAATAGAAAAGAATGAGCAGGGGCTCAGGGAGTCGAAAGACAGCACAAAACATTGCAACATACATGACATGGGAGTTTCAGAAGGAGAAGGGAAGGGAAAAGGGACAGAAGAGTATTTGAGGAAATAATGGCTGAAAATTTTCCAACTTTCATGAAAGAAATGAATTTACTTGTTCAAGAAGCAGAGCTTAACCCAATCAGAATAAATCTGAATAGATCTGCTCCAAGAAATATACTTCTCAGAATGTCAAATAACAAAGAAAAATAGAAAATTCTGAAAATTACAAGGGAGAAAATAACCATCACATACAAGTGATGCCCAGTAACACTTAGTGTGGATTTCTCATCAGAAACCATAGAAGCAAGAAGACAGTGTTATGATATAATTAGGATACGGAAAGAGAAAAACTGCCTGCTGAGAAATCTCTATCCAGAAAAATTGTCCAAAATTTGAGGATAAGTTTAAAATATTCATAAATAAATGTTACTGTAAGCACAGATACCTCAAAAAGAGGGACCCAATTGATCCAGCACCACAAAGGTGAAAATCTTCTATCAGTTAAAAGGTTATTTATTGCAAGTGCACAGTCAAGGAACTGGGGGAATCTTCCCCAAATCAATTCAAAGCAAGAATGAGAGCTCAGGATTTTATAGCAAAGGAGAGGGATAAGGGAGGACAAAACAAGTGATGCCAGGAGTCTTGTAAAGAGGTCATGTGCAATTTCTGAGTCCTGAATTCTTTCAAGCACATCAAATATTCCTTGGTTTCAGCAGCTAATTAAACACAGTTTAGCAAGGTTTTCATGACCACTTTCTTAGCCGATTACTCAACGATATGGAGCTTTTTTGATTCTGAGGAAAGTTACAGATTTACTGGGACATAAGGTGCACCTGGCACTATTCTGTCTGATTTTGCTTTGAGACATTATCTTGTTCATACAAGCAAAACTGAGAAGGTCTGGTTAGCATTCTTCAGGGAACCAAGAGCAAGGAGTAAACTTCTAAAACTAGGTTAATAGAAAGCCAGCTCAATTAGTGTATTAGAAATTTCAGACCTTCTTAAGTGAATAAATTTTTAGTAAGCACATTTACCAGCTATCATAAACAGAAACTAAGAGATTTCATTAAAAAATGATCTGGCTTTGCAGGAAATATTACAGGGAGCCTTACAGCCTGAAAGAAAAGTCAGGAGAGAGATATGAGAGGAGAGTGAAGAAGGGAAGACTCTCAGAAAGGATAGCCAAAAGAGTAAGAAAACAGATAAAAATAAGATAAGACATATGAAAGCCAAAGAATAAAGCGATAGAAAAAACTACTGCATTAACAATAATATCATCCAACATAGACACCCCAGGAGATTGATGGATGTAGGAAGACTGAATACCTGAAAGTAACTTATTTCTCTCCCTGTTACTGGGCTACAAAGGAAAGAATTCTATGTAAATTAGAAGGCAATGAGATGAGACCCTCTCTTTCTGCCAAATTCTGCTTCTGGTAGTCAAGAACATCCTGTTGAAGCAATGAAGTGTGAAAACCAGCTTCAAACAGTTAGATGGACCTGTGCAGAAGAAGCCCCATGATGTCCTCACTTGAACTTGCTTAATTAACATATTAAATTTCCCACCCAGTGTGCAGTTATCTGCCCACTTTTTGATCATGCAATGTATGTACAAGCATGATTTCGTGAGCATACTAATCATAGAGTTATAAACCTAGCTATGTATGATCATCTATATGCATAAAAGCTAATGCAAAATGAAAGCAAATACTAAACAGTAACAGGTATTTAAGCAAGAGCAAAACCACAGCATGGAGAGTCTGGTCTGAGTCAATTTGGACTGACCTTGGCTCCTTAGCTCTGCAGATTTAATAAATGTGAGTTTGCCTAACTCTTATGTTGAAGTTTTCTTCATGCCATCTCTGGTTATTCATAAAGGCCCTGCCTTGAGGCATAACTAATTGGCTTTCCCTGGGCTCTGTCCAGGTAGTGCCAGGGAGCATAGGGCCCTACCCAGTGATGTACAGGCCAAATCCACACCATTAGAGATGAAGTCAGGCCTTTAGCCTGCACCTGCATATTCCTACTGCTTCTCAGAATCTTAGGGACAATGACTGAGGAGACAAACCATTCAAGATACAGCGCATGAGTATTCCAATCTGGATCTAGGTTCAGTTTACTGCCTGTTCAAGAGAAATGTGCTTTGCTGGTTTTAATCTATTGGTGAATTACACTTACACTTTGTACCTTTTTTTCACAGTATTCTCAAAAAACGCCCAAATCCCTCAGATTTGAGGAGAAGAGTACAGCCTTGACATTGAAATATGATGTAGGAAAGTGAATTCTATACTATCATGAAGATGATCGTGGAGCATTTGAAAATTGGCACACATTTGTCTCTGTTTTGTTTTTTAAAAAAACTGGGTAAATCAAAGAATTCCAGCCTTAAAGACAGAATCTTGGAAATTGGCTAGAAATGCAAATTTTCAGGTCACTCCAAAATTATCTACCAGTTTAATATCTAATATGGAGCCAGATGTGTCTCAAGTGGTTGGGCTTCCGTTTACCATATGGGAGGATCTGGGTTTGATCCCTGGGGTCTCCTGGTAAAAGGCAAGCAGGCAAGCCAGGCCTGCACATTCAGCCAGGCCTGTGTGGCAAGTCAGGCCTGCACAGAAACACAATGAGCCAGGACTATATGGTGAGCCTGGCCCATGCACAAAGATGATGACATATCATCTTGATGAGATATGGGAGAGTCAAGGCAAGACATGCCAGAACCCAGGAACTGAGATGGTAAAAGTGACATGATTCCTGTCTTCCACATCGGAGGTCCCTAGGATCAAACCCAAGTGAAGCCTGGAGGGGAATAATGAGAAGATAAGGAAAGAAACAAACACAGAAGATCACCCAGTGGGTGGACACAGAAAGCAAGCAGGAGGGGGAGAAAAAAGTGTTGTAAGGCATAGCATTGTCAATGTGTCATTTCACAGATGAGAGTATATCTGTAGAATAAATTCTGAAAAAATAAAATAAAATAATAAAAAAATTAAAAATCTCATGTAGTAAATATTAAAACCCATGTATGCTGAGGATAAATTCAAAATAGATTAGCCTATTGAATTAATGTATTTATGAATTCAAATAAAGGTGGCTTTGAGGAAAAAAAGTAATATCATTGAATGTGAATGCATTAAATACCACAATCAAAATATATAGACTGACAGGATGGACAAAAGGAATACATGATCCATCCTTAAGCTGTCTACAAGAGACTCATGTTAGATCCAGGAACACATATTGGCTGAAAGTGAAAAATTTGAAAAAAATATTCTATAAACACTGTAACCAAAAAAGAGTTGGAGTTTCTGTACTAATATTAGACACAGCAGACTTTAAATGCAAAAAAATAGGTATGAGTTGCAGAAAGCAATTATATATAGTAAAAGGGGCAATCCACCAGAAAGAATTAACAGTCATAAATAATTATGCACCTAACCCACAAACTGATGAGTCAAACTCTGGCAAAACTGAAGGGAAACAGAGTGAGTGGAAACAAATAAACCTGAGTTCTTCACCTCTAATATTTGATGCATATCCACTCATCTGAGAAAATTCAAGAGTATTGCTCTGACAGATGACAAACATCCTTATAGATGCAGAGCTGGCAACTCAAACTACTTCCTAATAGTGAACACACCAGCTGGAATAAACTACCTGTCTTATTCTGACAGTTCTCTATGTATGATAAAAGCAAAGATTTTAAGTTACTTGAAGCTACTGAAGAACTAAATGTTTAAAAATTTGGATAAATAATACAAACCATAAAAATTAAAACATGTTAAAAGGTTAAATAAAATTCAAAATGAAAAAAAAATAGGATGAAGTAGATATCTCTATAATAATAGACAGAGACTTCAGCACACCACACACATCATAAGATAGAACAACTAAACAGAAGATCAGCAGAGAAACAGAGACTGTGAACAGTATATTAAATGAGGAGACCTAAAAGACACACACAGAAGGTTGCAACTCAAATCAGTGTGTTATGCCTTCTTCTAAAGTACTCATGGACCTTTCTCCAAGATAGACCACATGGCACATCACAAGGCAGGTCTCAATAAATATAAAAAGATTGAGATTTTATAAAGCAACTTCTCAGATCATAATAAAATGAGGCTGGAACATATAATAGATGGGAAAGGGGGAAATTCACAAGTGTATGAAGGTTAAACACACAATGCTAAACAATAAGTGTGTCAAAGAAGAAATTGGAAGAGAAATTTGTCAATATCTTGAGGTGAATGAAAATAAGAACACAACATATCGTAACTTATGAGATACAATAAAGACAGTGCTGAGAGTGAAATTTATAGCCCCAAACACCTATATTGAAAAAGAAGAAAGAGCTAAAATCAAAGACCTAAATGAACCCCTGGAGAAGCTAGAAAAATAAAAGCAAACTAATCCCAAAGCAAACAGAAGGAAAGAAGCCATACTAAGAAAATGGAAGAAATGGCCCAAGAAAAAGAATACATCAAAGGACCATATGAGACACAGGATTTGAGACAACTAATCAATGAGACTAAAATTAACTTCAAAAATAAAATTAATGAGTTGAAAGAAAATATGGCTAAAGAGATAAAGGACATCATGAAGATGCTGAGAGAGCCCAAAGAAGACTTTGAAAACCTGAAAAGAAAAATAACAGAGCTCATGGGAATGAAAGACATTAATGGTGAGATCAAAAACATATTGGAGGCATACATGAGTAAACACAAAATGATAGAAGAAAGAATAATTGATACAGAAGATACACAAGGTGAAATTGAAGAGAGAGAAGAACAGAGAAAAAAGAACAGAAAAATTTGAGTAGAATGATAACGCAAAGTTCAACAGCATTTGTGTCTAGGAATTCTGGAAAAAGAGAAGTAAAACAGGGCAGAAAGAGGATTTGGGGGAATAATGGCAGAAAATTTTCCAATGCTCATTTAAAAAATGGGTTTCCATGTTCTAAAAACAGAGCATAACCCAAATAAGAATAAATCCTAATAGACCTACTCCATGACACATACTACTCAGAATGTTAAACATCAAAGAGAAAGAGAAAATTCTGGGAGCAGCAAGGAGAAGCAAGCCATTACAAACAAGGGATGTCCATTAAGATTTGGTGTGGATTTCTCATCAGAAATCATGGAGGCAAGAAGACAGTTGTATGATATAATTAGGATACTGAAAGAGGAAATTTGCCAGCCAAAAATTCTTTATCCAGCAAAATTTTCCTTCAAATATGAAGGTGAGTTAAAAATATTCACAAAAAACAGAAAATAAAAGACTTCATTAAAAAAAAGAATCCACCTTTTCAGGAAGTATTAAAGGGAGATTTACAGTTCAAAAGAATAAGAGAGAAGAGAGAGGCTTGAAGGAGAGTGTAGCAGGCAAGAATAGCAGAAAGCATAACCAAAAGAGTAAAAAGACTGAAAAATATGAGGCAGATGAAAATATAAGGCATAAAAATATAAGGCATATGAAAACCAAAGAATAAAAAGGTGGAAGTAAATAATGCATTTACAGTAATATCATTGAACACGACTGAATTAAACTTCCCAATCAAAAGATATAGACTGACAAAATGAATTTAAAAATTGAGACATCTATATACTGCCTACAACAGAATCATCTTAGATCCAGGGATAAAAATTAGCTGGACATGAAAGGTTGGAAAAAGATAATCCACAGCAACAGTAACCAAAAGAAAAGGATCCGTAGCTTTAATAATATAAGACATAACAAACTTTAATGCTAAAAAGTTATGAGGTTAAAAAGGCCATTATATATTAATAAAATAGAAAATGAATCAGGAAGAAGTAACAGTCATAAATACTTATGGATTTAACCAGTGTGCTCCAAAATACATGAGGCAGGATCTGGCAAAATGAAGGGAGAAATAAACATCTCTACAATGATAGTTGGAGACTTCAATACACCACTTATATTATTAGATAGAACAACTAGACAGAAGATCAACAAGGAAAGAGCATTTTAACAATATAAATGAGGTAGACCTAAAAGACATATACAGAATATTGCATTCCAAATCAGCAGATTATACATTATTCTCAAATGCTCATGGACCTTTCTCCAGGATAGACCACGTGGTGTATCACAAAGCAGGTTTCAATAAATATAAAAAGATTGAAAATATACAAAGCAAGTATAGGTCAAGAATGGCCCTTGTTAATGTGATTTTTACAGACATCCACATTTTCTATGCCCTGTGAAAGCCCATTCAAACTTGAATTCCAAGAGTTTTGATGGCCTGTCTCAGCTATGCACTGCACTGGCATGTGGTAGATGTTCCAAAGTAATTGGAGGATGAGGGGAAATTTTTGAATCCATTTTCTTGCCCCAGATTTCCCTGGGCCCTCATTGCACCTCAAACTGTATCTTGAGTGCAACATGCAGCCTTATTCTCTGCAAGTGACAAGTGGGTCTCTTCTTCTCACCAACACTATTCTACTAATGGGTAGGTGTACAGCCTAGTCCACAACTACATGTAGCTAAGCACCCATGACAGAGGTTCCAGGAAGAATTCTGAGCCAGTATCTCACTATACCTTGTTTCCTTGACCATTGAATTTGGGATGGGAGAAGGCACGGATGGGGCAAAAATGATTTAGAAGTGGTGAGAGTGGGGGTGGATTCTATCAAATTCTGCCTCTGAGATCCCAGCCTCCCCTTTCTCCCAAGGGTGTCCTGGGCACCATCCAAAGCTGCCTTTGACACTTTTGCCCTTACAGGAGGAAGCCCCTAGATTAGCCTTCTAGTGGGAACCATCAGATGTGTGGGACAAAACATCCAACCTAGCCCTTCCTCAGCCAGAGCCTCTCACTCCACTTTCCCCACTGCTCAGTAAAGATCAAAATCCACACCCCTTATCAGTTTGTCATCAGGGCCCCACTTGGCTGTTGCCACAGTGATAACTCCATATAAAGTTCTCCTCCCCAGATTAGAAACAATGGTTTGCACAGTCCTTGAGCCCATGAAGAAAAGAGATCAGATGATGGTAACAAGTCTGCAGATTAACAACTGGGCAGATGATCGCCACACCAGTACTCTCATCCCCCCCCCCTGCTAGCCAACAGCAGGCTGTGAACATGATGGGCCAACCAAGCTTCCAACCTCCTAGATAACTAGCTCTTGCTAGTTACCTTGATTGAAGGTGGGTCCATCCTTCAAGTCCTTTCCAACAGCTCAGCCTTCCCCAGCTCAGACATACTGGGAGTGGATGGTGCTGTGGGACTGCCCAGGAAGGATCAGTATACTTGCCCAGCCTTCAGTCACTGCCTTGTGACCCCTTTCTTACCTTTGGTTGTCTCTTAATAAATGGCCAGAGTCTTCTGTGGTAGGGGTTGAACCAATTCCTGCAGCTTTGAAAAAGGCTCTCACTGCCTTTGCCTTTTGCTGAGGTGAGAGACTTGGGATGTTGGGAAACAACAAGAACACACCTTGTTCTCCCAAGCATCCTACTCAAGTGCGCTGGTTTCGGGGCTGTCTCTAGAATGGGGGTTCCTGGTTATAAGGGTTCCATGTTCTGTTGGGTTATATCTCTAAGGAAGTGAGGTTACTTCTTGGGTTCCCATTACCTGTCCCACTTCTTTGGATAAAACCTCTCCTGAAGTTGATGCCTCTTCAGCCTCCTCTCTAATGTTATCAATTTACCTCTACAGTTATACAAACACTCCCCTCCCTGCAGAACCAGGAAAGGCCTGGGAAATCCAGGATCCCAGTATTGAGGAGATAGGGCTGTCTTTAGACCTATCTCCTTTTTCTGCTTTATCCATGAATTTGGACAAGTCATTGTGCCTCTTGAACCTCCAGAGTCTCCTCACCAGGACTATAAGGATCATTCTAACTTCCACATCATAGGGACTTAAGCAGATGTATATGGAATAATATCTATAAAACTCATGAGTTAATGTGAAAGATCATTACTACATGAACTTTAGAGATGGAAGAATTACTTGAAGGAATATGAAGCAGCAGGGAGTTCAACTCAATACAGGGCTGGCTCTTGATGGTATGAATATGGGGAAAGTAACTTATCTTCTTGGTTTCATTTCCCATTTCCCAAAATAATGTGCCTGAAATTCAATGAAAATCAGATATCACCATCTGAATCAAAACCCTTCAATGGCTGCCCATTATATTTAGAGTCAGATTAAATGCCCCCACTTAGTTTACAAAAGTCTCCAAATAGCTTCCAAGGATCTCTGCCTCCTGGTATACAGGTTCTTGTCTAATCTCTTCTTCTTGGGTGTGAACTGGATTTGGTGATTCTCTTCTTATCAATAGAATATGGCCATTTCTGTAATTTCTGTCTTGCTACTTCTCTTTTACTGTCTATCCATCTGCTTCTATCTATACATCTATCTCTAAATCTATACTTTCCTCTAATATCTCACTCTGGAGAAATAGGCTATGATGTGCAGAGGTCCATATTGCAAAAAACTGAGGGAGGGCTCAGATAACAGACAGAAAGGAAATGAAACACTCAGTCCAAACTGAATGCTGCCAATAACACATGAGTGCCAATAACACAAAGTCAAGCCTCAGTTGGGACTACTCTTCTGTCTTGGAAGAGAAACTGGATCAAAATCACAGAGCTTAGCCTTGCATGAATTCTTTGTTCACAGAAAGTGTGCAATAACAAACATTTGTTGTAAGAAACTAAATTTTCCATAGTGCTGTCACATACTAATAGATAGCTAACATAATGAACCAGTCTCCAAGTTCTGTCCCTCCCCTCCTCCCTCCCTCTGCACCTCTCCCCCAAGGCTCTGTCCATTTACAGTGGCCTCTTTTCTGACCTCCTCTCAGGCCAAACTCACTTCAGACTCAGAGTCTGCAAAGTTGTGCCTTCTACTGCTATACTGTTCACACCCTTGTGTAGGGCTGGCTCCTGTTTCTCATTTTAATTGTAACATAAATGACATCTCAGTGACTCCTTTCCAACCCACCCACCTAGTGGCTCCCAGCTCTGCTTTTGCAGCATCCTAATTGATTTTCCTTATGACACTTGCTCTTTCTTCTATTTCACATGTATTTGTTTACTATTTTCTTCCATGTCTACCTCCAGACTCTGAGCTCCTGGAAAACAGGGAGAAACTTGATCATTTTCAGCACTCTTCCCAGGGCCTAACCCAGCACCTGGCCCTGGTGAGCACTCAAGGCATAGTTGCTACATGAATAAATGAGATGATCACAGAACAATTCTACCTGACTCACACCAGCTTACATTTTGTAAACTAATGCCAAACTTCAAACAACATTAAAAAATCAGTAAAATCTGTCTGACAATAGAAGTTGAGACCAGCTACAGAATAGGAAAATATATTGTCAATGGTATCACCTAGAAATGAATAGTATCCAGAAGAGTTAGCAAATAATGTATCTACCAATACAAAACCAAAAATAAATTGACCAAAAATATAGACAAAAGGAATATGTACAGACAATTCACAGATTAGTAACAAAATGTGGTAAATAATTATAAACTGTATCATAAAAATAAATGAAATTCAAACAAATAACCAATACAATTTCACATATAAAAAATTTCTCAAATCAATCTCTACATAATAGGGCCACAATATATAAAAATAGAGATTCTCCTCCTTTGTCAGTGGGTGTGCACTTTGTCTAACCACTTGGGCAACATTTGAAAATATCTAAATATAGCCATTCTTCACATTCTCTACATATCAACAAATGTATGTCCCCCAAAATACCCACAACACCATCACTAATGGAATGGAAATGTTGGAATGAAAGAAAATGTCAATGAAAAGGAGAAGGTAGCAAAAAAGAAGTCCACATGTAATACAAGTCAGTGGTAAACAGCAGTGAAACTGAGTGAACTAAGCTATGGTATATGTGTCTAAATGTAAATTTTCAATGAATTATTTGAGTAAAAATGCAATGTGCAGGGAAGAGATTGTGGCTCAAGGGATTAAGCTCCCACCTACCATATGGGAGGCCCTGGGTTTGGATCACAGGGCCTCCTTGTGAGGGAAAGCTGGCTGATGCCCAGAGAGAGCTGACAGCCCACACTCATGGAGGGCTAAGAGCCCACACCCATGGAGAGCTGGGGCAGCAAGATGATGCAACAAAGGGACACAAGCAAACACAGAAGAATTGTTCAGTGAATGGACACAGAGAACAGTGAGCACAAGAGGCAAGAGGGTGAGAAAAATAAATAAAAAAATATTTTAAAAATACAATTTGTTGAATGATATATTGAAATATGCACATATTTTGTGAACTTGTGTAAAATCTATTTTGCTAAAATATACACAATTTGCTACTGAAATTTTTGTGAATGACTGGAAATGGTAAAAAGACCAAAGTGATTGGATCCACTTGATTTGATTAGAGTGTCCAATCCATGAGGTTTGAACAACATAAATATCTGCGTGAGAATGAAACATCCCTACCATACACTTCCTCACTCATCCTGGAAGCTGCATTGCTTCCAGCAGTTTGACCAGCATCCACCTGAAATCTGTTGGTAAACAGCATTATCACAGGTGGATTTCTGGTTGGTTTTCATTTTGGGCCTCAGTTTATCCCTCAGATAAATAGTACAGTAGGAGAAATACATAGTAGTGTGGATCTAGGTGTTGGATTTTGGAGTCTTTTATTTATAATAGTATTTATTTGGACATTGATGCAAAAATTATGTGATTCTAAATGGTAAGTAATACATGAAGATTCAAAATTTCAAGGAAATCCTTCTAAGTAAATTTGAGTAGGACTATAAATGAGCACTGATGGAAGCCTTTCTTTGTGCCAAAGGCATTTAAAGAATAAATAATTCATTTGTTCATCTTCAGTTGAAACATATTCATATCATATTTATTAGAAACCAATGAAAAAGTAAGGGGATGAGGGCAAAGCAGTAATTATAACAGTCTGTACCTCCTACTGTAAAGTTACCAATCTAATGACAGGGACAAGAATTTTTCAATGTTAATTGATTATTGGTAAATACATTCTCTCAGGCCAAATGTGGCAATTGAATTTTTAAGAGAAAAAATACTTTAATCTAGGTTTTCAACAATGGTTTCCACAAGATTAGAAATAACTTCTAACAGCCTTTTAATCCTTGTACCTCTGGGACAATGTTGACTTACTTTTTCTTAATATTGTCTATTTAGATAGACCTTCACAGTTTCTGCACAAGCAGGCACGCAAGGGTGCTAATCTAAATTCACTATAAGTTGCATGTCTTGATTAACCCAGGATCCTATTCAAAGGGAAAGTAATTATGGAAGAAGAGGGCCGATGACTCAGAAAGGGCCATAACTTTCTGAGAAGAACAGAATGGGTGTGTTATTAACTCCTCACACCATTAGGAAAGAAGATGCATGAGGGAATTTTTCTTTATCTACATGAAATATATGTTTCTTTTCTTGTGTTTTGGGAAATACAACCATCATAGCTGAGGAATTTGAAAATGAAACCCCATGGATATTAGGCAGATGGCAGGTCTGTTGGGACATTACACTTAACATCAGTTCCACAGACTCCAGAATTCCAGATCATGAAGAAATGACAGAAGTGACCAGAGGACAGGGGACTTCCCAACTAGAGGATGAGGATGCCAGTGTAAGTGGAGGCTTGGCATTCTCGGGAATCAGGGAGGCTGCATGGACCACAGAGAGTGGGTTTAAACATGGAAAGATCTCTGTCTATAATCCAGGATTCTCTGCCCACCCAAGACTGGTCCTGTTTATGACCTCATGAGGCTCTGATGTTTCAGAGCCTCTGAGGGGTAACTTCACTCGCTCTTTTCTTGTGCAACTAGGTGATTGTCCCATAATGAAGCTTCCCAAGAATTTTCTTTACTCCCTTAATGGACCAACTCTTTGCCCTATTTCCTGAGTGATAACACACCTGTTTCTCCCCCAAGCTTAACGTTGTCCTGCTTAGACACCAGTCAACCAAGGCCGAGTAGCTGTAGTCACTAGTGCCCACAAAAGTTAGTTAACCACATAGAGGATCATGATTCCTCTACCTCTGCATTGAGGATCCTGAAAGCAGCCAGTCAGGAAGGAAACAGGCAGCCCAGAAGATCCTTGTGGCCTCTGTGAATACTGATTTTCTTATCAAAATAATTGTTATCTGGAATGAACGTTTAAATTTTCTGAAGCTGTAGGTGGCAAGACTACCCTTGGTCCTTGATTTTGGCTTTGGTTTGGAGCTGGCTGGGTCTGGGATTGTAGGTTAGAGTCCTACCCCAGGATCCATTCCCCAGGTGTAAGAGACCTCTCACTGGTATCCTGAATGAGTACTAAAATTCTGATTAATAAACTCAAAGTGTAACTTACTCAAGAGCTGACAGGGAGTCGCAATGGGCAATAAACATAGGTCTAGTATGAAAAAGAAGTGTGATTCCCCAGATTGCATCTTAAAACATTGGGAACAATTAAATTATGAATCCTCATGATGAAAAGGTGCATGGTTACAATATAAGTTAGAGCATGGCCAGGAATGGCAACCAAAGGGATTTCCTGAATACATTGTTAATTTGTAACTAGTAATATATTGTAAAATGCTTAGTAAATGGGATGAAATACCATATGTTCAATATTTTGTGTTAGCTATTACTCTTAAACCACAGGATCAGTGTTGTGGGCATGTTATGATGTTAGCAAGTTACAGACCTAATACAATCTGACAATCAAGAAAAGGGAAGAATTTTTTCTCTGATTCCAACCCTTAAGACAAATTACCAGGCTTGCTCCTTGTTTCCAGCACTCCTCCAGCACCATATTAAGGAGGGGAAGAAGAGGGTAGGGTGATCTTTAACTGCCATTAGATACCACCATAAATGACCTCCCATCTCATACCCAGAGTTGTATCCAATTTGTTCAGGGAGCATTCCTGTAGCTGGACAAATCTCACTAAGGCAGGTGCCACCTGAGATTATTAATCAAGGCCATCCATTAGGTTACTTGTTTGTACACCCTCCATTCTTCACTTCAGACCTGTACAATTGGAAGAATTGAGTCCCAACTTAAGGGGAAGATCCTAAGAAAATGGAAAATATATTCCATTCTAATTTTGCAATTTATATTCCTAGTTGGGTGGATATACAGGCCTTATTGAATGTGCTGTTAACTTTGGAATAATTGAAAATTGTTTTAGTAAAAGGCCATGAGAAATAAAATTATCTGGAAAATGGAGGATTAGAAAGGAATTGAGATCATTTCTCTTCCAGAAAAACAGCTAGAGGATGAGTGGAGACTGTCTGGAAGGCTATTCTCGGGCTAAGGACACCAGGGGAAGTCTAGGCACCACCCTGAAGAGAGAGGGGAGAAGGAAAGGAGCCTCAGCTGGCTAGAAAAATCCCCTGAGTAAAGTTGCAACAGTAGCTGCTGGTGCCCATTCTCCCACTGTCAGAGCAGAAAGCTGGGGGTCCACTGGCCCCTGGCAGGTGGCTGCAGACTGAGAAGGCTGCAGACGACCTTTTCCCAAGACAAGGGAGAGAGAGGGACACAGCCTATGGCAAATTCAGATTTTAGCCAGTGAACTTAGTTTAATGCACTGGAGGGATCTCTCAATTCCAGGCTGGGTGCGGCCATGATATTGTTTGCCCTGAAAGCCTGCAGGAAATGAAAGATACTTTGCTTTCTTAAACACCCTCCCTACTGTACAGGGCTTGTAGCTGAGGACACAGGGTAGGAGGGCGTGGCCAGCAAAGGAAGGAGAAAAGCTTCTGAGAAAGTTTTTTTTTCTGAAGATTAGCCCATCCTGAAGACATCACTTTTGTCACACTTGGAATTTACAGTGAATGTATTCCCAACCAGCATCTTCAGTCTGAGCTGAGAGGTCTGCCAGACAACCACCAGCTGTCAGATCAGAAAAGTGCATGAAAAGAAGGGAAAATAAATAAGACAATACTGTGCCTTTGGTATTTCCCTTTCCAAGGCCCTTAGAAACTAGCATACACTTCATTACTGCATCCTTAGCCCTGCTTTGAACAGTTAAACAGGGGCCATCCTTAATATCTAGAACAAGTAGAAGCAAGAATCAAAGAACAGTGATAGCACACAGTTGCTTAACTGTAAATCCCTAGGCAAGAGATAGAAACTATACATCAGAATAAATTCAGCATCATGATAAGATACCAGGACATCAGCAAAACTTTACAAGTCATACTAAGAAAAAGGAAGGTATGACTCAGGCAAAGGAACAAATCAAAACCCCTGATGAAACACAGGACTTGAAGCAACTAATGAATGAGGTTCATACAGATCTTCTAAAACAATTCATGGAGTTGAAGGACAAGACTAAAAAGAAGGCATTAAGAAGACATTGGGTAAGCACAAAGAAAAATTTAAAATTTTGGATAGAAAAATAACAGAGCTTATGGGAATGAAGGACAGGATAAGTGAGATTAAAAATACAATAGAGAATACCATCAAGTCCACTCTAGTCCATAGTTCTTCCCCCAATCCAGAGGCGACTGGGATGGTGATGTCCACTCCAACTCCAAGTGAGAGAGGGCTTATATCCCATGGATATGGTGGGTGGGATGATGCTGCCTGCAGATGCAGGCCCTCTCCATTCCCTGGGATGGCCATTTCCCATCGTTGTCTCCTCACCAGGTGACTTGGATGAGTCCATTGAGCTGTAGGGTAGGAATTGCAGCTCCACCTAGATTTCATGCACACCTGGCACATAGGTAGGCATACAACAGCTGATTTGAAATAACAGAAGAAAAATGAGAACAGAACAGCTGAAATTTAAAAGTGATAAGAAAAGAGAGAGAAAATAATGGTAAAATTGAGCAGATGCTCAGGGAGTTGAGTGATAGCATGAAGTGCAACATCATATTGTTACAGGATGTCCAGAAGGAGAAGAGAAAGCAAAACAGGCAAAAAGAGTATTTGAGGGTATAATGATCCCAAATTTCCCGACTGTCTTGAAAGACATGAGTATATGTGTTCAGGAAGCACAGCATACTCCAATTAAAATAAAGCCAAATAGACCTACCCTAAGACACATAATATTCAGAATGTCAAATGCCAAAGATAAAGAGAGAATTCTGAAAACAGCAAGGGAGAAGTAAAACATCAAATACAAGGGATGTCCAGTAATACTTAGTGCAGATTTATCTTCAGAAACCATGGAGGTGATAAGACAGCGGTATGATATAATTACAGTACTGAAAGAGGAAACCTGTCTAAAAGGATCCTTTCTCTGGCAAAACTATCCTTCAAATATGATAATGAT
>JAKSZT010054101.1:126266-148149 GCA_026826555.1 Tolypeutes matacus | reverse complement strand
AATGTGATGTTCTGTTCCCTGACTATATGGCATTGCCCCACACTTCTCTTTTTAACTTGGAAGTCACAGGACTAGAATATTTCTGTTATCAAGGGCAAGAGGTATCCTCAAATAGCTAAAGAGCTGGAACTTTTGTGGAGCCTCTGTATCTGTGATTTGTAAATGGTAAAACATCTGAGTATTTTATTGAATATACCTTGCCCATAAAGGTCCCCCAATTTTTGGATTATATGAAAAAGACTGAGTTTGGAGAGGATCTTGAGGTAGACCTGGGAGCATTCATTTCTCTACTGGTGTGATTGCAAAATGGCCCATGCTACAGCTGCTATGCAAGACAACATGGCAATATCTCTGGAAGCTATGTATGGAGGTAACAGTGATGTTAACAGTGGCATGATGTACGACTGCCACCAGACTCTATGAAGGGATGGTACTTTAAGATGGAGAAGGACCCATGTCATGTCTGATCAGATATGGGTGCTACCAAATTGTACCTCCTGGACAGTCTCTTCACCCTCCCCACACCACACCACACCACACCTAGGCATCAAAAATAGTTGTCAAGGGATCTGCACATCCCCCAAAACTGGTAAGCCCAATTCCAGCCCAGATGGAAGACAAAGGTCAGTCAGCAATAATTCAGTCCTACTCAACCCACTGGTACCCCAGAGGGTACACCTTGCAGGCCCATATAAAAGAGATCAGTAGTGGGCTCCTCAATAATGAGCAGGACAGACCCAGTGGAATAGCTTACCCCTCCTCCCATGGGGAATGGAGTAGTCTTGGACAATGTCTTGGGGGACCTTGGGTGCCAGTGGGTCACAGAATCCCTCCCTTGGGCCTGTCTGTCTAGCCAGGTTAGACCAGTTTCAGGTTCCTGGGTGGTGGTCATGAGCACGCAGGAAACAGGTGGAATCTTGGGTGTATAGTGGAAGACCAAGAATGTGTTTCTCTTTGATTTCCTTTTCTGGAACTAAAGCTTACCATTCATTCTACAATCTGGTCACAATGATGTGAAGATTTCAAAATTGAAACCACTAATAATCCAGAAGTGAGCTCCCAAAAACCCCTGGTACATGGAAGGTGGGAGAGGGACAGGGTGAGCAGAGGGTCAACCTCTTCAGAAATCCTACACTCACCTTGCATGGACAGAGATTTTAAATGGAATTTAAAAGCCACCAGCACAAGCACCAGCACTCAGAAAAGAGCTTGTTTCTCCTCAAATCTGATGCAACATTCCTGTCACCCCGGGGAACAGCCACTTGGCCTTCCAAGGGCACAAATGTAGCTCCCATTGCAGTTTGTGAATCTGAACACAAAGCATCCCATACACACAGCACATATAAAAAACCAATTTCTCATTGACTCTGCAAACTGCATGTGAACTTACCTTCATGGCTAGAGGCACACAACACAGGATCAAAACACAAGACCAAGGTTGAAGCTCAGTCATAAGGTTGGTCCAATGAAATCCTATCCTACACCCAGATTAGGATGCAAGAGGCAGATTAGATGTAATGGCCCAGGACTACAGTACCAGACATTTCATTGCAAAATCTGCCATGTCCACTTTAATTCAGAAATTCAACTTGAGCAGCACGTTTCTAGCTTATGGCATAAGTTGCAGGGCAATGATTGAAGCCAAAATACCAGCCTCAAAAGAGAAATTCATTTGGCACATCTGGGATACTTGCTATCTGAAAAAATATCAATCAGGGGAAAACATTCTCAGGTTATTTTTCAAGAGTTGTTATTGGGCTTAGAAACATGATGGATGTTTCCTAAGAAATTTGAAAACCAGGGTCTTCCTCACAGATTTGTAAAACTCTGGAATCCACTAGGACATCTTCTAGTGTGGAAGCAACACAGATGAGTGGAATTTTGACAGAGATCATGGAATGTTTCAGACTGAAGTACTTTTTTATCCAGTGGCTCCAACAAGACCTGAATCTCTCAACTGAATTCCGTATTTGCAGTGACCATGTCAGGGTTAGGAAGCCACATTGCTTTGCATTTTCTCCTAGATTAATTATTCTTTTCATTTCACATTTTACTTGAACTATTCAGAAGAAATAGAAAGGCATATCAAACAGGAATGACTACATCCTTGCTCAATTTGTTTAAATCACCTTGCAGGTTCCTCAACAGGCAGAGTTGCCAAGTCAACTATCTTCAAACTGATGTTTGAAGGACTTCTTTTGCATTCTGTGAGAAAATAACTACCCCAATTATTTATATGTAATTGTCTCCATTTTAATTATGTTTTAATTTCTCATGATGCCACATTATATGGTGGGAAGCTGATTTAAAAATGTATGAATTTGTTTTTAATTATCATGGAAATGTGTACCTTCTGTTCACTGATTTTGTGGCAGATCATGAGGCAGATTGTGTTGTAGGTCATGACCCCATACATTTTAAGCTGATAACATCCACAAGGCTGGAATTTGGATACCATGTGCAAGAGGTATGCTAAAACAATAAAATAGAGGGAACTTTTTGGAGCATCTCTATGTGTAGTATGGTAAAATTTTGGAGTGTTTGTGTTATGCATGTTTGCTTGCTTTTAATGTGCCATCAATAAAAGTACAAAAATTTTTTAAAAAATTAATTTACAAAATACCCACAAGTGTTGGAGAGGATGTGAAGAAAGGCAGAGAAATGTTCATCCAGTGTCTGTGAGATTGTAAAACGGTGAAGGCCACCACTGGCATGTGGAAGACAGCCAGTTCTTCAAGAAGCTAAGTATCAAGTTGCACACTGGTCATAGTGGCAAGATTGACAGACACCACCTGATGTAAAGAGGGATGGTTCCTTAAGAAGTACTGGAAGGTGGGTTGGCTCCAGTTGGTCTGGTCACACTCCTGCCTGGCCACTGGCACTTCCTGCCCTTGTCCTACCCAAACCCCTATAATTCTTCTCCTTCCAAACCCATGGATAAATTTATTTCCTTTCTGATGTATATACTGTTGTCCACAGGGATCCTGCCCTCTTTCAGTATCAAGGAATGCTCTATCCTGTGGCCCCAAATACATCTGTATCCCTCTCCTGAAATAAACATTTTCATTTTACAGTGTCCATGTTAGTAAGTTAGGTAGTTTTACATTTTCTCTTTAAGAGAATGAAAGGTAAATTATATTCCTCATTTCACATCTTATTTGGAGATATTCAAAATGAAAAGAAAGCCCCACCACACAGCTATCATGTCTACCTTCTTGCAATTCTCTTTACCCTATAGGGCCATCCAGAGGCATGAAATTTACTATTATAATGAACTAAAGTTCAGTGAAGTTCATTCTACTATTAAACTAAATCTGTGCTAGGAATGGGGAAATCCTATTATGTAGTTAACTAACTTTTGTGGTCAGCTACTGGCTACAGGTTCTCTACCTTACTGGCTGGTTTCTAAGTAAGGGAATATTAAGTTTGGGAGAGAAACAGCTGTGGAATTGCTAAGGAAACAGAGCTGAAGGTTGTGTCATTATATGGGTAAAGGAAATTCATGGGCAGCTTCATTATGAGACAATCACCTGGAGGGACAGGACAATAGGGAGTGAATTTATCCCTCTGAGGCTCTGAATCATCATGTCAAGTGGGATAAAGCACTGCAATTGCCCAACTGAGCATGCAACCACGCTCTATCCCTTTACAATAGATTATGTCCATATGGGTGATGGCTCAAAGCTTGCTCTTCTCTTACTCTCATTTGTTAACCTATCTTTCAGACAATGGCTCTCAGAGACTGCTCACTTTCCTCAGTTCAGATCAGTGAGGTCATATACTGTTCATCCTTCAGTGCCTGGCTTGGTTCACTCAACATAAGGTCTTCAAGATTCATCCACGTTATTCCATGTGTTAGCACTTTGTTCCTTCTTACAGCTGAGTAATATTCCATTGTATGTATGTACTACATTTTGCTTATCCATTCGTCTGTTGATGGGCACCGGGGTTGATTCCAACTTTTGGCAATGGTGAACAATGCCGCTATGAACATTGGGGTGCATATATCTGCTTGTATTTTTGTTTTCAGTTCTTCTGGTTATATACCCAGCAGTGGAATTGCTGGATCATACGGAAGACCTATTGCTAGTTTTCTGAGGAACTGCCAAACTGTCCTCCACATAGGAAAGAAGGGAAAAAAGAAAAGAGAAAGGAAAAAAAAAAGAATATATATATATATATATTTAAAGGCATTTCATTTTTTTATTATGGGTAAAAATCAAAATTCTCACAATACATACAAACATTTGCAAAATGATATATAAATATATATGCATATATGTGTATTTGCTTACAAAAATGTTATAAATATATATATATATTTTAAGAGGTGCTTAGATTACCCAAAATATTACATGGAACCCACTGGGATTCCCATGTTGTCCACCTCCCACACCTCCCATCACATCCCACACAAACATCTCCCACAGTGTGGCACACCACCCTCAATGAACTTACACATCCTGGAGCCTTGCCACCAACCATAGACCACAGTTCACACCGTAGACCACACTCTCTACCACTGAGTTCTGAGTGGTGTGTGCTGATTTAAAATGGCCTACATCCATTGCCACAACAGTACTCAGGACAACCTCCAACTACCAAAGAAGCCACTGTATTTCAACTGCTCATCCCCTCCCTACCCCAAAAGTGTCAAGAGGCCACTGGCTCCACCTCATTGTTATAATTTCTTGCATTGCTAGAATCACCATATGTGAACAAGAGAATACCATCAAGTCCACTCTAGTCCATAGTACTACCCCCAATCCTGAGGGGACTGGGATGGTGATGTCCACTCCAACTCCAAGTGAGAGAGGGGTTATATCCCATGGATATGGTGGGTGGGATGATCCTGCCTGCAGATGCAGGCCCTCTCCATTCACTGGGATGGCCATTTCCCATCGTTGTCTCCTCAGCAGTTGACTTGGATAAGTCCATTGAGCTGTAGGGTAGCAGTTGCAGCTCCACCTAGATTTCATGCACACCTGGCACATAGGTAGGCAGGAGGCTCCAGTCTCTGGAAGTATACCTAAAAACTCCAGCATCGCATATAGGTTTGAATAGAAGGGACTGGTGAACCATGTGCAGAGAGGACTTATTTGAGTCTAATTCTGTCACTCTCAGGAGCACAGATTCCAAAATAGAACCCACTGATAAGGCATCAGTCTCTGGGGCTATCCCCCCTTATATAGGACCAGGGTGTCTCCGGAGCTCTCACGAACCCAACTGAGTGGGGTGATAGGCACTTAGATGTTCTATGAGCCCCTACTGAGGTGTGCATAAGAGTTATCTCTGGGATGGCCTCCCGACTCTCTTTGAAGTCTCTTAGCCCCTTGAACTCATTTGTCTTTACAATTTCCCACTTTTATTCAAGTTCTTTTTCCAATTGTGTTGCTAGAAGTTGGGTCATGTTGGGGTTGGGTCAGATGAGTGGTGGTGTTCCTGGGTTTGGTGGCACAGCACTGGGGGGTGGGTGGATTAGGAAGGGCTGGTTCAAATCCCAGGGCATGTACCTGTGAATCTTGACATTCCATGGGTTGGGAGAGGGGGTATCACAGGCCCTGGGGTGCTGGGGAGAAGGGAACAGTCAATATTTAATGGGTTGTTTGGTGATCTTGCGGAAAGTTTTTCATTACCTTACAGTAATGGACACAGGACATGGTAAATATCATGAAAAGTATTATACTGTATCATCTAAATTGTAAACTATACTGTAAATCACTGACAATGTTTAGTTGCTATGTTTTGCTATCTGCATAACAGTTATAACAATGCTAACAAACAAAAAACAAGGGGGCAGAGTTAATATGGTGTGGGGAAGGGTGGGTGGTTTGGTATCTGGGAGTCTCCGGCACTCCGTGTGTGACTTTGCTGTGACCTAATCTTCTTTGAAATTTAAAAGAAAAATTGGGAGACAATGGGGATTGAGAGGAGGAAGGTGTCATGGCACACCAGACATCCGATAACACAGTGATAAAGGGAAGGAAAGAAGGGAAAAAAGAAAAGAGAAAGGAAAAAAATGAATATATCTATATATATATATAGATATATATATATATTTTAAAGGCATTTCCTTTGCTTTTTTGCCCATTTTTTGAATGTCCCAATCCACTAATTATATTTTATTTTGCTTTGTTCTTTGTTTGATTATTTGTTTTTTTTCCTTCTCTCTCTCTTTTTTTTTTCTTTTCCCCTGAGTTTCCTTATGTTTGTCTCTTGCATGTACGCTTATCACACTTGTTTCTTTTTCCTAGTAAGTGTATTTGATTATTTTATGGACTAAATGTTCATGGAGGATTTGGATCACAGAAGGGTTACAATGGGTACTGCGGGGAATTATTGGGGGGGGGGTTTCGTGGGGATTGGTTCATTCTAATATACATGAAAGATATACAAATCATTCAAATGATCGGGGGATGGGGCATGGTCACTATGGGTGGATAATCACATAATAAATGAGGGAATCTGAATTCCTAGCCTGGAGAGCTCTGTCACAGTCTCCAAGGGAGCAACAATAGTCCTCTGAGTGTAGGGACAGTGCCTGTCAAAATAGGATGACCCACTGGTGTTTTTTTTTTTTTTTTTTTTTTTTGATGACTACCCTTGTGAGTCTTTGCTCTTGAAAATGAGACTTAGCCTGCAGTTGTGGGGTGCCTAAGGGTTGCCACCTGAGAGCCTCCTTGTTGCTCAAATGTGACCTCTCTCTAAGGCAAACTCAGCATATGATTGCATTACATTCCCCCCAATGTGGGACATGACTCCCGGGGATGAGCCTCCCTGGCAATGAGGGATTAATACCAAATGCCAAGTGGCAGCTTTGCACAGTGGCAGTATCATAGCCAATTAGGTTTATCCGAGGCACGATTATTGCTAATTGAAAACTTTTCCCAAGTGCCAACTGGCAACACAACTGGAAAAAGACCTTGACTAAAAGGAGGAAATGGTAAAGACAAATGAGTTCAAGTGGCTAAGAGACTTCAAAGAGAGTCGGGAGGTCATCCCAGAGGTAACTCTTATGCACACCTCAGTAGGAGCTCATAGAACATCTAAGTGCCTATCACCACACTCAGTGGGGTTCCTGAGAGCTCTGGAGACACCCTGGTCCTATATAAGGGGGGATAGCCCCATAGACTGATGCCTTATCAGTGGGATCTATTTTGGAATTATTTATTCTTTAAATGCCTTTTTCGCAAACCAGGATTCCATCACTGCTTATTTATAGTCCCACCCACATTTATGGAGATGGATTTCCTTGGAAATGTGAATCTTCATGTATTACTTAGCATTCAGAATCACATAATTTTTGCATTAATGTCTGAATAAATATTGTTATAAATCAAATACTCCTTAATCCAAAACCTAAAGCCATGCTGCTACATATTTTTCCCAATGTACTATTTCTCTAAGGGGAAAACTGAGGTCCAAAGTGTTAACCAACCGGAAATCCACCATTGATAATGCTGTCTAGCAGTATATCTCAGGTTCATGGATGCTAGGCATACTGCTGAACGCAATGCAGCTTCCAGAATCAGTGAGGAAGCATATGTGAAGGATGTTTCCTTCCCAGACAGGCATTTATGGTGATTAAATCTCACGTGATTGGATACTGATTCTAATCAAATCAAATGGAGCCAATCACCTTTGGTCCGTTTGTCATTTGTTATCATTTACAAAACTTCAGTAGCAACCTGTGTGTATTTTAACAACATAGATTTTATGCAAGACCACAAAATGTGTGCATATGTCAACATGAGGTCTGTATCTTTTGGCACCTTTCCTTTTAACTCAAATAATTCCTTGAAAGTAACCATTTGGAGACATATACTGCAGCCTAGTTCATTCAGTTTCACTGCTGTTTAACACAGACTTATATTATGTGTGAATTTCTTTTCTAATCCCTTCCTTGTGGTTGATATTTGTATTCTTTCCAATATTTCTCTTCAATTAGCTATACTGTTGTGAATATTTGTGGAAACATACCCTTATTGATATGAAGAGAATGTGAAGAAAGAAAGTGCTAGATCATTCCTTTTGGATGTTTTCAAATGTCAACCAAGAGACCATCATCTCCTACAAGTGGTTAGACAAAGAGCAGCCCCATTACATTGGAGGAGAATCTTCAATTTTACATATTGTGGCCCCACTGGGTAAAATTTGATTTAAGGTATTATATATCTGTGAAATTGTATTGGTTATTTATTTGCATTTCATTTATTATGATGCAGCTTATAAAATTATTTACCACGTGATGTTACTAATCTGAATTGTATGGTCAAATTCCTTTTTGTCTGTATTTGTTTGTTATTTTATTTTTGTTTTGAATTGGTAGATATTTTAGTTTCTAACTCTTCTGGATACTATTATTTTCTAGATGATACCATTGTCAATATATTTTCCCATTCTGTAGCTGGTCTTAAATTCTTTTGTCAGGTATACTTTACTGATTTTTAGTTTTATTGCGAATTTGGCATTAATTTACACAACTTAAGCTATTGTGAGTCTTGTGGAAGTGTTCAGTGATCATCTCATTTATTCATGTAGCAAGTATGCTCTGAGCACTCACCAGGGCCAGGTGCAGGGTTAGGTCCTGGGTCCAGTCCTAAAAATGATCAACTTATTCCCTGCTTTCCAGGACCTCAGTGTCTTGAGGTAAAGATGGAAAAAATTGCAAACAAAAATCATGTGAAATAGAAGAGCAAGTGCCATAGTGAAAATCCAGCGGGGTGCTGCAAGTGGGTCTTGGGAGTCATTAGGTGGATAGGCCTGAAAATAGTCCTTGAGGTGACATTTATGCTGCATTCAGATTTATTAACAGAAGCCAGCCCTGTACAAATCTGTGAACAGTGTGCCAGGAGAAGCCATAAGTTTGAAGTCTCTGGGTCTGAAGTGAGTTTGACCTGAAAAGATATTAGAAATTAGGCTAGTGTAGGTGGAGGGAGCTTGGGAGGAGATGTTGGGAGGGAGGGATAATGGATCATATACTGGGGCCTGATAGATTATATTTGTTCTCTATTAGTATGTGACAGCACTACATCAAAATTTAGTGGCTTACAATTTCAAATGTTTATTATTGCACAGTTTCCGTGAACAAAAAATTCAGGCAAGTCTAAGCCGTGTGATTTTGCTCCAATATCTTTCCCGAGACTGAGAAGTAGTCCCAACTGAGGCTTGAATTTGGAAGTGTCTGCTTCCAAAGTCACTCATGTGTTTTTATTTAAAGATTTATTTGTTTATCTATTTCTCCCCCTCTTCCTTATTTTGCACTGACTACCTGCTCTCTGTGGTCTTCATGCTTGTCTTTGGCACAGGGACCAATCCTGGGACCTTCCAGAGTGAGAGCGAGGCACTCAATCTCTTGTGCCACCTCATCTCCCTGGTCTGCTGTGTCTCTTATTCTTTCTCCTCTGTGTCTCTTTTTGTTGCACCATCTTGCTACTCCAGCTATTCATGTGGGCCAGCCCTCCATGTGGACCAGAATTCTAAGTGGGCCAGCCCTCTCTGTGGGCCAGTTTTCCATGCAGGCCAAATTGCCCTTCACCAGGAGGACCCAGGAATTTAGCCCTGGACTTCCTATATGATAGACAAGAACCCAATTTCTTGAGCCACATCTGTTTCCCCCTCACTCATATTTTATTGGCAGAATTCAGTTTGGACTTAGGGCTTGAATTCCTTTGTGTCTCTTATCTGGAGCCTCCCTAAGTTTCTTCCTTTATGGACCTCTGCACTTCATAGCCTTATGCTCCAGAGTGAGTTATAAGACAAAGATAGAGACTAGAGATAGAGATATAGAGAGACAGAGAGCAAAAGAGAACTAGCACAACAGAAATCACCGGTGTTTTGTTTACCAATTTTAGAAAGAATATATCTTCACTATAGACATATTCCTTTGATAAGAAGAGTCACTAAGTCCTAAGAGGAAGAGATTAGAAAAGAACATGTATAACAGGATGCAGAGATCCTTAAAATTTATTTGTAAGTTTTCCACAACATAAACTAAAATGAGGCACTTAATCTGACTCTAAGGGGTAGCCTTTGAAGGGTTTTCATTCAGATGGTAATATCTGATTTTCATTGAATTTCAAGGCCATTATGTTGAGGACTTAGAAATGAAACCAAGAAGATAAGTTATTTTCCTATTATCATACCATCAAGAACCAGCCCTCTTTTGAGTTGAAATCACTGCTCCTTCATTTTTGCTTCATGTAATTCTTCCATTGCTAAAATGTATGTATTAGTAATCTGTCACATTAGCTCATGACTATGACTATAATAGATAATATTCCATATACATCAGCTAAAATCCTTAGGATGTTGGATCTAGAATGATCCTTATGGTCCAGGTGAGGAGAATCAGGAGGATTGAGAGGCACAATGGCTTGTCTAGGTTCACAGATATGGCAGAAAAAGGAGATAGGTCTGAATCCAGCCCTGTCTTCTCAATACTGGGATCCTGAATTTCCCAGTCCTTTGCATGCACTGCAGAGAGGACAGTGTTTGTATAACTTTAGAGTTCAATTGATGCCATGAGAGAGGAGGTTAAAGAGGAATCATCTTTAGGAGAGGTTTTAGCCAAAGAAGTTGGACAGGTAATGGGACCACAAGAAGTAAACTCACTTCCTCAAAAATATAACCCAACAGAACTTGGAACACTGGTAACCAGGCACCCATGTTCTAGAGACAGCTCCCATCTCAGTTCATTTGAGCAGAGATGCTGGGGAGAAGAAGGTATTTTCTTGGTGTTTCCTAACATCCCAAGGCTCTCACCTCAGAGAAACTGGAAGTGAGACTTTTACAAAGCTGCAGAAATTGGTTCAACCCCCACCAAAGAGGACTTGAGCCACTTATCAGGAGACACCCAAAGGTAAGGTAGGGGTCACAAGGCAGTGAAATGAAGGCTGGGCAAATATTCTGATCTTTCCTGGGCAGCTTCACAGCACCTTGCAATCACGATGTGCCTTCATTGAGGAGGGCTAGGCTGCTGGTAGGGGAAGGAGGAGTGGACAGACCCTGGGCAGGAGTTGATTTTCTAGGAGACTGGAAGCCTGGTTGGCCCATCCTGTTCACAACCTGCTCATGGATGGCAGGGTGGGAAGAAGAGTACTGGGGTGGTGATCATCTGCCAGATGTTAATCTGCAGAATTGGTGCCATGATTTCATCTCTTCTTTTCATAGGCTGGAGGTCAGTGCTGGCAATGTTCTGTTTCTAATCTGGGGAGAAGTACTTTATATTGAGTCATACCTTTGGCAACAGACAAGCAGGGCCCTGATGATCAACTGATAAAGGCAGTGAATTTTGGGTCAGGTAGGAGGGCTCCTGTCTCTACTAAGCAGTGGGGAATGGGAGTGAGGGAATCTGACTGAGGACGGGCAAGAATGAAGCTTTTGTCCCACACATATTATGGTTCCCACTAGAGGGCTGACCCTAGGGGCTTCCCCCATAAGGGAAAAAATGACAAAGGGAGCTATGTATGGTGCTCTGGGTACCCTGGGGAGAAAAAGGAGCCTGGGATATCAGAGGCAGCCTTTGGTACACTCCATCCCCATTACCACCACTTCTATGTCATTCTTGCACCATCCATGCCTGTCCCTACCCACAATCAATAGTCAAGACTTTGGAGGTTCTGAAGTCTTCGTGGAACCTTAGTCATGGGTGCTCTGCTGCATGTGGGTATGAACAAGTTTGTACCTCTGCTTGTTAGGAGAATAGGTTTGGTGGGAAGAACAGACCCACCTCTCATCTGGAGAGAAGACAGCACATTGCACTCAAGCTACAGACTGAAGTGCAATGAAAGATCAGGGAAATATAGAGCAGGAAAATGGATTCTGATTTTTTCCCTCATCCTTGAGATACTTACGGAGCATTTACCACATGCCACTCCAAGGCATATCTGAGACAGGCCATCACAGCTCCTGGAAATCAAATTTGAAAGGACTTTCACAGGGCATAGCAACATCCTCTAAAATATGGGTGTCTGTAAAAATCACATTAACAAGGACCATTTCCTAATCTGGAAGAGTGGCTTCTTCTCTACAGCTTTGAAGGAAGAGGGAATATATTCTACTTCTGGTGCAGAGAAGTCTATGACCAACAGTTAAGAACGCATAGTCTTCATGATGAACTCGAATTGAATCAGCAGTAAGTGGGGGAGAGGGGAATGGAAAAATATCACAACTTACAATGTGCAAAGGAAAAGGTCAGAGAAAGATTGTTAGCAACAGGCCTAAGGGCAGTCAGGACTGTACATCTTCAGTCGCCCTTTAGGGGCCCAGTGGTCCATTGTTTCTCTTAGATTTGAATTCTTCTGGGATCCTGGTCTCTGACCTCAGAATTCCTTTTCCTGCTAATTTCATTCTGGAGGAACATTTGTGATACAGCTTCCAAAGCCACAACTGACCTTGTTTCATAAGTTTCATGCCTCTCTGTGAACTGGGATTTCTAGCATACCTGTAAATCCTTGCACAATTTGCTTTAACCAAGAAATTCCTCAGAAGGCTGCCAGCCTCTCTATCAGGTCCTTGGAGGCCACTCTTCTCTAACTGGGCCCTGATGATTCACAGTGAGCTCTGGTGCCTGGATCAGCGTCCTTATTCCTTACTATGTAAGTAAAACTCTTCTACACTGGCCAATATGCTGCTGTAGCCACTTGGTTCACAGGTTCACTATCTGGGGAGTTCAGTTTACATTCTCATTCATGTTGTTACTGACATATCCTAAAAGAGACACCAGACATCAAGCCCTTAGAATTCATAGTCCCTGGGATGGTGTTGGTCTTTGTCCAATCTCCTGCTCTGCAGTAATACCCAGAATGTAGTAACTTATCCACTGGAGAGAGTTGAAATATGTGATATTTCAAGGGTGAGGGAAAAAAGTGGTCACTAAGACTGATGAGCCATAGCCACACAGGGCAAGGCATTACCAATTAAACACTGCAGCCCTTCCAATCCAGGTGGTAAAGTACCTGCCTTGAGCCAACCTGAGGTTCCTCTCTGGGCTTCCCCGTGATCTAGACCTAAAGGTATAACCCCTAGCCCTGCCCTGCCTTTCCAGGTCCTTGTCCCAGCTTCCAGCCTCCAAGCCTCTCTTTTCTGTATTTTTCTTTCAGGTTGATAGATTACCTTTAAAGCTTTCTGCAAAGGTGGATTGTTTCTAATGAACTTTCTCAGTTTCTGTTTATCTGTGAAAATTTTAAACTCACTTTCATATTTGAAAGACAATTTCGCTGGATAAATTATTCTCAGTTAGAAATTTTTCTCTTTCTGTATCCTAATTTTATCATACCACTGTCTTCTTGCCTCCACGATTTCTGATGAGAAAGCCTCACTAATTCATACTGGGCATCCCTTGTATGTGATGGTTTGCTTCTCCATTGTTGTTCTCAGAATTTTCTCTTTCTCTTTGGCATTTGACATTCTGAGTTGTAAGTGACCTGGAGTAGGTCTATTCAGGTTTATTCTGATTTGGATAAGCTCTGCTTCTTGAACATGTAAATTCATTTCTTTGATAAGAACTGGGAAATTTTCTGCCATTATTTCCTTACTCTTCTGCCCTTTTCCCTTCTCTTCTCCTTCTGGAACTTCCATGTCATATATGTTGTTACTTGTGCTAGCTTTCAAGTCTCTGAGCCGTTGCTCATTTTTCCTATTATTTTCTCTGTTTTTCTCACCCTTCAATTTCAGCTGTTCTGTCTTCTTCTTTACTTATTCTTTCTTCTATGGTTGTTAGCCTGCTGTTGTATGCCTCTAAGGTGTTTTTTATCTCACCTAATTTGTCTCCCATTACCATAAGATCTGTTATTTTTCTATTCAGGTTTTCAAATCCATTTTTTTTGGCTTTCCCCTCTGTCCTCTTGATGTCATTTTTCTCTTTAGACATATTATTTTTCAACTCCTTGATTTGATTTAGGAGATTTGCATGTACCTTGATGATTGGTTATCTGAAACCCTGTATGTCTTCTGGGAATTTGATATATTCCTTTGCTTGGGCTATATCTTCCTTCTTCATAGTATAGTTTATAATTTTTGCTGAAGTCTAGGCATCTGATTATGATGATGAGTTTTCTCTGATGCCCAATTTCTCTCTTTTGCTTAGTTATTTAGTAGTGGGAGGCTGTATGTTACTGTCAGTCTTTGATTCTTGGTTCAACCTGTTCTTGTTCTTTAGGATTATCCCTGTTTTGTTGTTCAAATTTGAGCCATGTTCCCAGTAATGAGTTGTAGTCCCATTTCCAGATTGCCTTGGGGAACAAGGCTGTAAAGGTCTGAAAAAGTCTTTCATTTATTTACTTTAATTTAATTTTTTAATTTCCTTGCATACATTACAAGTGGATCATACACTTTGGCAGCCCTCTCAATTCAATCCCAGACAGAATGTGTTTGAAAGTTTTCCCAACAAGATTGTATTCATTTGACCCTCTCTCTTCTGGGGAGTTCCCAGCCTTCCTCTGGTGCATAAAACCTTTTTTCCAGGCTGATTTTGCCTTCCTTGGGAGAAAAGTGAGTCTTGCATTTCTCTAATCCTCCATCTTCCTAGAGATTCTCCAGACAGTAGTATTAACCTTTGAATTTGAATTATAGAAGCAATTTTGTAATAATAACCTTTATTTTCAGGGAAGTTTTAGCTTTACATTTACAGAAAAATCACACCAAGTGTGTAGGGAATTCCCATATAAACCACTCACATACTCACACACACAGTTCTCCTATTATTAACATCTTAGTGTTGTACTTTTGTTACAGTTGATGAACAAATATTAAAACATTGCTTCTAACCAAAGCTATTGTTTAAATTATGGTTTACACTTTGTGCTGTATAATTCCATAGGTCTTGACAAATGAATGATGTCATGTGTCCATCGTTACAGTATCATACAGAAAAATATCAGAAAAACAAATATGTCCTTTTTACTACCCATTCATCCATCCCCTCTCTACAGAATCCCTGGTAACCAGTTTTTTATATCAATGCTACAAGTCCTTTCATTAGCATGAGATAGTAACTACAAGAACAGTAAATCTCTTTGATCAGTGGCTCCATTCCTCCTTTGTGTTTGTTTATTCTTCAACCTCAAAGGACTTGGGAAAGTCCATTCTGACTTCTGGGGGTTGAGAAGGAAATTAGATGTTATGGAGCAGATGGAAGGTTTTGTTTTGCTTATAGTCATAGATATTCATTTTTTTTTGTGATGGGACTTGTCCATCATCATCATTTTGGTGGTTGTCCAGGGCAAGAGAGAAGAACTGGAGAGTAAGAGTGGGCCACTACTCTGCTGGGATTCAGGGCTCAACTGACATATGAACAGCTCAAAATATTTAAGCTCTTAGAGATATATTTAATGGATATATTGGGAATTATAGGTCCAAATAAAAGGAGTAAAAGAAGCATGATTAGGGGAATTATAAATGAATATAATTATGCTATATTTGGAAAATGGATCATCATATATTCCCAAATAAGGTGCACTGAAGTGGTGTTGATTTAATGAGGCTGTATGCCTTTTCTCTTGTGTTCAGAAATCCCTAGAGCCCTCAGGAGCTCTCTTGATTACTGTGGCTGTTAATGATATCTATCTTAGACCTGTATAACATAACCTCCAGGATGGCCTCCTGACTCACTTTGAAATCTCTTGGCCTTAAAAACTCTTTTTTAACAAATTTAATGTTTTCTCGTTTTGGTCAAAGTCTTTTTCCAAATACATCACTTATTAGTGCTTGGAAATAATCCCTCAGTACCAGGGAGGTTCAGCTCCAGGACTCATGTACCCTGTTGGAGGGAATGTAGTGTGTTTATTTACTGAGTTTTGCTAACCAAACGAGGCCATATATGAGAAACAGAGGTTTTCAGTAGGTAACTGTTAAACATTAATTATAATTAGGCTGTTACATTTTTTACAGGAATAATGTTCATAACTTCAAGCCTTAATATCAAGGGCTTGCATATAGTCCTCTTCTATTTTCTTAGGTCTGGCTTATATATTCGAGAGATATTTGCCATTTTATTTGAGAAATTAGCAGGGCTTCCCCAGTATGGAAGTTTAATATTTTGTTAGTTAATGTGTGGGCTTCTATCTGTTGGGAAAACCTGGCTATAAAAACACAAACCCATTCATATCCCATACAATTGTGTTTCATGTGCATTATCCCTATATATCACTCCACTCTCAGCACTCTGTTCTAGTGACATTACTTTGTTATAGATCCTGAAAGAACATTCTCATATTTGTATTATTAACTACAATCCCAGAATTCACTGAGTTATACAGTATCCCATTTTATCCTCTAGGTGTCTTTCTAGCCTCAAGGGTGTGTCAAACTTCCCTTTCAAGCACATTCACATTAACATTTCAGCAGTGTTCATTACAATCATGTTGTTGTGCCACCATAACCAGTGTCCATTTTCAAACTGTTACAATCAACTTAATTATAAATTCTGCCCACATAATGCATCAGATCATAAATCTCTACTCCTCTTCTCTCTCCTGGTAACCTATCTTCCAGACTCTACTTCCATGTGTATGTTCACTATCCTTTGTTCACAGTGAGATCATGCAAAATTCATCCTTTTTAGTTTGGCTTATTTCACTCAACAGAAGGCCCTCAAGGTTCATCCATGTTGTTACATGTGTCAAAACTCCATTTCTTCTTAAAGCTGGATAATATTCCATCTTATGTATACATCACATTTTGTTTACCTATTCATCTGTTCATGGACACCAGGGTTGCTTCCATCTTTTGACAATTGTGAATAATGCTGCTATGAACATTGGAGTGCATATATCTCTTTGTATACCTGCTTTCAATTCTTCTAAGTGTATATCTAGTAGTGGGATTTCCAGTACATGTGGCAATTTTGTATACTGAGCTTCCTGAGGATCCACCAAAAGGTCCACCACAGTGGCTGCATAATGGTACATTACCACGGGCAGTGAATGAGTGTTATTTCTCCACACCCTCTCCAACACTTTTAGTTTTATGGTTTTTTAAATAGCAGTCTAGTAGATGTGAAATGATATCTCATTGTAAATTTGATTTGCATTTCCCTAATAACTAGTGATGCAAAGCATCTTTTCATATGCTTTTCAGCCATCCATGTTTCCTCTTTTGAAAATTTCTGTTCAAATTTCTTGCCCATTTTAAAATGAGAAATTTTTGCCTTTTTATTATGAAGTTGTACAGTTTCTTTATATATCCTGATATTAGACCCTTATTGAATATGTGGTTCCCAATTATTTTATCCCATTGAGTAAGCTGTCTTTTAAGATTCTTTACAGATTCCTCTAAGCACGAATTTTTTAATTTTGAGGAGGTCCCATTTATAAATATTTTTCTTTCATTGCTTGCAACTTAGGTTTAATGTTCATGAAAACATTGCCTATCAAAAAGTCATGTAGATGCTTCCTACTTTATCTTTTAGAAGACATATGGCCATGGTTATTATATTTTGGTATTTGATACAGCTTGTGTTAACATTTTTATAAGGTTTGAGGTAGGGATCATCTTTCATTCTTTTGGTTGTGGATATAAAGTTCTACCAGCACCATTTGTTAAAGGGACTATTTTGTCTGAAATGAGTTGACATGGCAACCTTGTTGAATATCAGTTGTCCATAGATGTGTGGGTTTATTTCTGATAGCTCTATTTGGTTCCATTGATCAATATTTCTATCCTTCTTTCAATACCATGAAGTTTTGACCTCTGTAGCTTTGTAGAATGTTGTAAAGTCTGGTAGTGTAAGTCCTCCAACTTCATTTTTTGTTTTCAAGGTGTTTTTGACTATGCCCCCTTACCTTAGAAATAAATTTGATAATTGGCTTTTCTATTTCTGTAAAAATGCTGTTGGAATTTTATAGGGATTGCATGTAATCTGTAAATGAATTTAGGTAGAATTGGCATCTTAATGGTGTTTACTTTTTCAATCCATGAACTTAGAATATACTTTCATTTATTTAGATGTTTGATTTCTTTTAGCAATGTTATATAGTTTTCTTTGTTATACAGTTTTTTTTTCTTTACATCTTTAGTTACATTTATTCCTAGAAATTTAATTATTTTACTTGCTATTGTAAAAGGAAGTTTTTCTTGAACTCCTTTTCAGATTTCTCATTATTAGTGTAAAGAAACACTGCTGATTTTTGTATGTTGTTTTTATATCCCGTCACTTTATTGAAATCGTTTATTTGTTCTATTAGCTTTTGTAGACTTTTTCAGGACTTTCTGCATATAGGATCTTGTCAATTGCAAATAGCGAAAATTTTACTTCTTCCTTTTCAATTTGGAAGCATTTTTTTTTTCTTGCCTAAGTGCTCTAACAAGAATTTTTAACACAGTGTTGAATAAAAATGGTGATATTGAACATCCTTGTCTTGTTCCAGATCTTAGAGGAAAGACGTTAGCCTTTCACCATTAAGTATGATGTTAGCTGTGAGTTTTTCATATATGCCCTTTATCATGTTGAATAAGTTTCCTTGTATTCCTATCTTTCAAAGTGTTTTTATCACCAAAGGATGCTGAATTTTGTCGAACGTCTTTTATTAGTCAATAGAGATGATAGGCAATTTTCTCCTTTGGTCTGTTAATGTGATATATTATGCTAATTGATTTTCTTATTTTGAAACATCCTCGAATACCTGGGAAAGCACCTACTTGATCATTTGACATGTTGTTGGATTTGGTTTGCAAGAATTTCTGTATCTAAGTTCATTAGAGAAATTGGTCCGTAATTTTGTTTTTTTGGTAGTTGCCTAATAAGGAATAACATTAGAGCATAATCTTAAAAACTGTATGCAAACAAGTAGGACAATTTAGATTAAGAGAGTGAATTTCTAGAAACACAAGAAAAACCTCATGATAAAAGACCTCAACTGACCAATCACAAGCAAAGAGATTAAATCAGTCATCAAAACCCTTAAAAACCAAAAGAATCCCAGGACTAGATGGATTCATAGATGAATTCTACCTATCATTCTGAGAAGAATTAACATAAATCCTTTGCAAACTCTTCCAAAAAATCGACCAAGAGGGAACATTACCTAATTCATTCTATGATGCCAACATCATGGTAATACCACTGTGGAGTCATTGGTGAAACACTCTCTCCATTAGTGATTTTATTTATCTGCATCTTCTTTCTTATTTCTTTGCTAGTCTTTCTAAGGGTTTGTCAGTTTTAGTCTTCTCAAAATAAACTGTTTTTGGTCCTCTTAAGTCTGTCTGTTTTATTTTTTATTCAAAATTTCATTTGATTGGGCTTTAATTTTATTTCTTCCCTTTTGTTTTCTTTGGTATTAGACTGCTGTTCTTCTAGTTCCTCCAGGTGTGAGGTTACATATTTTGTTTTAGCTCTCTCTTCATTTTTAATGAAGTCTCCCTCTCAGCACTGCCTTCACTGCATCCCATATTTTAAAATGTTGTGCTCTCATTTTCATTTGCTCCAAGATACTTATAAATTTCTCTTGCAATTTCTTCCTTGACCCAATGAATGTTAAGGAATGTGTTGTTTAACTTTCATATAGTTGTGAATTTTCAAGTTCTCCACACATTATAGATTTTCAGCTTCATTCCATTTTAGTCAGAGATAGCACTTTGTATAATTTCAGTCCTTCTAAATTTGTTGAGAATCGTTCCATGACCTAACATGTGGTCTATCCTGGAGAATGATTCATGAACACTGGAAAAGAATGTATATCCTGTTGCTTTTTGGTGTAATGTTCTGTATATTTCCACTGCACATAGTACTTGTAATTTATTCTTCTAGATATCTCTTCTTTTATTGATCCTCTGTTGAAATGTTTTGTCTATTGCTATGAGTAGTGTACTAACATCCCCCAATGTGATTGTAGAGGCATCTAGGTCTCCCCTTAGTTTTGTGATATTTGCCTCATGTATTTTGGAGCACCCTGTTTAGGTGCATAAACGTTTATGTTTATTCTTTCTTTTTGGTAGATTGCACCTTTTATTAATATATAATGTCCTTCTTTGTCTCTTGCAAGTTTTGCATTTAATGTCTACATTATGCAATATTAGTATATCTACTACTGAGCTTTTTGGTTACTGTTTGCATGGAAAATGGTTTTCCAAACTTTCACTTGCAACCTATTTGTGTCCTTGGGTCTAAGTTAAGTCTCTTGTAGAAAGCATACAGATGGATTATATTTTTAATCCGTTCATCCATACTTTGTCTCTTAAATGGGGAGTTTAATTCATTAATTCATTCATTCAATGTTCTTAATCTAAAAACATTAATTACTTCAGACATTTTTTATTTATATTTATATATGTCATTTTGTTTTTGTTTCTCTTTTTTACCCTTCAATTTACTCTTAGCGTAGTCTTCCTTTCTACATTCTCCTCCAACCCCCTCAGTCCTGTCTTTTCCTATCAACATGCAGGGCTCCTTTTAGTATTTCTTGAAAGACATGACACCTGTTGACAAATTCTCTTAATTTCTGTTTATCTGTGAATATTTTGAACTCTCCTTAATTTTTCAATGACAGTTTTGCTGGATAGGGAATTCTTCACTGGATGATTTTTTCTTTCATCTCCTTAACTATGTGATACTGTTACCTTCTCATCTCCATGGTTTCTGTTGAGAAATCAGCACTTAGTCTTATTTTAGTCATTCTTATATGTGATGGATCTATTTTCTTTTTTCTCTTGCTGCTTTCAGGAGTGGTTTTTTTTTTTGTTGTTGTTTGTTTGTTTGTTTGTTTTTGCATTTGGCATTTCACAATCTGATTAGTATGTGTCTCAGAGAAAATCTGCTAGGATTTATTCTGTTTGGAGTATGCTGTTTTCCCTGGACATGTACATACATTCATGTCCTTCATAAGTTTTGGGAAACTTTTTCCCATTATTTCTTCAAACACTCCTCCCCCTTTTCCTATGTCTTTTCCCTCTGGGACACCGATAATTCATATTCATGTGACTTTTGTGCTGTTATTCAATTTCCTGGGTCTCTGCTAAATTTTTTTCCCTTTTTTTGTCTATCTATTCTTCTATCAGTATGGTTTTGATGTCCTAGCATCAACTTTACTAATTCATTCCTCTACTTGTTAAATCTGATTTTGTGTGATTCTAGTGTATTTTTAGTTTCTTCCATTGTGCCTTTCATTACTATAGGATGTGCTATTTTTTATGTGTTTACAACTTCTTCTATATGTTCACTGAATGTCTTTTGATATCCTTTATCTCTTCTCTCATCTCATTGAATTGATTTAGGATGTTTGATTGGACATCCTTGATTAGTTATTCCACATTCTGGGCTGCCTTCTGATTTTCAGTTTGTTGATTTGACTGGGCAATAACTTCCTGTTTCTTAGTTTGGTTTGCTAATTTTTGCTGATGTCTAGACATATGTTTATCTTGATGGGTTTATTCTGTTGATCAATTTCTCTTTCTTGCTTATATTATTATTTTTTTCTGGTTCTGCATTAAAGTTCTTTGACACTTGGTTCTTATTACTTTAAATCTTTAGCATTTTCATATTTAACTTAAAAATAAAAGAACAAAATATATGAGAGAGAAAAGAAAATATATATAAAAATTTAAAAATTAAAAGAAAGAAAATAAATAAAAACATATATAGAATAAAATATAAGTAAAATTAAAAAGGAGAAAAGAAAAAAATGGGAAAAGATAAAGGTGAATGAGGATAAAAGATAAAAAGGAATAATAGAAAAAAGTAAGAGGAGAAGAGATAGAAGAACAGCAAAAATAGGAATGGCCTTTTTCTCCATTCACAGACTTCTGCCTGGGCTCTTTCTTGTCAGCTGCCCAAGCCCACCTATAAACCACTCCACAGTTCTCCTCTCTATGGGAGGCTGGATGAAGAGGAAAGGAAGAAGAAAGAAAGAAAGAAAGAAAGAAAGAAAGAAAGAAAGAAAGAAAG
>JAKSZT010054101.1:95371-126256 GCA_026826555.1 Tolypeutes matacus | reverse complement strand
AAAGAAAGAAAGAAAGAAAGAAAGAAAGAAAGAAAGAAAGAAAGAAAAGAAGAAGAGAAAAAGTAGCTTTTTCATCTCAGGCCATTAGTGACAATGTAGGATCTTCCTCAACAGTGTCATGCCTGCCAATCACCCCTTGGCCTACCTCTCTGAAGGTATCTGTTTGAAGAAAGAAGTGAAAAAAAGAAAAAAGAGAGAAGAGGAAATAAAATAAAAGAAAAGGAAAGAGAAAACTACAGCAAGTCCTTCATCTCAGTCCAACTGTGACTGGCTAGTCTCCTCATGGATTGCCTATGCCCACCAGTCAATTATCCTGTGGCCCTCCTTTCTGCAGGTATGCGAGTGAGGAAAGGGAGGAAAAAATAAACAAATAAATTGTCCTCTCTCTCAAGCTTTGAGCATCTGGCTAGGTCATCCCTTTCATGGCCAGATCACACCACTGCCAGCCACTCTTCCTGTGCCCATCCTGACTTTGCTACACTGCCCTATGCGCCCTGCTGCCTACCTTTCCTTTGGTGTCTGGCTGAGCCCCATCTCCAGCTACCCTGTCCAATTGCCTCATGGGCCTGTAGCTTCCCCCATACCCTGCAAAATTCTCTGCCTTCTGGCAGCTTCCCTACCCCACCCTCTTGGATTCCTATAGGAGTTTATTAAAATATATTTTTTACTTTTTAAAAAAGATACTTAGATTACAAAAATGTTATATAAAAATATAGGGGATTCCCATGTGCCCCACTCCCTACTGCTCCCACATTTCCCCTCATTAACTACATGTTTCATTAGTGTGATACATTTGTTAAAATTGATGAACACATTTTGGAGCATTATCACTAAGAATAGAGTTTAGTTTACATTGTAGTTTGCACTCCCTCAAACACAATTTTGTATGTTTTGGCAAGATATATAATTGCCTGTATCTGTCATTGCAATGTTAATCAGGGCAATTCCCAAGTCCCAAAAATGCCCCATTTTACACCTGGTTTTCCCTCCCCCTCCTCTAAGAACCTCCAGTGGCCAATTCCTCCATATCAATTATATAATTTCTTCCATTACTAGACTCAGAGTAAGTCTATACTAGGACACCAGTAAGACTACTTTAGTCCATAGTTTATTGCCCAATCCTAAGGATTCTGGGATGGTAATAATCATTCCATCTGTCATTGAGAAGGGGCTTAGATCCCTAGGGCAAATATATGGGACTCACTTGCTTGCAGTTGTAGACTGTTTAGGTTCCTTGGGATGGTCATTGTCTATAATCATCTCCTTGTTAGTTGTCCTGCATGTGTCCAATGAACTGAAGAGTAGGTGTTGCACATCCATTGAGATTCTTGGTGGCACATGGATAGCTCAGAGATTTAGTCTCTTAGACACACACTTATCAACTCTAGTAGTAACTATAAGTCCAAATAGATGGGTCAGAAGAGCCATGTTTAGGCAAAACACAACTGAATTCAACTCTGTCACATTGGGAAGGATAAATTCCAATGCAGTGCACACTGGAAAAAGTACCAAACTCCTGAGCTATCTGACCTGACAATAATGTCTGGATGTCTCCAAAGACCTCATGTGCCCTGCTATTTGAGGTAGCATTTACTTTGGCAGACAATGAGATCCTGCTGAGAAGTGCATAAGCATAACCTCTGGTATGAACTCTGGACTCTTTGAAATCTCTTAGCCATATAAGCTCATTTGTATTTACATTTTCCCCTTTTGGCCAAGGTCTATCTCCAGTTGCATTGCTAGTTGGTACCTAAGCAATCTCAATGTTAAACTTAACACAAACCTTAGCTCTAATTACAAGCATAATTTCCATCTTTTTTTTTCAGAGATTAGAATAGAAACTTTATTTATCTGAATAATACAAAATTAAGATTAAAGATTAAATAGTGCATTTTTAAAATTTGGAAAGATTTATACATTTAAACATTTGACAGGTCACAGTGCTTTTTTTACACACCTATTATTTTATTTTATTTTTTTCAGATTTATGTAACATTTATTTGGCTAAACATATTTACATGAAATGCGTTCATTATCTCCATCATTTAGAGATCCATTCAATCAGCACACACCACTCAGAACTGAGTGGGAGAGAGTGTGGTCTACAGTGTGAACTGTGGTCTATGGTTGGTGGCAAGGCTCCAAGATGTGCAAGTTCATTGAGGGTGGTGGGCCACACTGTGGGAGATGTTTGTGTGGGATGTGGTGGGCGGTGTGGGAGGTGGGCAACATGGGTATCCCAGTGGGTTTAGTGAAATGTTTTGGGTAATCTAAGCACCTCTTAAAATATATATATGTATATATATATATATGTATGTATGTATATATATATAAAACATTTTTGTAAGCAAATACACATATATGCATATATATTTATATATCATTTTGCAAATGTTTGTATGTATTGTGAGAATTTTGATTTTTACCCATAATTTCCATCTTAAACTTAATCATGAACACCGACACTAACACAAAACAAATTTAACCCTTATCCTAACATACAGCCCCACCTAATCATAACCCACAATCTAATCTTAATATCAAGTCTAAACCAGTGTATAACTCTAACTGACCTTCTAATTCTAGTCCTAACCCTAAACCTAAAAATAATCCAAACCTCAGCCTAACCTTAAGCAGAAACTTAAATCTAACCCTAAACCTAACAAAAACAAAATCTTTTGCCTAAACCTAACACTAACCCTAACTGAAAATCTTTTAATCCTAACCATAAGCAAAGCTAACACTAACTCTAGACTGAACATTAGCTCCAATTGCCATTCCCATAACCAAATGTCTACAGTAAACCCTAAACCTATCTTTGAATCTAACTCTAATGACAACCTCAATTTAACTCAAACCCTGATTTAGCCCAACTCTAACACAATCCTTAATCCTAACTATAATCACACTCTAACACAAGTGCTAACATTAAACTGAACATTAACCTTAACCCTAGACCAATCTCCAATCCAAAATTTTTATTAGTTTTATTTGCACACACTCCGTATTCACCAAACATGTACTCTACCTTTCTCCTCCTCCCATCCTAGACTACTTTATGTCTGGATTTGCTATTCTTACTTATTTGTAATGAATAACATCATGCAATATTTGTCCTATTGTGTCTTGCTTATTTCATTGCACATACTGTTTTTAAGGTTCTTCCTTGGGTTAAGATGTCTCAGAACTTCTTTCTTTCTTATGGTCAAATATTTCATTGTGTGTATGTACATTTGATTTACCCATTCATTTCTTCATGGGCACTTGGTCGCTTACACCTTTTTGCTATTGCAAATAATGTCACTCTAAACATTGGAGTAAAAGTATCTGTTTTATACCCTGTTTTCCCTATCTTTGGGTGTATACCTAGAAGTGGGATGGCTGCATCATATGGTAATTCTTTATTTAATTTTTTTGAGGAACTTCCATATTGCTGCTTTCCAAAGTGATGCAACATTTTACATTCTCACAATGCACTAGAGTTCCAATTTCTTCACATCCTTTCTAACACTGGAATACTTGTTATTTTACTTCTTTATTTTCTTACATAGTTGCCATCTTAGTGTGTAAGTAACATCTCATCATGGTTTTGATTTGAATTACTCTAATGATCAAAATCATTGGACATCTTTCCATAAGTTGTACATTTATATATCTTATTTGGAAAAATATCTGTTCAAGTCATTTGCCCATTTTTAATAGGGTTATTTGTCTTTTAGTTGTTGTGTTTTAAAAGTTATTTATAAATTCTGGATATTAAACCCTTATTCAATGTAGTTTGCAACTATTTTCTACCAATCTGTAATGCTACTTTCACTTCTTGACATAATACTTTGATGTACAAAAGTTATTTTAGTTTGATAAAGTCAAATCTATTGTTATTTTTGTTGCTTGTGCTTTTGGTGTCATATCTAAGAATACATTACTAAATCCCAGGTCATGAAGATTTGTCCAATGTTATCTCAATGAAGATATTTTTTCCTGCAAGAAACCACCCTTTCCCCCACAGACTCTTAACACCCTTCCCTTCTATGACAAGCAATAATTAAGTTTAAGTCACAAGATATATGCTGGGCTTTCTAAGGGAGGAAAGGTAGTTATACTTCAAAGGAGCTGAAGAAGCTAGACGACATGTATCAGCCTCAGACAGAAGACCATATATGGGTCTGTATCCTGAGGGTGAATAATCAAGGGGTATCAGTTAGATGAGGAAGAATTTATCCATGAAAGAGCTTTCTTCCATGATACAGGAGTAAACCCTGGCAAGGACACAGAGATGGTGCTATCATAATGCTAGGATGGCTCTTGGAATCTTGGAGACAGGACCTCATCAAAATGCTCCCTTTAGAATAATGATATCATGTTCGACTAGGTGACCAAGAAGTAGTGAGTACCTTGGAGGCCATGGTGCTACAGATTCTGGGAGATAAATCCTGTGATGGTCTGGGAAATTGTTTTGAGTGCAGTGGTTGGGTGATATTGAGACATCCCCTCCTAAATTGAGGACAAATTAGTACTTTGCATGCCTCCCACTATTAGCAAGGGAGTATAATACCTAGTAGAAATCTTTAAATGTGGAAGGCAGCAATTTCCACACTCAGCAGCACTGCATCAATGCTTTTGCCAGGTAACCATGTGCGTTTCAGTTTTGACTGTGGCCCTCTAGCAGGTCCAGGGTGTGATGAGAGTAGCACTGCCACTTGGACCATTCTAGCAAGCAGACCTATGCATTTGAAGTTGTTGGCATTGCCTAGTAATCTCTTCCTTCATAAGTCCACTAAAATCTTCATTGAAGAGTTGGGGATTTGAGCAAAATAGAGTTTCATTTCTATATGCAAAGACTAAAATGTGGAGATGAAACCCCTGAGGCAATGGAGAAGGTAACTACCCCTGTGCTTTGCCCCAAAATCAGGAAATTGGAGATAAAAATGAAAACAAATGGAGAGGGAGGTCTCGGTGGCCCTCTGCCTTTAGTGTCTAATTCAATTAAAGAGTTGTTAAAATGATTTATAAATGGCAACAAAATATTAATACTGTTTATAATTATTTTCAAACAATTTACAGAGAAAATATGAAGGTACTTCTGAAGTTTTAACCCTACATTCCTTACTAACCAAAAATAGGGACAAAACTGGAATCACAAAATCAGTCATAAAATTATGTTTTGGGGTTTTTCCTACAGTATATAACAGCATATCACCATTTCCCCCTTCTTGCCCTGCTCCAACTTACTTGGTTTCTACCTGCTGGCAGAGCAAAAGTTTCCAATGTCCTTGCAGATGCCTGCTGCAGAGTATATGGCAAGAACCCCAACATGGCCTTGACTCTTTCTTCATTGTAGTCTTCCCACAAGATGGGAGCTCAGCCCAGGACAGTCTGGGTCATACACACGAGGTTCTACACTGCAGTAGCATATCTCATTTGATACTCAGTGCGAACAAATTTTAAACATGTATCCTTATGATAAAATTATTTTCAGTAATAATAATGTTATGACATGAAATATATAAAGGACAATGGCCAGAAGAGAATTGTAATTACTATGGTACATTCCTCACAATTAACAAAACAAAATTTATCCATTATTTTTTAATTAAATTCCATGCTTCATTTTGATTCCTTTAGTTTTTACCTAAGGTCATTTCTCTGGTCCAGATCTCATCAAAGATATCGTATTACATTTAATTGTCTCCTTAGGCTCCTCTGGTCTATGTCACTTTTTCAAAATTTCCTTATTTTTGAAGACCTTGAAATTTTCAATTAGTACTGGTCAGGTATTGTCTGATGTTTTCTTCATGCTTAGTCTGGTGTCATGAGTTTCTAAGAGAAAGGCCCATGCGTTAAAGTGCAATTCTCAAAACACTCATATCAAGGGTACATGCTATCAACACAAGTTCCAATTGATGAGTTAAACTTAATCTACTGGCTGTTAGTGCTTGAAAGTTTTCACATATGTTAATTCTCCAAGTTAATTATTTCACTCTTTCCCAACTGTACTCAACTGTAAATCATTAAGCATAACCCACTTAACAGGCCCACCTGGTGGTCCAATTACTTCAGAGTGGAGGATCTACATTAATTATTTGGAGTAATCTGCACAGGACTTTGGTCACTTCCCCACTTTTTTATATTATATAAATTCATGCATATTTATTTTATTCATTGATTATAATCCTATATTGCTTTATTTATTTTCTTCCCCAAATAGTTTAAATTTTGGGAGCTGTTTCCTTTGGCTCTTGTGTCCCTTTGAAATGCCCCTCATTGTTTTGTTTTTTGAAAACTTCCTTGAGAAAATATTAGTAAACAGAACTAAGAAATATGCAGAAAGGATAAAGCCCATGATTCACCTAATAGTGCAAAAATCAATTAATATTATTCACCACAGTAATAAACTAAAAACAAACAAAAAAAGAAAAATCCATTTGATCATCCTATTAGATACTGCAAAACCATTTGTCCAAATTCAACATTCATTTACTTAAAAAATGCTTAGCAATGTAGCATTCAAAAGAACATAATCAACTTGATAAAAAGTGTCTATAAAAATATAATACTGAAGATGAAATATTTCATGCTTTCCTTCTAATTTTGGAAAAAGGCAAGGATGTCTTCTCTTGCCATTTTTATTCACATTATCCTGGAGGGGCCAGGCTAGTGCAGTAAGATCAGAAAAGGAGAGAGAGAGACAGAGAGGCAGAGGCAGAGAGAAACGGAGACACACAGAGAGGAAACATATATAGCAGTAAACTATCTCTCTTCATTTACAATAGTATTGTTTACATAGAAAATCACCTGAATCATCATCATCAACAATAGTGCATTACAAATATTAAGCGACTTTAACAGGGTCTTAGAATATGAAGTCAACATAAAAACTCAAGGACATTTGTTTATATTAGCAACAAATGTTTTGTTTTTAATTTTTTAAAAACTCTTTCACAATACCTTAAAATATGCATGAGGCAAAATGAAAAATAATGAAAATGTGAAATGTCTCTATACTAAATCTTATAAAAAACTATTGGGGAAAATTAATTAAAGAAGCTCTAAAAAATTGAAAGATATACTATATTCATGGTTGAGAAGGCTCATTATTGATAAGATATTAGTTCTCATCAAAATAATATTTTGTTTCTATGCAATCCCAAAAAATTCCACAATGACGTTTAGTAAAAGTTGAAAAAATTATTCTCAAATTCATTTGGAAATGCAAATTATCTAGAACAGCCAAAAGACATTGAAAACTGGATCAATGGTGGAGGATTTCAATAATTGACTTTCAAGATTTCTATAAAGCTACAATAAACAAGATTTATGGTATGGGCATAGCAAGACAGTTAGATAAATATAACAAGGTAGAAAATCCAGATGTAGAACTATGTAGTCTGTTGTTTTTTTTAAAAAGCATCAAAACAATTCAATGGGGAATGTAGGCTGTAACAAATTGATAGCACATGGAAAAATACAAACTTATACCTACTATAGACCATGCATAAACTGAGTCTGAGATAGATAGGCTTAAACATAAATGTTGAATATACAGCTTTTGATTTTATATTAAATACAAAAATTACTAATTAAACATAATCAAAATCATATTTTTATATTATTTCTTATATTTAAACCCATCATTATTATTTCATTTTCTTAATTGTATTTGGCTATTTTAATGGCTTCATTTTTGAAGAAGCTTTGGATCACAAAATGGTTACAAGAGGGACAGGGGAAGATTATTGGTGTGGGTTATCAGTGATGGGGGATACATGTGAGGAAGTTCACCTGGATATACATATAAGTATATAAATGCATTCAAATGTTCATGGGGCATTGTCACAGTGGGAGGAGATTCACACAATTACTGAGAGAATATTGAATTCCCATTCTGGAGAACTTTGTAATGTTCTTTAATGTAGAAGCAAATTACCCCCAAATGCAATAAAATTGACTGACAATGGAGGATGATCTATTGATGGGCTCTTAACATTGATGATTATACTTGTGATCCTTTACACTTCAAATTGAAACTTAGCCTAGTGTTGTGGTGTGCCTAAGTGTTGCCTCCTGAGAGCCTCTTTGTTGCTCAAATGTGGCCTCTCTCTAAGACAAACTTCGCATATAAATGCATTACCTTCCCCACAGTGTGGGACATGACTCCTGGAGATAAGACTCCCTGGCACCCTGAGATTTCTACCAAACACCAACTAGCAATGCAACTGTAAAAAGACAAACAAAAGCCGGGGGGGAGATAAAGGCCAATGAGTTTATATGGCTAAGAGACTTCAAAGTGAGCCAGGAGGCCATTCCAGAGGGAATGTTTACACACAGCTCAGAAGGATCTCATAGACAGTCAAAGTGGATACTACCCCAAATAGGGGGGCTCCAGAGGGCTCTGGAGAGACACAAGTCCTATGGTCTGGGCAGATGGTTCAGAGTTTGGTGCCTTGCCAGGTGGCCCTACTTTCTTGCTTGTGCTCCTGAAAGTGATAAAGTTGGGCTCAATTATGGCTTCCCTAAAGATGGCTCATCTGTCCCTTCTATTTGAACCTATAATTTTTGCAGGAGTTTGTAGGTGTACATCAAAGAGACTTGAATCATTGGACTGTCCATGTGCCAGCTGGGCCCTGAGCTTCAGTGGAGTTGCAACACCTACATTCCAGTTCATTGGACTCACCCAGGACAACCAGCAAGGAGGTGAAGATTGACAACCACCACACCAAGGAAATGAGAGACCCTACAAATGAAAGTTAGAGAATCACATCCATTGGCTGTATGGGATTAAAGCCCCCTCTCAATTAGGGGTGGAGTGGACATCACCATCCAAGAATCCTCAGGAATATGGAATGTACTATGGACTAGAGTGGACTTACTGGTTTTCTACAATAAACTTGTGATTCTACCAATAGAAGAAATTACAGCATTGATGTGGAAGCAGTGGCTACTGGAGGAGGGAGAGGGAAAGACAGGTGTAAAGCAGTTTTTTTTGGGTGGGATGTAGGAATCCTCTTGAATGGCATTGGAATGACAGATATATGCCATTATATATCTTCCCATAACGTGCAGAATTGTGTAGGAAAAAGTGTAAACTACAATGTGAACTATGGTCCATGCTCAATGACAATGCCCCAAGATGTGTTTATCAATTGTAATGAATGTGCCACAGTAATGAAGTATGTTGTTTATGTGGGAGGGTGCTGGAGGTATAGGGCATGGGGTATATGGGAATCCTTATATATCTATATATATTTTTTTTTACTTTTTTTTTTATTATGGGTAAAAATCAAAATTCTCACAATACATACAAACATTTGCAAAATGATATATAAATATATATGCATATATGTGTATTTGCTTACAAAAATGTTATATATATATATACACATATATTTTAAGAGGTGCTTACATTACCCAAAATATTACATGGAACCCACTGGGATTCCCATGTTGCCCACCTCCCACCACATCCCACACAAACATCTCCCACAGTGTGGCCCACCACCCTCAATGAACTTGCACATCCTGGAGCCTTGCCACCAACCATAGACCACAGTTCACACTGTAGACCACACTCTCTCCCACTCAGTTCTGAGTGGTGTGTGCTGATTTAAAATGGCCTACAACCATTGCCACAACAGTACTCAGGATAACCTCCAACTCCCAAAGAAGCCCCTGTATTTCAACTGCTCATCCCCTCCCTACCCCAAAAGTGTCAAGTGGCCACTGGCTCCACCTCATTGTTATAATTTCTTGCATTGCTAGAATCACCATATGTGAACAAGAGAATACCATCAATTCCACTCTAGTCCATAGTTCTTCCCCCAATCCTGAGGGGACTGGGATGGTGATGTCCACTCCAACTCCAAGTGAGAGAGGGCTTATATCCCATGGATATGGTGGGTGGGATGATCCTTATATATTTTTATGTAACATTTGTGTAATCTAAGTATCTTTAAAAATTAAAAAATATATTATTTAAATAAAATATCATATCTTCTGTTTATCAAAATATACCTTAAAAAAATTAATACACAAACCAATGATTGGAATAAAATATTCACAAAACATATATGACAAAGCACTTAGGGTGCCTAAGTGTTACCTCCTTAGAGCCTCCTTTTTGTTCAAATGTGGCCTCCCTCTAAGCCAAATTCAGCATGTATGTGCATTACCTTCCCACAAGAGTGGGAAATGAATCCCAAAGGTGAGCCTCCCTTGCACTGATGGACTACTACCAAGCATAAACTAGCAATGCAACTGGAAAAAGACACTGACCCAAACGGGTAAGGTTAAAGACAAATGAGTTTATGTGGCCAGGAGACTTCAAAGTGAGTTGGGAAGTCATTCCAGAGATTACACTTATGCATGTCTCAGCAGTATTTCATTGACTGCCAAAGTAAATACTATCACAAAGAGCAGGTATTATGACAGCTCTGGATATATTCAGATACTATAGTCAGGGCAGATGGTTCAGGAGCTTGGTGCTTTGCCAGTGGGCACTATTTTGGAATATATGCTCCCCAGTGTGACAGCGTTGGACTCAGTTGTGTTTTCCCTAAACATGGCTCTTCTGCCCCTTCTATTTTAACCTTTAATTAGTACTAGAGTTGATAAGTGTATTTCCAATAGACTAAAATCTATGGGTCATCCATGTGCCAGCTGGGCCAAGAATCTCAACAGAGTTGTGACACTTATTCTCCAGTTTCTTGCACTCACCCAGGACAAAGAGATAATGCTAGACAATGCTAGACAATGACCATCTCAAGGAACTGAGAGTCTACAATTGCAAGCAAGTTAATTCCATCCATCTACCCTATGGGAGCTGAGCCCCTCTAAATTAGAGGTGGAGTGGACATCACCATCCCAGAAACCTCAGAATTTGGGAATGAACTATGGGCTAAAATAGACTTACTTGTATATTACTATAGACTTATTGTGATTCCAAAAATGGAGACACTATGTCATTGATATGGAGGCAGTGGCCACTGGAGCTTCCGAGGGCAGGGAGAGGGAAAAACAGGTGTGATATAGGGGTGTTTGGGGGACTTGGGGATTGTCTTGAATGACATTACAATGACAAATAAAAGCCATTACATATTTTTCCATAACGTGCAAAATTGTGCAGGAGAGAGTAAACTACAATGCAAACCATAATCCATGCTTTGTGGCAATACTTCAAAATGTTTTCAGTAATTGTAACAAGTATATCACACTAATGAAGGATATGTGGGAAAATATGGGAGGTGTAGGGAGTGGGGCATATGGCAATCCCCTATCCTTTTATTTAACATTTATGTAATCTAAGCATCTTTTTAAAAAATAGAAAAGGAAAAATTTTTAAAAAAAGATTATGCTTAGGTTTATGGGTAATGTTAAGGTCAGAGTTTTATATACAATTTGTGGTTATTTATGGTTTTGTTCATTATAGAATTAGGATTGGGGACAGAATATGGTGGAGGTTAGGTTTAAGGTTTAGGATAATATTGTTTGGTTAGAGTAGGGTTAAGTTGAAAACAAAATAAACATTGGCTTCAAAGGAGGGTTTGAACTTTCTTGTGTATTTAAATTAAAACTAACTTGTTATTCCTTTCTTAATGTTTTTTAAACTAAAAAATATTCAAACTTTTTAAAATTGAAGATTATCATACATACATGAGCATTCATAAACAATAAATGTATAATAAATGTGAAATTATAAAAAACATGCATATCACCATAGAGGGCTTCCAAACATTACCCCACCACCAACTACTTGCATTGTTGTGAAACAATTGCTACAAACTATGAAAGAGAAACAACAAAACATTTCTAATTATAGCCAATATCTTACATTTGGTGTGTTTTTCTACCAATGTACCTGGTTATTTACACCCTGTGTTAGTATTATATACTTGCTATCATTCATGAGAGAATGTTCTCATATTTGTTTAACCACAGTCCATTTTCCACCACAGGATTCGTTGTGTTACACAGTCCCATGCTTTGCACTATCCACTCAAAGTGTACACCCAGTGGCTTTAATATTCATCACAGAGTTGTGTTATCACCTCAGTCAATTTTAGAAGATTTTCATTACTCCAAAAGGAAATATCCTAAACCCCCTTATAACTCTCTAATGTTGCATATAATTGATATAATATCTTCTTTTCCATTGCTTCAAAAAATTACAATATTACTATTTTTAATTTTTTTAATATTTTTATTTTTAAAAAGATACTTAGATTACATGTTACACAAAAAATATAGAGATTCCTGTATGCCCCACTCCCCACACATCCCACACCCTCCCACATAAACAACATCCTTCATTAGTGTGACACATTCATTGGAATTGATAAGCACATCCTGGCACATTGCCACTGAGCATGGGCCATAGTTCACATTGTAGTCTACACCCTCTCCCACACAGTTCTGCATGTTAAGGGATGATATAAAATGGCCTATATCTGTCATTGCAATGTCATTCAGGATGATTCCCAAGTCCCCAAAAAACCCTTGTATTACAACTCTTTTTCCCTCTCCCTGCTCCCAGATCCTCCAGTGGCCACTGGCTCCACATCAATGTTGTAATTTCTTCCATTGCTAGAATAACAATATGTCTACAGTAGAATACCAGTAAGTCCACTCTAGTCCATAGTTCTTTCCTCAATCCTAGGGATTCTAGAACGGTGATGTCAACTCCACCTCTAATTGAGAGGGGGCTTTGATCCCATACAGCCAATGGATAGGACTCTCTTGCTTGCATTTGTAGGCTTTCTCATTCCCTTGGTATGGTGTTTGTCAATCCTCACCTCCATGTTAGTTGTCCTGGGTGAGTCCAAAGAACTGGAGAGTGAGTGTTGCAACTCTGCTGAGGCTCCAGGCCCAGCTGGCACATGGACAGCTTAAGGATTCCAGTCTCTTGGATGTCCACCTTCAAACTGCAGCACCAAGAACAGGTTTATATAAAAAGAACAAATGAGCCATTTTCAGGGAAACCATGTTGAGTCTAACTCTGTCACACTCATGAACACAAACACCAAAATAGGGCCCACTGGCAAGGCACCAAACTCTGGAAATACCTGTCCTGATCATAGGAACTAGGTATCTCCAGAGCCCTCAGGAGCCCCCTTATTTGGCATAGTATGCACTTTGGCAATCTATGAGATCCTGCCAAGATGTGGATGAGTGTTACCTCTGGGATGAACTCCCGAATAACTTTGAAGTCTCTTAGACATATAAACTCATTTTTCTTTACTTTTTCTCACTTTTATTTGAGATCCTTTTCCAGTTGCTTTTCTAGTTGGTGCTTGGTAGTAATCCCTTGGTTTCATGGAGGTTACACAGGAGTCATGTTCCACACTAGGGGGGAGTTAATGCATTTATATGTTGAGTTTGGCTTAGAAAGAGGCCACATTTGAGCAACAAGGAGGCTCTCAGGAGGTAACTCTTAGGCACACAGCAACACTAGGCTAAGTATCAATTTCAATTACAAAGGCTCACAAGCATAGTCATCAATACCAAGAGCCCATCAATGGATCACCCTCCTTCACCAATCATTTCTCCTACACTTGGGATACTGCTCCTGATCCAATAAAGAATGTGGCAGAGCTCTCCAGGATGGAAATTCAATATTCTCTTGGTTATTGTGTGAGTCGCGACCCACTGTGACCATGCCCCATGAACATTTGAACATATTTATATTCCTTATATGTATGCCCAGATGAACTTCCTCCCATGTATCTCCCATCACTGACACCTCACACCAACGATCTTCCCCTGCCCCAGTTTAATCCTTCTGTAATCCAAAGCTTCTTCAAAAATGAAGCCAATAAAATAGCCAAATATAAGAAAATGAAATAATAATGATACACTGAAATGTAAGATGTAATGTATACAAATTTTTTTTCAAAACTAAAAATAAAATAAAGTTGAAAGTTTGAAATATTAAAAATAATGGAAAATATTTAATTTTCTGATATTTTGCCTTTCATAACCCTAATATTTGCTGTGCTGTATGTACAGTGACATTTTCTTACATTTATTCCCCTGTATCTTACTTTTTTTATTTTGTTTTCATAGAATTTTTAGTTCACAGTGAGTCACCTACAGAATACAGGGAACTCCCATATACCCAACATCCTTCACGTTTTTTCCCCTTGGTGTGCATATAAATACCTTTTTATATATGATGGTATCTTTATTACAACTAATATAAAAATAGTGAAACATAGCTACTAACCATGGTTAATGATTTACATTATGATTTACATTTTAGACCATACATTTTTATAAATTTTGATGATATTTAACATGGCCTTTGTTCATCATTACAAGAAAAACACTTCCATTTCCCCCTAAATACCCCCTATTCAATCTATTCTATTCTTCCCTTCTCCTCTGTTCAGGGCCCATGGTCACTGCCCAGCTTCATTCCTCAGATGACAAGATTTCCAGTTACTTTCAACAACTCTGAGGTCTTGACACACTAGTTTTTCCTCCCTTATTAGGAGCAACCATGCTCTCGAGAATTTCTTGCCCCTCTGTTAGTGAACATATCAGTCCTCCCCAGGATGGGAGTCCAACTCTTTCCTGCTCATTGTGTGGGTCTCCACAACACATTATGACAAAATGATAACTCACTCTCTAGAAGCCCATTCCAGGTGCTCCCTGTTCCAAATACAACATCCTGAACCAGTAACCCTTCCTTGTATCATTGCCATAAGAGCACACCCAACTTTTTACTTTCAACCACATACCCTCTAATCCCCAGTGTTCAGTTGGACCCTCTCCCAACCCTCCCCCCAGATTCCTGAACTTTCCAACCCACCCTACCCAATCTACCCACCTGTGAATCCTGCACCACCCAACCCAATAGTATCACTACCCTCCTGCCATATCCTTTCAATGCACAAGTACACAATTCCACCTCATCATACATTCCTTCCATATGGGTGTATGTTCACAACCTTCTCCTTTTCTACTTGCTGTAAAACTGTCTTCCAGACAATAGCTCTCTGAGTTTGCTTAATTTGCTCAATTAATATCAGTGAGGTTATGAAATATTCACACCTCAATTCCTGGCTTGCTTCACTCAACATAAGGTTCACAAGATTCAACCACCTTATCCTGTTTTAGCACTTTATTCCTTCTTACAGCTGGGTAATTTTCCATTGTTTGTATGTACCACATTTTGTTTATCCATTCTTCTGTTTATCGGCATTTGAGTTGATTCCAACTTTTGATAATAGTGAATAATGCTCCTGTGAACATTAGTATGCATGTATCAGTTCATGCCTTTGCTTTCAATATTTCTGGGTATATACCCAGCAGTGGAATTGCTGGATCATATGGTAATTCTACAGTTCTTTGAGAAATCACCAAATTGTCCTCCACAATGGCTGGAGCATTCTACATTCTCACCAGCAGTGGATGAGGTTTCTCATTCCTCCACATCCTCTCCAATACTTATAGTCCTGTGTTTTTTTAATAGCCACCAGTCTAATGGGTGTAAGATGGTATCTTACTGTAGTTTTGAATTTACTATAATCCATTTGTTATATTAGTTGTAATTTTCCCATGTATCACCATATTCTTAAAACTTTGTAAAAGAGCATTCTTATACTATTAACCACAATCTTCATCCACCATAAATTACTATGTTATACAGGCTGTACATTATTCTCTACTTTCCTTTCAGTTGAAACATTACATCCACAGACTCCTTTCATCTACAATTACATTTATAAATCATCAGTGTTAATTATACTAACTGTATTGTATTACTATCAATTCTATTCCTTTCCAAACATTACCAATAAACCTTATTAAAAATTCTACATGTATTAAGCATCAGCTCCCATTCTCAACATTCTACTTTCTAGTAATTTATTATAGAAATTTGAGATTATTTCTGAATCACATAAAGAGAAATATTACAACTTTAGATTAGTTGTAAACTAATCTCTTCTTCTGGGTGTGATACCTTTTGATTGTATTAAATTCAAATGTTTTAAATTTACTTGATAAACTTACTTGATAAAATCAATTTAGGCCTTTTGATTTGACCACATCAGTAGGGTGTGACAAAGGTTGAGTCTCCACACCCTTAGAAGGCTGATGTAAATGGGCACTCATTCAAGAAGAAATGAGAAGAGAGAGATTCAGCTCTTTTATGTTCGATCCTGGGGCCCCTGGGAGATGTGAGCCATTCTGCTAGTTTGAAGCTGAAGAGAACAGAGCAGCTGAACAGCTGAGAAGGCCCAGAAAGAAATGAAACTTATGTCGAGACTGACATAGGAAATGCTGAGAAATCAGGCAGACATCACCAGCAGCCATCTTGCTTCAATACATGGCAAGGGACTTTGGTGAGAAAGAAACCTTAATTGGACTCTTTAAGGCCTTGTAACGGTAAACTTCTACCCCAAATAAATACCCTTAATAAAAGCCACCATATTTCTTGTACTTTGCATCAGCACCCCTTTGGCAGACTAATACACCGATACTTTAGATTTTAAATCTGAGTTTACTCACTTTACTTCATATTAGTGAAATTATTCAGATTTGTCCTTTTGTGCTTGATTTATCTAACACAGCATAATATCTTCAAGGTTCATTCATGTTGTCATATGGACCCCAATTTCATTTCTTCTTACAGCTGAAGAGTATTTCATTGTATGTATATACCACATTTTAAAAATCCACTCATCAGCTGATGGACACTTGGGTTGTTTCCATATTTTAGCAATTGTGAATAATGCTGCTATGAACATCGATGTGCAAATGTCAGTTCATGTCCTTGTTTTCAGTTCTTCTAAATATATTCCTCATAAAGTGATTGCTTGATCATAAAGCAATTTTATATTTAGTTTCTTGAGGAAACACCATGCTGTCTTCTACAAAGGCTGCATCATTCTACCTTCCCATCAACACTGAAGGAGTGTTCCTATTTCTCCATATCATCTTCATCACTTATAGTTTTCTGGTTTTTAAATAATGGACATTCTGCCAGTTGTGAAATAATATCTCAGTGTAGTTTTGATCTGCATTTCCCTAATACATAATGATGTTGAGCATTTTATTCATGTGCTTTCTATGCATTTCTATTTCCTTTTCAGAGAATTGTATGTTTAAGTCTTTCACCCATTTATTTCATTTATTTATTTTTTAACATATTTTTATTACAGAATTTGTGAACTTATAAAACAGTCATGTGCATGTGTGGAATCCTCATACAACAATACCTTCACCAATACACCACACTATTGTGGAACATTTGTTACAGATTATGAGATAAGTTCAGATATTACCAGGAGCTGCAGTCCATAGCATACATTTGGCATATTTTTTCCATACACTTCTATTAACACAGTATATCTTGGTCATTGATGCAAGAATATTATAGTATTGTCTTTGACTATAATCCATAGGCTACATTGTTTTTCCCATGGTTCTACACATTCTCACTACCCTGCTATAGTGATATACATCCATTTTGTTGCAGGACATTCTTGCATTTGTACTATTAACCACAATTCTCACCCACCTCTGGGTTCACTGTGTTATTCAGTCTGTAGATTATTCTCCAGCTTTCTTTCCATTGACATTTACATCCCTAGACTACCCTTTTCACCCACAATCCCATTTATAAACAAGCTGCTACTCTTTGTAATATGTTATCATCAACTCTATTCATTTCCACATTTTTAGAGACAAGTTAAAACTTCTACATATAGTCTTTAATCAAATTTAATGGAAACAGGGGTCACTATACTTTGCAAGATGGGGATAAAATAAAATAAAATAAATTCTTTTCCTTTTTTTTTTTTTAAATATAAAACAATATAATCACAATACCAGAATATGGAACTTTACAGTTTATTTCCTGTGGGTTACTGCAGGTATCAATTTCCCTTTACTGTGCTATTCACAACTTTGTTTAATTCAAAAATATGAAACCAAGGTGGTAGGAAACTTAAGACTTAGCACTTTCACGAAATGGCATACATCAAAGGGCATCAATTCAAGGGCAAAAATAGTCAAACTCACCATATCTACCTATGTCATCATTCCAGCCTTTAAGCCGTCCAGGTACTGAGCTCCCTGTAGGAAAAGCCAGGCCTGAAATCTTTGGCATTTTGGATTTTCTACTCTGGGCTGTGAGTAAAGGGGATTTTTTCAAAAAGATTTTTTTCAGTCGAGCAGGAAAGGCCTGGCGCCAGAAGGCTTTACGGATAGGAAGCACTTAGATTTAAAAATTATAGACACACCATTAGGGGAGTTAAAAATGTACAGCAGTGACATGTGTTCTACTCAATCACTGGTGCTACGGCTACCAAACATTTACAAAAGACTTCTCGGGTAGTTCCGACTGTGGTTGTAGCCAATTAAGACCTTCAGTGGGACCTTGATCTAGATCAGGAGGGTTATCTGGAAGCTGACCTGTGTCTAGACTCGGACCGAGACCGGGTTTTTGAGGCTGACTTTGATCTGGGGTGTGCTTCTGATGGAAGGTTTGGTTTTGATTTGGAATTGGACCTCGACTTGGACCGGGTCTCCTGGTTGGTGCCTGCATCCTCACATTCCCCTTGGCCGTCCCTCTGGCCAGACTCGGACTTGGCATGCTCCCGCTCCTTTGACAGTGAGCGGGATCGCGATCTAGACTGGGAGCGGTCAGTGTCTTCCTCCTTCTTCTTCTTCCTGCTACTGCCTGACTTGCTGTTGAGTTTGCCGCTCCGTTTTCTGCTCCTCTCACTCTTCCTGCGGCTGCGGCTGCGGCTCTCCTCTCTGCTTCTCTTCCTTCCTTTCCTCTTGTCCTTGCTTTTGCTGCAACTCCGGCTTCGGCTTCTGTTGCCCCCTTTGCTCCTGCTCCTGCTTCTACTCTTGAGGTTTTTCTCCTGGCTCCTGCTCTTCTCCTTGCTTCTACTTCTGCTCACACTCCATTGCTTCTCCTCCTCCACTCTCCTCTCGTGACTCCTGCTCCTCCTTTTACTCTTACTTTTATGCCTACTGGGACTCTGGCTCTTGGCTTTCCCAATGCTGTCATTGTTCTGGATCTTCTCTTCACCTTGGTCTTTACTCTTGCTGTGGCTTTTGTCTGAGCTGTGGCTGCGGCTCTTGTCATCCTCCCTGGGGCTCCTGCTTTTCTCCTTCTTGCTCAGGCTGCGGCGGCGAGAGTATGGCAGCGGCGGCAGCGGCAGCAACAGGCGGATGGCGGAACAGACACTAGACTGCCCTTTTCAGTCACAGTCTGATTTATAACTAGCTGTTACTCACTATACTGTGTTACCATCAACTCTATACATCTCCACACTTTTCCAATAAAGTTGATTAAAATTTCTACATACATTAAACATCAGTAGTCCATCTCAGTCCTCCTCTTATCTCTTTTAAGAATCCATCACCTACCACCAGGTTTTGAAAATATTTTCCTTCATTTTCCTTTAGAAGCTTTATGGTTCTTACTTTTATATTAATTTTTTTTATCCATTTTAAGTTATGTTTTTATAAGATGTGTCCTCTTTCCTTTTGGTTGTGGATATCAAGTTATCTCAGCACTATTTGTTGAATGGATTGCTCTGTCTGAGCTGATTGGGTTTGACAGCATTGTCAAATATCACTTGACCATAGATGTGAGGGTCTGTTTCTGAACCATCAATTCAGTTTCATTGGCCTATGTGTCTGTCTTTATGACAGTAACAAGCTGTTTTTACCACTTTTTGCAGGGTAAAATGATTTAAAGTCTGGAAGTGAGAGTCCTCCAACTTCATTTTTAATAGTTTTCTGGCTATTCAGGACCCCTTACCTTTCCAAATATACTTGACCATCATGTTTTCCATTTATTTAAAAAATGCTGGTGCAATTTTTATTGGGATTGCATGGAATTTGCATATCATTTTGGGTAGAATTGACATCTTATTGATATTTAGTCTTCCAATCTGTGAGCATGGAATGTTCTTACAATTATTTAGGTTGTTTTTAATTTCTTTTAACAATGAGCTGTAGTTTTCTGAATGAAGTGCTTTAAATCCTTGGTTAAATTTATTTCTAAATATTTTATTCTTTTAGCTGCTATTGTAAGTGGAATGTTATTTTTCATGACTTCCTCCTCAGATTGAACATTACTAGTATCTTTTAAAAGTCTATTTTATCTAATATAAGTATAGGTACTCCAGCTTTGTTTTTTTTTTGTTGTTGTTGTTGTTGTTTGTTTTTCTTTTTTGTTACTGAATGCATGGAATACCTTTCTCAAGCCTTTCACTTTTAATGTATTGGTTTCTTTGGGTCTAAGGTGAGTCTCTTGCAGACAGCATCTCGGTGACTTTTATTTTCTTATCCATTCTGCCAATGTGATTTTTGATTGGGGAATTAAATCCATTAACATTAAATGTTATTACTGTAAAGGCAGGTTCTTATTTCACCCATTTTGTCCTTTGGGTTGTATCTGCCATATTTTATTTTCACCACTCCTTTGAGACTTTTAGTTACTTTTACTGATATAATCTTTATTTCTAAACTCTCTTCCAAGCTTCTCTTTCCTGTCTTTTCTTTTCAGAATATAGTACAACCTTTATTATTTCCTGCAAAGCTGGTCTCTTGCTTTCATACTCTTTCAGTTTCTGTTTATCTGTGAATATTCTAAACTCACCCTCATTTTTGAAAGACAATCTTGCTGAATATAAGATTCTTGGCTGGAAGTTTTTTTTTTTCTTGCATCATCTTAAATATATCATAACACTGTCTTCTTGTTTCTATGGTTTCTGATGAGAAATTGGGACTTAATCTAATTGGGTATCCCTTATATGTTATGCATTGTTTTTCAGAATTCTCATTTTCTTTGGCATCTGACCTTCTGATTAGTATGTGTCTTGGAGTTCTATTTGGATTTATTTAGATGGAAGTATGTTGTTCTTCTTGGACGTGGATATCCATGTCCTTCAACAGGTTTGGGAAATTTTCTTCCATTATTTATTCAAACATTGCTTCTGCTCTTTTCCCCTATTCTTCTCCTTCAGGGACACCCAAGACCCATATGTTTGCACATCTCTTGCTGTATTTTATTTCTCTGAGACCTTGTTCAATTCTGTCTATTCTTTCCTTAATCAGTTCTTTTGTATGTTCACCTTCCAAGGCCATTTCTTCAAGTTTACCAATCCTTTCTTCTGCCTCCTCAAATCTGGTATTATATGATTCCAGTGTATTTTTAACTTCATTTTCTGTGCCTTTCATTCCAAAAGATCTGCTATTTTTCTATATATGCTTTCAAATTCTTCTTTGTGTACACCCAGTATCTTCTTCATATCCTTAATCTCTTTAGCCATCTCATTGAATTTATTAAGGATATTTTTTGAACATCTATGATTAGTTGTCTAACTCCATTATGTCATCTGGTGATTTACCTCATTCCTTTAACTGGGCCATATCTTCCTGTTTCTTGTTATGTTTTTAAAATTTTTGTTGGCATCTTGGCATTTGACTTACTAGATATGTTTATCCTGAGTACAGTTTCTCTCTTTACTTTAGGGCTTTTTGCTCTTTCTCCCTGACTGGTTGTGTAGTAGGATACAAGGATGTAATTGGTGTTGTAAGCTGTGGAGGCTCAAGCTCACTTCATTGCCCAAAGGAAAGATAAAGCTTCTCCTGACTTTCTGTTTAATCAGTGGTAGAAGCATATCCACCGATGTGTGTAATAATCCAAGTCATTCATGCTTAAACTCTAGTTGCTAAGAAAGACTAATGAAGTTTTTATCCCTTCCTCCCCTGCCTGAGGCAGGAATGGAGCTTCAGTTGTGGACAGCAGTCTATGCCATGTCGGTCCAAAATGACTGTAGTTACTCTGGTAGATTTCTTAATATTCAGTCTGTACCAGCCGAATATACCTGCAATTACCCAGAGAGGCTGGTGCAGGGTCTGCCAGCCTCCTCCCTGCTGGACGTCTGGCTGAAGCCTAGGCTAGAACTGCAGTCTGATCTGGGTGGAAAAAACAGTCCCTAATATCACTGTGATTTTCACTCAGTCCATCTTCTCCTCATGCCGGAAATGGCATCAAAATGGCAGCTACCCCTCTTTCTGACCCCGAGAGTTTCAAACTTTAGCTGTTCTTAGGGCTATACTTCAACTTGTCAAATTTACTAATCAGTAGCTGAAGTTGGTGGCCAACTGTCTCTCCCTCTCTTGTTTTTGGGAACTGGATCATCCAACACCAACCACAGAACAGCTCCCAAGGTGGCTTGTGCCACCATAGTTGAATGATCACCAACTTCCATGGTGTAGCCTGTATTTTCCCAGAGAGGCAGGCACAGATCCCCCCAGGTTCCTCCCAGTTGGAGGTGGGGCTGTGGTTTTGGCTAGAGCTGTAATCAATCTGGATGGAAGGAAGCTGGTCACTACCATCATTGTGTCTTTCAGTCAGCCCTGCTTCCCCTCATATTGGGGGCAGGTTTAAAATTGTGGCTACCAGCCTCTTTCTGATTTGTATATATCCACACTTTAGCCATTCTTGTTTTATACTTTAGCCAATCAAGCTTCCTAATCATTAGCTCATGTTGGTGCCAAATAGTCTATTCCTCCCCCATTTTTGGAACATGGAGTGGCCAATTCCAGCAGCTTGTGCCACCAGCGGAGGATAGGCACCAGCTTCCCTGGCATGGAGTGCTCAAATTATGAATGTTCTCGGCAGAGGTGCAGTCTCCTCCTTCCATTCTTTTAAGGATGTTGCAGGATGCTCTTCTTGTCTCCTGAAGCTCCCAAACAAGTGTTTTAGGTAGCTCTGGGTGATCACTGTCTTGTAGCACAAACTGACACTAGGAGCTCCTTATTCTGCTGCCATCTTTCTGGTTGTCTTATTGTTTAGGATTTTTACATTTTTTGTTCATAAGGGTAATTGGTTTCAAATTTTCTGATCCTATGCTATCTTTACTTGACTTTGGTAACAGTGTAAACCTAGCTTCTTAGAATAAGTTAGGGATTGCTTTCCCTCTTTACAGTTTTGGAAGAATTTGAGAAGAGTTGGTAATTTTTTGAGTGTTTGGTAGAATTCACCAGTCTAGCCCTCTGGTCTTGAGCATTTGTTTTTGACTACTGAGTCAAACTCTTTACTTCTTAGAAGTTTGTTGAGATTTTCTATTTTTCTTGAGTCACTTTGAGATATTTGTATATTTATAGAAATATTTCCATTTCACCTTGATTATCTAATTTTTTGGCAATTAATTGTTCATAATATTACTTTATAATTCTCTTTATTTCTGCAAGATCAATAGTAATGTCCCCAATTTGAATTCTGATTTTAGTTATTTGTGTCAGAGACTTAGAAGGCCAAGTTTATTTTCGAGACTCTCCTTCCTAACCAAGTTGCAATGGTTTCTAATAACTCAGCCCCTTATATTATTCTCAAGGTTGTTTTAAAATACTGCCACTATATACAGAGGAATGTTTCTTCAATGAGTTTCATAATCTACTAACTTCTTTCATTTATTCATTCATTTGACACAAAATGCAAGTACCTAGCATAGATGAGGATTTAGGGGAAGTACTGGGTATAAATTGTCAAATCAGTAATGGTATTGAAAAAAATATGTTTTACTTTTTCTAGATCAAGCTATGAGCATCACTTCTCACATGCTACTACCTGCTCCCTCTCCTCTGCTGACTACCTTGAAATCAACCTTACAGGTGTTGAGCTGCAGAGTAAAACAAATGAGTCTGAGGGGGAAAATAAGAAAAAAGACAACTTCAGATCCTAGCTATTCTAAATATCAAAGTTACCCTGACCTCTTCCTTCTCTCTGCCTCTCACCACTGCTATCCAGGGACCTGAGAAGTTCTTCCCTGAGTATTTCTTTATATTCTTCCAAACACCTAGTCCTTACAGAATCCACATGGCCTAATTACTGCATAGGAAAACATTCCAAATGAAGTGGTGCTAATCCCAACCTCAGAAAATCCCTCACCTTTCTCTATGGAATGGAGCCATGCTAAGTGCAACCTCATTAAATCCCTCATCCATCCCACTGATTAACCCCATTACTGATTTTCAGAGCTTTTTCTCTAACCTTTTAATAGCTTGCTTTCTCTGTTTCATTGAAATTGATTTCTACTCTATTCTGCTTTAAAAGCCCCCTGAATAAATTCATTCTTGGTTGTTTAATACTGTCTGGTGCATTTTTTGTCTTTGGAAGTCCTGAATTGTTTGATTAATTGTTTGATTAATCAAACAACTATCACATCTCACTGTGATAAAATTTATGAAGAATATTAAAACATACTATAAAAAAGAGTAAACGCAACTAGGGATAATAATTTAGGATTGGGGTATTAGGGAATGACTTTCTGGTGAAGTGAGTGGTGGTAGAAGTGGTAGAAGGATATCTAGATATTTGTTTCATATTTTGGTTAATCAAATGATAGGATTTGATTCATGAATGTGTGGATGAAGAGAAATGGAAGGTAATATAATTTGTTCCCTAGGACACGGCTAGAATGTTTTCTCTCATATTGTTTTACAAAAGCTCCTCTCCTAGTCTATATATGGAATTAACTGTATAGGTTTTTGATACTTAGATGGAGATACTTCCTTACCTGAAAGAGTATCATAAGAATATTGACTACTTTTATCTTTGCTCCATTTAATTTCACCTGTCCTCTCCCATTGCATCCACCCCTATGGCTCAAGAAAGAGTTATTATGATCCTGTGGGAATGGTGTGTGGTATTTTTTGCAAGGCAATATCTGTATTGTCTTCAAACCAGGGTGGAGGAGTAATGAACCACTTCTGAAGACCCAAAATGTTTAGAAGACATCTAGGGTTTCAAGGACTTTAAAGAACTTTGATGCATACACCTTTATCTATAGTCTCATGATCACATTCATTCCCAAATAAGGCCATACCTTTCACAAGACTCACTTGCTGGGTTTGAGGATTCTGCCTCCACTGATGTTCTACTCACTTCTAATTTAAGCTCTGAGCCTGATCTTCAGGTTTCCTGCTGTCTGGTTCTAAGAGATGAGAATCTCATTATCTACTGCCAAGGAAGTTCTCTGGCTTTTATACTCATCATTAAATTAGTGATTAATGATCCTTAGTATTTTATTGTCTTTATTTTAAATGTATATATAGTAGCCAGCAACAGCCATTCAGTTCCATTGTCTTTAAATGATTACTTCTTTGACCTTCTGAGATACCTGAAATTTTGCACCCTGCTGTGCATCCTCTTCCAGTTCTCCAGGTGTTAAGGTTTACAATTGCACTGCTATTGGACCAAGGACTCTCAGTTCTGGGCCTACCATTAGTGAGACATTCCTCATTCTCAGCCAGTGGTAGATGACTCAGCTCCAAGATGTCATTTCCTAAATGTGTCTCTTTCCTAAAATTATTGCATTTTTTTTTTTACAAACTTTGTAGGTCAGGTTTCTTGGGACTCTTGTAATCTGAGGTATGACTGTAGGAGTTTATTGGGGAGGGCTTTCAAATTGGGTCAGTGAGGAAAGCAGGCTTGGGAAAAAGAGAAGTTCAGTTGCAAGTCATTTGTGACAGTGGACTCAGCTGATCACACAGGAAGTGTGATGATTAAATTTCATGTGTCGACAAGGTTATGATGTCCAGTAATTTGGTCAAGCAAGCACTGGCCTGATTGTTTCTGTGAGTGTATTTGGTGGATTTAAACCATTAGTCTGTTTATTGCCTCTTTAGCTGATTACATCTACAATCAACAAAATAGATTGCCTTCAAGAGAGAAATTTCATCCAATCAGTTGAAAGCCTTAAAAGGGGGTGATTATTTCAACAGTGAGAGAAGAATTTCTATGTCTACTTCAGTCCACCAGATTCTCTTGGGGAGTTCAACATCAATGTCATGAGAGTTTTCTCCTCTTAGTTCCGTTTCCTTAGAGAGCACTGACTAATACAGGGAGTTCTGGAGCTGGGAAGGCCCTTCAAAGATGTCCTGAATTGAGAAACAGGGATGTGCCTTCTACCTTTTCATTAACTGGGTATTAAATGTATGCTGGCCCTGGGGAGAGGGTGTAATTTTGGGCTCCATTAACCCAAAACATCTAGTGGCCACCAAGAGCCATCCCAATCCCTACCAAGTTTTCTTTTCACCTACCCAATGCAAGTATTGTGGAGGGAATCAACTTTAAGCTGATACTTTCAGAATCTGTTTGAATGAGTGCATTGATGAAGAATCCACTACAGGCTGTTTGTCCAGGGGCAACTGGAACTGGTGGTCCAAAACATGAGTCTTTCAGTGCTAAAAATGTAATTGTCTAAATCAAACCACTATTGTTGTTACTTTGGAGGCCCTTACCTTAACTTACTGTAGAGAGTTAGAAATTACCTAACTACAATTTTATTGGTAATGTTGAATATAAATCACTAGAATATGAAACACTAGTTATGTTACTTAGCCACTGTATGAACATTCAAAGAGCTTAAATATTCTAAAGGCTACTAGAATATTTGAGACTTTGATTTTTACTCTTCTGCAGATGAGTCATTGAACATGAATATTAATATCTCTTAAGACATGTCTCTGACAAGAAAGCAAGAATGGAGAATTAGCTCAAATAACATCACTACAAAGAAAGTAAAGTATTGTACCATGTATCAAACAGCATAGACACCAGGTCAACTAGCAATAGCAACAGAATCACCTGGAGACCTTAGCAAATATAAAGCCCCATTAGCAGAAATACTGATAAGATATGCCTGGGGTGGGGGCAGGAGACCACTGGGAGCTGGCCTTTTAATGGGGCCCATAACAGATTCTTATGAAGTGACACAAGGCCACACGATGAAAGCCATTGCAACTTTTCTGCCATTCAAATTTTTTTTTTAGTTGATCATACAACAAGTATGTGCTTAAGTTTATGGCTCTACTGGTTGCCTGTAAAATACAGAAAATCCAGTTTAATTTGACTTTCTCAAAAGAAATTAATATTTCTAAAATCTATGTCCCATGGGAACATATAATAATATAAGAATAACACAGAGGAGCCAAGATGGCATTAGTGTAGGAGGGCGCATCCTGCAACCTCCTGGAGCAGGTGGATTGTGGAAGGGGTCCTGCCAGGGGGTCTGTGTTGTGCACGCGTGGAGTGAGAATCTTGGGACATCTATCTGCGAGGATCGGCGGCGTGGACCGAACGGTGGAGATTCGTGAGTTTTGAGGCGGCCGGTGGAGGTTGGCACAGGCAGCTGAGCCCCGCGTTTAGGGAAAAAAAAAATAAAACTGCCATTTGGAGCTGTGGGCGGGGCGAAAAAGTTTTATTTTCTGGGGATCTGGCTGCCTGGCACCCCTTGGACCTTGTGTGAACAGAGCAAACGAGCTAATCAGCACCCAGTGAACCGGAGGGGGGATTTTGGTCTGGAAACGCAGCTGATTTCCCTAGCCACCCAGGGATAAGACACGGGCCGCTGCAGAGCCAGGAGGAAGGGACACTTCCCAAAAAAGGGAGGGTTTGATTGGAAGACAGGGAAGGGTATTTTATATTTTTAGACATTGATCTGGCTGCCTGCACCGCCCCATAGCTTTGGGGAGCAGATAAGCCAACCTGAAGCACCATTAGGCTGAGAGCAGACGCGAATCTGCACTCAAACTGATTTACTGAGCAGACGGTGATGCTGGAGCTCGGTGCCAGAAGGGGCGGAATCCGCTGAATTTAGCACTCCTCACTGACTAACATCAGAGCTTCAGATAACCTGGAGAGTCTGGAAAGTGGGACGTGCTTGATTAATTTCCACGGGCCCAGCTAGAGTCCCATCCATAAGTGGGTAGGTCTAGAGGAGGAATTATTTTGGGTCCTGCATTTGGCTAAAAAAAAAGTGAGGTCACCTCAACAAATGAAAAATAAATTCTTTTTATTTGAGTTTAATAACTAAAAGCTGCTTCAGGACCTGCATATAGAACCCTGTGGGGAAATTCATTGAAAAACACAAGTAGGCAGGAAGTATCCATGTGGACCCTAGGGGAATCATTGATCCCCCTTAGCTCTGTTTGACTGCTTGCCTGTGTGGATCTTTGGTTTCTCTCTGTTACTTTCTGATCTATTGCTATTATTCCTGTTTTCCTCCCCCCTTCCTTTTTCGTTCTATATATTTTTTTAAATAGGTGCTGCCAGCTAGTCGCTTCTTTGCTGGGCTTCTTATTCAGTAATTTCCCACTCCCTGTATATATTGATTCTGTATTACAAACTATCGCTTATCCTTCCTGCATCTTTCTGCCTTCTGTTTTCTGTTGTGGCTCTTAGAGACAACATTTTTTCATAGGCCCACAACTTAAGGGTGTCAATTTCTATCCCATCTATTTTGTTTTCTTCTTATTATTTTTTTCTTTTTTTTTTTAATTAGTATTAACTTTTTCCTTTCAGAACTTTCTCTACTATTTCTCTCCCTCCTCATAATTCTAGCCTTCTAAATCACTATATATATATATTCCTCCATTTGTTTTCCCAGTCCATTGTAGGAACCCAATATTTTTTCCTAGTACTCTACACTGCCTACACAAGTTAAATATTCATCTCATTAAGTCTCATTTTGTCCCTCTTCTAACTTTTATCAATATTTCTATTATCCTTCTGCCTTCTTTACATCTTTTGATTCCTCTGGCCCTAACCTTTTGCCTTCAAGGGAATATAGAAAGAAGCAAGGAAATAAAATAAGAAGAAATACTGCCAAAGAGAAAACTTAACTCACACACAGAACCAACAGCTAAATAAAATTCTAGAGCATACAGAAAAGCTAATCATCTGAACAAACCCATCATGATAATATTATGACCAGAGGGCAACAGAAAAATACAAATGACTCTGAGAAACTCAAAAACATGGACCAGTCCATTGCACAAAATAAAAACCAGGAAGCAATGCAGCACATAGAACAACTAATCAAAGCTATCCAAACAAATATCATGGACCAACTTAAAGAACTGAAGGAAGAGATTAAGGATAGAAAGAAGACACTGGGAGAACATACTGAAGAAATAGCTAACACACCTAAAAAGTTAATGGATATGATCGCGAACAAAGACACAAGTCAAGAAATGAAAAAGACGCTGGACTCACATGGCAGCAGAATTGAACAGGCAGAGGAAAGAATTAGTGATATGGAAGACAATACAGTTGAAATCAAAGAGATTGTAGAAAAGATAGACAAAAAGATAGAAAAAATCCAGTATGGTCTCAGGGAATTAACCGATACTGCAAGATGCACAAATATACGCATTATGGGCATCCCAGAAGGAGAAGAGAAGGGAAAGGGAACAGAAGGAGTGTTGAAGGAAGTTATGGCTGAAAACTTCCCAACTCTATTGAGAGAGATGGATGTGCAGATCCAGGAAGCACAGCCCACCCCAAATAGTATAAATCCTAACAGGCCAACACCAAGACATATACTTGTCAAAATGTCCAATGCTCAAGACAAAGAGAAAATACTCAAGGCAGCAAGAGAAAAGAGAACCATCACATACAACGGAAGCACAATAAGATTAAGTGTTGATTTCTCAACTGAAACCATGGAGGCAAGAAGACCCAGTGGTATGACATAGTCAAAACATTAAAAGAAAAAAATTCCAGCCACGAATTCTCTATCCAGCAAAATTGGCACTCAAAAATGATGGAGAGTTCAAAATACTCACAGATAAACAGAAATTAAGAGAGTATGTCAAGAAGAAACCAGTGCTTCAAGAAATATTTAAGGAATCTCTACAAGTTGAAAGGAAAAATCAAGGGAAAGAGAGTTGGAGGAGAGTTTAAAAACAACTGAAAAAACAAAAAGAGAAACAAAACAACATATGACATACATTAACCCAAAGAAAAAATGACTGAAGTAAGAAATTCGTTATGAGTAATAACACTGAATGTTAATGGATTAAATTCACCAATCAAAAGACACAAATGGCACAATGGATAAGAAAATATGATCCGTCTTTATGCTGTCTATAAGAAACTCACTATTGGCCCAGGGATTCAAGGAGGCTGAAAGTGAATGCCTGGAAAACCATTTTACAAGCTAACAATAGACCAAAAAGGGCAGAAGTAGCTATTCTAATAACAGACAAAATAGACTTTAAATGCAAAACTATTGTAAGTGACAAAGATGGACACTACATATTAGTAAAAGGAGTAATCTCTCAAGAAGAGAGAACAATCATCAACATTTACGCACCTAATAGAGGTGCCTCAAAATATGTGCGGCAAACTCTGAAAAAATTAAGAGGAGAAATAAATTCCTCTACAATTATAGCAGGGGATTTCAACACACCACTATCATCATTAGACAGAACATCTAGGCAGAGAATCAATAAAGAAACTAAGGCACTCAACAGTACAGTAGAAGATTCGGACTTAATAGACATATACAGAACACTACACCCAAATACAGCGGGATTTACATTATTCTCCAGTGCACATGGAACATACTCCAAAATAGACCACATGCTAGGCCACAAAACAACACTCAATGAATTCAGAAAGATTGAGATTATACAAAGTAATTTCTCTGACAACAACGTAATGAAGTTGGAAATCAATAAGGGCCAGAGAAACATGTTAGGCACAAGGATATGGAAGTTAAACAACACACTCTTAGACAAATTGTGGGTCAAAGAGGAAATTTCAAATGAAATCAGTAACTAACTTGAAACTAATAAAAACAACAACACAACATATCAAAACATATGGGATGCAGCGAAAGCAGTCCTGAGAGGGAAGTTCATAGCCATAAATTCATATATTAAAAAAGAAGAAAGAGCTAAAATTGAAGACCTAACTGCACACTTGGAGGAATTGGAAAAACAACAACAAACTAAACCTAAAGGAAGTAGAAAACAGGAAATAACCAAGATTAGAGCAGAACTAAATGAAATAGAGAATAAGAAAGCACTGGAAACAATAAACAAAACCAAAAGCTGGTTCTT
>JAKSZT010054100.1:68267-137694 GCA_026826555.1 Tolypeutes matacus | reverse complement strand
TTTAATTGTAACATCCTTGCATTAATCGTTTATAAACTATAAGCTCCCGCTTAACACTTTGTTAATAATTTTATTTCATTGGCAAAATGATAATGTATTATAAACAGAAGAAAACATCCCCTTGTATCTGAAATTTAGAAAAAAGGGGAAATGATGTATTAAATATAATAGGTTCACTTACATTATTCTCAAAAAATCTTATTGATTAGGGTTTATTTATGAAAAAAATATTTATGGTTTATTCATGAAAAAGGACATGATCAGATGTTTAGAAAATTTTAGTAGCATGAAAAAGTTGCATGGCTATAAAATGACAAAGCTGGAAATTGAATTTTGCTTTGCCTATATGCCATGCTTCAATTTCTGGAGCTTTACATACCATACCTCGGTTTACCCTGGAATGTAACTTGTCACATCAATAACAGGGGTCAGAGCTTGTGGTTAGAGCCTTTTATTTTTTGCTTCTTTACATGATTGCTACTCATGCCCAGATTTATCTATCACAATGAAACTTCCAGTGCATTGACTCCCATTGACAAATATCAGTCACTATACTGGCTCTCTCCTCATTATTTCAGTATAATTTAATCCATATTTAATCATTTCAACAATACTTACCAAGACCAATATTTTGATTTTTCTTATGTCCATCTTATTATTCCTATGTCTACCAATAAATACTCCACATACTTACAATTTTCTACGATGTCATGTGACAGAGCACATGACTAGGATATGGTTCCTGGCACAGAGCCACACTAATGGCTATCAAGTATGTGGTAACTCTGCTGTATTAATTGATAATTAAATAGATCTGTTATTCTCCATAAACACTTCAAATTTTTTCCATGTCTTTTGAATTTTACACATTCTCACATTGCCCCTCACTTTGAAAAGATTGAATCAACTCCTAATAAGCATATGTTTCATAAAATTTGGCCACTTACCCTTTAATACCATAATATTTTTTAATAATCCTTGCATTCACACACATTGGCTACTATTCCTTGCCTATTGAAAAGTCAGGGTATTACTGGCTGAATTCAATGTATCCAATTGAACTCTTACTCTGCTGTTTTGTGGGTAACTATAAACTGATCATTAATTTAATATCTTACCGGAATCCTCTCCCTTTCTTCACAATCCATCTTATCATGTAATCTTATATAAATAATTCATGGCCTACTTTCGGGACCTTTGGTTTTTCTTTCTCTGACATCTTAATTTCCTGTTTTCAAACTACTGTAGTAACTCCTTCCACTTTTCCTCTGCAAATAAGAGCTCAATACATTATTGGAACATCTTAAAACTAAATCCTAGCCTATCTCTTTTCCTTTTATCCACTATTTACATGCCTCCATATTTAATTGATTTTATTTTCTTCCATCACTGTCTCTGAATTGAAAGTAACAAACCATTTCTCTGGAATGCTTCTCTGAGTTATCATCATTACATGCTTAATTACACACACCTAAAATGTTTTTTTTATTTTAGAACATTACCTCTCTCCCAAAATTTGATCATTACATTTTCTTTAGTCTTCAATATTAGTTAAGGTTCTCACTAGACATCCAGAGATTGATCCTTTACATTACTTCACAAAACTACAAAAGACAATTAAACTATTTTTATATGTATACTAAAAACATTTTCACCATTCATTTCCACCTCAATCCACAAACATACCTTTTCACTCTATACTCATTTTTTTTCATTCATAGTTTAAATATGATTTCCTGGGGGAATCCTATCACTGAACTCCACCAATGTTAGCATTTACATTAGCTGTATATTTGGTCTGTCTCTCCCATTGATGTGGACACTGAAAAATCAATCCATTAAAGTTAAGATGAGATAAATTTCCCATTTACCATTATGTATGTATTTTAAGTAAGGAGAAATATGTTCACAATTACATCACCTACCCTCAGAAGACTACCTATCTGAAATATCTGTAGTCATATTAAATGATTATCTTCTGATAAAAAATTCATTGAAAATTAAAGACATCATGTTGAATCTTTTCTGCATTACTCACTAGAACCAAATTAGATTGGAAAAATGAGAAAAGCCAATACTCTATTTAAGAAGCTGTGATGAGGAAAAGAGAAACAAAGTTTTGATGGTGAGCACTCTTTTTATAGACTTGATGATTTCATGAATCATACAATTAAAACAATGCATCCTGATGAACTTGGATGTCAATCAAGATAAGTCTAAGGAGTGGATGTGGCTCAATGGGTTGAGTGACTGCTTCCCATATGGGAGGTCCCAGGTCCATCCCTGGTGCCTCCTAAACAAACAAACAAAAACAAACAAACAAGCAAACAAATGAAAAAAATGACTCAGGGGAGAGAATTTGGCTCAGGGTTTGAGTGCAGGCTACCCACACACAAAGTCCCAGGTCAATCCCTGGCCCAGGTGCTCAAAAAAAAGTCTAATCAATATCTGGTCCTTTAAAAAATATATTTTCCCTTTAATTTGGTACATCCAGAGATGAAACTAAGAAAAATGGATTATATCCTTTAATTCAGTCATCCTTCTAAATAACTCAAAAGCAAGCCACATGTGCCTTACTCGAGAAGCATCCCTCTTTTGTGAATTTTGGGTCTAGGCCCTACTCTAGAGAACATTCAGCAAGTAAAGCCTTAAAGCTATGTATTTATGAGAGGTTTTGTGATTTACCAACATTCTGTCTGGTTATGGGGATCAATTTGACTCTAAATAAACATAAGTATATATCCTGAAATTTTATATTCAAAATATTAGGGATTCACAAAAACATGCTAGTAGAAACCCATTGAAATATTTAAAGCTGCAAAATTATATGATTATATTTGTGTTTGTAAATTATTCTTTTACTGAAGAATGGAATGAAGTAATTTAGAGGGAATTGGTGACTTTTAAGAATTAGATGGTTGCTTGGCATCGGAGCTTGGAATTGAAAATATGAGGGGGCAGAATGGTAGGTTATAGGATATATTAGAGAATAAACAAATCTCTATCAATTATTTATTTTGTCAGATATAATTGTGTTCAAATGATGCAGTAGGCTTTGTGCTAAAGACTGAGCATGGAGTTTTGAAAAAGGGTTTTAGATTGAAAGAGAGCAATAGCAGTTGGTAAAGAGAGCAATCTGTCAAGTATTATTTATGGAGGAAAGTAAGATACAGTGTAGCATCTAAAAAATGAGCCCGTATTGTCAGAAAAATAACAAATACATGAATGTATTTGAATACATGTATATGCATATGTATATATGTATGTATAATAGAAGATATGTATTTGTATAACTTGGTATAATTATTTAGGTATTAATAATAATAGCCAACTTACCAAATAGTAAGTATGAATTACCTTGGGTTCACTTCCAGGACATGTACAGGGAGTCAAGAATTAGAATATGCTCTAAAGATGGTTGGGAAGATGGGAAATTAGGAAGCTCCAGGAATCAGTCCTTCCACCAAAACAACCATTGAGCTGGTAAAAACTGTCTGAATCAAAAATTTTGAAATTCTGTAGACTAGTGGAACACTATGCAGCATACAGGAAAGAGCAGGAGAAAGAGGCTCATAAATTGAAACAAATGCTACTAAGTTTCAGCCTCCCTGCAGTGATTACTGTCCCTCTTCCCCTAATCTAGTCATGGGCACCAGTGGGGAATAATTTATGGTACAGTCACACTATACCCTAATGTTATGTAGTCATTGGAATGAAGGAGTTATAGCAGTTGAGTAACAGAAAGCTCTGTGAATTATTATTTAAGGAGGAAAACAAGGTACAGAATAGTACATATAAAATGAACCATTTGTGTGAAACAACAACAAATACCTGAATATATTGAACAAATGTAGGTGTATTTATGGATGTATAAATGAGGAGATATGTATATCTGAATATTGGGTATGATAGTTTACACACAAAAAAGACAGACTACTTACCAGATTGTTAATATGAATTGCTTTAGATTCACTTGTGAGACAGGTACAAGTAGAACATGCAGAAAGATGGAAATTAAAGAAAAAATCATAAATAACATGTGCTCTCATGTAGAATTATTTGTGAGTGTGTGCAATGTGTATTGATACAGGTCCCATTTATATAATTTATTTGTCAATATGAATTAAAAATTACAATATTCAAAAGTGTAGTGTTTGTGCCATAGCTACTGAATTACAGGGAAGTATGATAGTCTGTTAAATGGTAAAGGGTGAATACAAATGGGGGACAGTGTGACCTATTTTACAAAATACAAACATATCTACATGTACAACTCTACTTGTACATGTGTATGTAAAGAAGACAGCATTTAAGGCATTTAAGGATGCACATGTGTACTTAACATTGGGCATCTTGATGGAAGAGGTATAATTTACATGAGGGAGTGTCTCTACTTATTTATTTATTTATACAAGATTATAATGCTTAAAATAGAAAGTAAGATCTCTGTAAGTTAAAAATTAATAGGCATATATAGATATAAATAATTCATTGGATATTTTCTAAATAGATTTTATTCATTAGATGAAGAGCATGACTACAGACTGTACAAAAGCCAGACCCTGCAGATCTCCTGCTTTCTATTTGAAGAAAATGACCATATCTGATCTCTATAACTAAAAATGACCAAAAAGAATTTTATGAAAGTTAACGTGTTTATCCGTGATGTAAATATTTTTTTACTTTATTTTTAAAGAAGTTTTAGATTATAGAAATGTTACCTTGAACATATGGGGGATACCCAATATACTCCACCCCATTCCCCTCTCACCTTTCCTGCTATTAATAACATCTTACATTGCTGTTGTACATTTGTTACAATTGATGAACAAATATTGAAACATTGCTACTAACCATGGTGTATAGTTTACATTACGGTTTACACTTTGCACTGTACAATTTTATAGGTTTTAACAAATGTATAAGGCCCTGTATCTGTCATTGCAATATCATGCAGAAAAATTCCAATGTACTAAAACTGCTCTATGTTCCACTTAGTCTTTCTTCCTCCTTCCTTACAATCTCTGGTAACCACTATTTTTACATCAGTGTTGAAGTAACTATTGAGTGTGCATTTCTAGAGATAGGGAGAAGTTGTAGAGGATGTGCAATTCAATAGGCAATATATGGGCCACTACAAGTTTCTTTTTCTCATATAATGCTCTCACCTTCTTTCTTGTTTTTGTATTTCTGAATTCTCCTGTAAGCAGCGGCAGATTTCTTCTTTCTCTTTCATTTCCTTTTTCATGTTGGCCATCAGGATCCACTAGGCCAGTTGGTGGCACCATCTGGGATGGTGCTGTTCTCAGCAGGACCTCCGCCTCTCCAGAATCTCATCAAAGAGGATACAGCAGATGAATCCCTACTTCACTTCATGCTCTACATGTGCCAGTAATGCCTCCATGTAGGGGAACATGTGTCAACAAGCCACACAATGAAAGCCATGGTGCCTGTTGACCAGCCAGCTGGTGTCACAGCATGGAGTTTCTCATTCTTCTCCATGTTTACAGTGGGCTCAGGTTCACAAGTCTCAGGTTCATCTTGGAAGGGCTTTCAGGAGTTGAGCAAGGACTCAGTGTTGATTGCACTGGGGAGAAAGCTGATGGTGTTCTTTTGGGAAAGTTCAACCTCAAGGATCTGGGGTGTTTTATGCATTGGTGAATATGTGGTTTGGGTTTGCCCCTCACCAGCTGCACCCCGTACACAGCACATTCTGGCAAAATATTTACACCTGACCATTGATGCTCTGAAGCAGATGGGTAGGTCTATGAAGTAATGGTCTTCTCAGTGGAAGTTGAAGAAGACATCTCTGTTACCCTTGGAATATTGCTGGGCCTGGGGCTTGGGGTCTTTGATAAGGTATCACTTTATAGGAAATATTTTTATTCTTTGAAAACACTATAATAAATATTGGGATTTTATATTTACAACTATAGATTCATATATATATATATATATATATATATTTGAATTCCAAATGAATTTTTCATTTGTAACATTGAAATCCCTTCATATGACTGAACCTTCCTAATAGTATGCTACTACTCCAGGAGGTGTAAGTTCATTAAGGTTGGTGGGCCACACTATGGGAGATGTTTGTGTTGGATGTGGTGGGAGGTGTGGGAGGTGGGCAACATGGGAATCCGAGTGGGTTCCGTATAATATTTTAGGTAATCTAAGCACCTCTTAAAATATATGTATATATATATATATAAAAAATAACATTTTTGTAAGCAAATACACATATATGCATATATATTTATATATCATTTTACAAATGTTTGTATGTATTGTGAGAATTTTGATTTTTACCCATAATAAAAAAAAAAATAAATAAAAAAAAAAAAAGAAGTATTTCATGAAAGTAGTTTTCTTAGCAAATTCAGAATGCAAACACTGAAATAGAAGAAATGATTACTTCTTTTTAACATTTTCTAACTTCTTTTAAGGGAAGGCTTATGGAAAATATATTTAGAAGAAAGATAGCAACTTGTAAAATGTGCATTAGTTCTCACTGTTATACCACTTCTTTTTAGCATTTTTATCCAAGCAATAGTTTAATGTAAAAATTGCATTTCCTGAAAATAATGTCCTATTACCATGCCTTTCTTAGATGATTTCAAATGCATGGCTTTCCTAAATTCCTCAAAAAATACAATCTCATTAGAAAATATAATAACAATTACACTGAAGTGAAAATCTTTCTAAACACCCTATTCCCCTGTGTCACACTCCTCTGCCCCAATTGCCCATTTCTACTCTTTTTACCTACACAAAACATTTAGATCTTGGAATGCATAATTGGATAAATTTTCTGAGCAAATCTGGAAAACCCTCAAACTAAGAATTTTTGTATTGCTCACTCATTTATTCATTCATATTAAGATGTTTTGTTAATTTTCTACTAAGTAACAAAAAGTAGTTTCTCAGCAAAAGCTTCAGTGAGCTTTACTACTTACCTCAGATCTTTCATTTTTGTTCTGGCCCAGGATAAATTAGGTCCAAGAGAAATCATGGGAACCTTGGGCAGGAAGAATCAGACTCCTCATTTTCCAGCTCCCATCAGTCAGACAATTTTTCTTCCATCCTTACCTAAAGTTTTAGAGAAAGATCTCTTCCCAGATTGTTGTTTCATATTACCTCGGTGAATGTGAATCTAAAAGAACAGTTTCTGCAAGATTTTATCACTTGTCTTAGTTGTAAGTTCTCTCCCAACTTTTCCTGAAGTGTGGACTCTGATGTAGTCCTAAATAGCTGTCAATTTATGACCAAAATCATTCTCCCACAGAGAGATCTGAGATTAACAGCCTCACAGAGGAGCAGGTGGGAGCTGAGTGAGCACCAAGGCTTCTAGTAACCCTTGTGTGACATCATCACTGACATAGCTCAGTTCTGTGGGCTCAGTTTGAATCTAAATGTGACAATAAGAAAAACATTGCATCAGTCAAAGAAGCATATTTTGGTGAGAGGAGTGAGATTATGTAATAAAAATGAATTGAAACCTTTCCCTGTCCTTAAAAAAGATGCTGTCTGTTGTGGGAGAGAGAAAAATGTACAGAGATTCATAATTAAATGTGATGGGATATTTCTTTCTCCCAAACCTCTCATCTGCCTGTGGTAGTTATGCTTCATCTTAAAATGGAGGCCTAGCATGCTCCCTGGCTAGAACTGTTCAGAAACAGCTTTGGTAGTTGCTGCAAGGGGGAGAGGAAACAGTAGCATATCTCATGATGCAGCAAACTTCTTATGACTAAACATGAAGAGGTGTGTATTTGAACAAAAGTGAAGTAGAAACTTCTAAAAATGTCTACAAACCAATAAGGGAGTGTCTACTCTGAAAAGTGGGTTAGTATGTGGCTGTTTCAAGGGGGTTGGTAAGTGACAGTTTGCTGAGTCCTGCCTAGGTCCTGTGTTTGAGTCCCAGCTTCACCCTTCACTGACCCTATGCTCTTGTATGTTTCATTTGACCTCTCCATGCCTCACTTTACTCATCTGTAAAATATATAGGACACTATCCCTAACATAGATTTCTCATTAGTATGAAGTAATCTAACACATGTAGACATAGAGCAATGAAAGGCTGGTAGATATTAAGACCATGTTAGCTATTACTGTTATGCTTTAGATCACAGTAGGCTTAGTATGTCCAGACTAGGTGATTTCCCTAATTTATGGATTCAGAATGCTCAAAATTTGAATTTAATCCTAGTCCTGCTTGTTGATTCTAAGAATGGTCATTTAAAAATATCTTATTAATCTTTTTAATAATATCTTATTAATGCTATACTTACGAACCTTATTCTTATAAAATTGAAACTTGGCCTAGTCATATATTTTGCTTAATAGTTACCTCCTGAAAATTTCCTTGTTCCACATATTTAGCCTCTGTCTAAACCAAACTCAGCATATAAGCTCACTGCCTTTTCGCTGGCATGGGACATGATACCTAGGGATGGGCTTTTCTGGCACACACTGATAAATAAACTTCATAGGTAAGAATAGGAGGAAACTACCTCAACATGATAAAGGGCATATATGAAAAAGACACAACTGACAACATAATCAATGGTGAATTGTTAAAGGCTTTCCCTCTAAGATTTGGAACAAGACAAGGATGGCCACTGTTATCTCTCTTATTTAACATTGTGTTAGACATGCTTGCTCATACATTTAAACAAGAATAAGAAATAAGTCATACAAATTAGAAAGGAAGAAGTAAAATATTCACTATTTTCAGGTGACATTATAATATATGTAGATAGCCCTGAAAAATGACAACAAAGATTCTAGAGTTGATAAATGAGTTAAATAAAGTGGCAGCATATAAGAGCACCATAGAAAAATCAGTAGCATTTCCATACACTAATAATGAGCCATTTGAGGAGGAAATTGAGAAAAAATTCCATTTCCAATATCAAATAAAAAGAAATATCTAAGAATAAGCTTAAAAAAGATATAAAGGACTTGTACACAGAAATCTTTACAACATTGTTGAAGGAAATCAATGATGACTTTATAAATATAAGAATATTTCATGTTCATGGATTAGAAGACTAAACATCATTAAGTACCTACCTAAATCTTACCTAATTTGATTTACAGATTTAAAGCAATCCCAATAAAATTTGAAACAGCATTTTTTTTTTACCTAATTGGAAAAGTGAATTATGAAATTTATTTGTAAGGTCAAGGGGCCTGGAATAGCCAAAAACCTATTGAAAAAGAAAAATGAAATTGGAAGAATCACACTACCTGATGTGAAGGCATACTACAAATCTATAAAACCCAAAACTCGATGGTATTGACACAAGTTAAGGTATAGTGAACAATGGAACCAAATTGAGTGTTCTGATTTTGAACCTCACATATACAGTCAAATGATATTTGGAAAAGCCACTGAGCCCACTCAAATGGGACAGAATGGCCTCTTCAGGAAATGGTACCGGCAGAATTGGATATGCAAGTCCAAAAGAATGAGAGAGGATCAACATCCAATGCCCTAAATAAAAATTATCTGAAGATGGATCAAAGACCTAAATATATGGTCCAAGACTATAAAACAATTAGAAGATAAGGTAGGAAAGTATCTATGACATCTTGTATTAGGAAATGTTTTCATAAACAAACTTACATCCAAAGTAAGGAAAGAAAGGAAAAATAGATAAATGGGACCGCTGCAAAATTAAAAACTTTTGCACTTCAAAGTAGTTTTTCAAGAAAGTAAAAAGGCAGCCTATTCAATGGGAGAAAGTATTTGAACCACTTATCCAATATGGGCTTAATGTCCCTCATATATAAAGAAATCCTACATCTCAAATATACAATGGCAAACAACCCGTTTTTAAAGTAGATAAGAAATTTAAATAGACTCTTTTCCAAAGAGGAAATACAAAAGTCTAAATAGCACATGAAAAGATGCTTAACATCACTAGCTATTAGAGAATTAGAAATCAAAACTACATTAAGATATATTACACCTATTAGACTGGTGGATATTAAAAAAAACAGAACTACAAATTTTGGAGAGGATATGAGGTAAGGGAACCCTCATTCATTGCTGGTGGGAATGTAGAATGGTGTAGCCATTCTGGAGGATGGTTTGGCAGTTCCTCAAGAAGATAACTATAAAGTTGCCTTATGATCCAGGAATCCTGCTGCTGAGTATATACCCAGAAGAACTGAAAACAGGAACATGAACAGATTATACATACATCAATACTCATTATTAACAATAATAAGTGACATTATTCACTCTTGCCAAAAGTTGGAAGCAACCCAAGTGTCCATTAATAGATGAACAGATAAGCAAAGTGTGGTGCATACATAAAGTAGAACATTACTTAGTTGTAAGAAGAAATGAAGTATTGAAACATATGACAACATGGATGAACCTTGAAGATCTTATGTTGAGTGAAGTAAGCCTGTCACTAAAGGGGAAATATTGAATGACTTCACTGATATAACCTAAGCATATTGAGCAAACTCACAGAGATAGAGTCTGGAAGATAGGTTATCAGGAGACAGAAAGGTAGTAGAATGTGGGGAGCTAATGCTCAATATGGACAGAAGCCTTAATAAGGTGGAAGACAGTGGTTTGACAGTAGGTGGCTGTGATGGTGGTGCAGGATGTAAATGAGGTTGATAGAGCTGGATTGTGAGGATGAGGAGGATGGGGCTTTGGCTTGGACTGTCCATGGAACAGGGGAAGGGCTGGAGAAAGAAACAGATTAATTCTGGGGAATTTTCAGTGAGTGGTTGAAACTGCAATTGTGAGAATGTTCTATTGGCCAATATGGCAAGGAAGAATCACTAGTGCAGGGCAACAGTGATGGGGTATATTTGGGATAAGGTGCACCTAGGGCATATTTCTATGGAATATGAATGTGTTCATCTTTTCATATGGTGTCATCTCAGTGGGTGGAGATCCACACAATAAACAAGAAAACATTACACGCCTATCCTGTGGAGTTCTGCTACATTCTCAAATAGAGGGACAAGAATTTCTCGAGGAAATAGGCAGTGCATAATAAATGAAAGCAGATCAGTATGTCATGCCCTCAATATTAATGCATGTAACTGTGAACTTATTCTTCCAAAACTGAAAATTAGTGGTTGCCATAGGTTCTGAATGAAGGTGGCAGGAAGAATGAGCTAATATAGGGCATTTTGAAGGCATTGGAATTGTTCTCCATGATCTTATATTGATGGATACAGAACATTAGACATTTTATCAGAACTTGTAAGTGTACAGTGTAAAATGTAAACCATAAAGTAAAACATTGACCATGGTTAGTAACAATGCCTTGATATTTTTTCAATTGTAACAAATGTACCATACTCTTATAGAAAGTTTTTGGTATGTGAGAATGTGGCAAAGGTAGAGGGTGGGATGTATTAGAACCACATATATTTTCTACTTGACTTCTCTGTAACCTAAAACTTCTTGGAAAATAAAGTGAAAAAATAAAACACTGGGAGAACACATAGAAGAAATTGTCAATATACATAAAAGAGAAGATATCTTAAGTTAATGAAAGGCAGAATGCAAAAAATTTTAACTTTTTAATCTTTTATTTTATTATTTTTGGCTTTGTTTTGAGAGAGGTTTTTGATTGCAGAAGTGGTGCAACTGTGGCAGGGGAGGATTACTGGTGTGGCATGTCAGTTGTGGGGAGATGTGTGGAGGGGTGTACCTGGGCCTTACCTCAATGGAATATGAATGTATTCATGTGGCAATGGGGTGATGTCTCCATTGGTGGAGACCCACAGAATAACCTTGAATTAACATCCTAGGAAGGCCTGCTATATTTTCTAATAGAGTGGCAAGAATTTCTAGAGTACATGGACAGTTCCAAGAAAAAGAGGACTGACCAATAGGCCAGGCCCTTGATATTGAAGTGTGTACTTATGAACCTTCTTGTGAATTTGAAACTTAGCTTAGCAATATATATTTCCTAAGTTACTTCCTGAAAGCCTCTTAATTGCTCATATGTGGCCTCTCTTTAAGCCAAACTCAGCAAATAATCTCACTACTTTCCCTATGGTGTGGGACATGACTCCCAGAGATGAGGTTCCCTGGTACCAAGGGATTATTACCAAGTGCCATCTAGCAATCCATTTGGAAAAAGACCTAGACCCAAAGTGAGAAAGATTAAATACAAGTAAATTTTTATGGCTTTGATTTCAAAGTGAGTTGGGAGATCTTTTCAGAGGTTATGTGTATGCATGTCTCAGGAGAATCACTCAGGTGTAGTAATAAGTCAACTGAGGAAGCACATGAGAACATTGAAGAACCATGAGGATATTATGTTGAATGAAATAAGCCAGACACAAAGGAAGGAATATTGTCTGGTCTCACTGATATGAACTAAATGGAATGAGCAGACTTATGGAGCTGAACCACAAAGTGTAGGTTAATGGGAAATAGAATGTTTGATAAAGTAGAGAAGATGCTGTCTGTGTGTATAATAATTAGAAAAGAATGGAAATGGAGCGTGTTCACTTCCAGATTCTACATTTGTGGCTGGAGATAACAGATGTCCAAACTTCACTTTAATGAAAACACTGATTCTCTGGGTACAGTGCCTGCCCAAACATTCACAGTTCCATAATGAACTTCAGAAAAATGGAGGCAGTCCCTTTTATTAACACATGGAGAAATGAGGTTCTTAGAGAAAAGGGAGTATCAATATCCACGCAGAAATTCGCCAAATTGGTCTGTTTAATCTCATGCCTGTACATAGCCTAAACCCTGATTCCAGGAAAAATAGAAGAATGAGTCCTCTTTCTCCATCCCAAGGAAATTTAGGAGCTAATTTCTGCTGGAAAAATTACATGGAGAATTTGAGGACTTGGGGTGAGATATTCCAACCATTCTTGATTACAATAGACCATACCCAGGGGTAGGAGAATATCGTGGCACAAATCACTGATTTTAGAGTTATTCCTAATGAGACTTGTGTGGCCATGGAAATATTTCCCACTCTGGCACTTAGACTCCCCATAACTAATAGAAAGTATCTGTCTTCAAATGCTATGAGAGTTCCACCAATATGATGTAAAGATGTATACAAGAACTATCACAGAACATTTTTCATAATGGGTTCAAAGTTAAAATCTAAACTCAGGAAAAGTCAAATGGATAGGAAATCTGTGGTATGTCATAAAATTGAATACCAGTCAGAAATAAGAATGAACTAGTGAAATAAATAAAATCCTTATGTTGAGTGAATAAGCCTTACCCAAATGTATACATAGGGTATGATCCTGAAAATGTGAAGTTCCAGAGAAGGCATAATTCGTCCATTGTTACAAACTATTAGAAAGTGTCATTGTCTGTCTAAAGTTGGACATTTACTGGGAGGGGACATGAGGGAACTTTGTAGAGTGAAGATTAATGGGTTAATATTTAATAACTTGATAGGGGATTGGCTTACATAGATGCATGCATCTGTTAAAATTCAGTTAAAATGTGTGAATTCTCTTGCATGTAAATTTTAACTAAAATAAATAAAGTGTAAAACTCTTATACACAAGTTGAATGCATTCTGAAATACTAGGGAAAATATTACTGATATCTCTTTCTTTTTATTTCCATAAGCACGTATGAGTTTATTTTATAATATATATATGTATATCCCATGTGGAAAATCGAGGCTGTTCATTCCACTTTCAAATGAACCTATATGCATCTACGTTAAATGTTTTTCAATAATAGTAATTCTAAGTTCCTGGGATATTTCCTCTGAAACAAAAATCTGACAGAGTACCAATATTTTCTGAAATTGTGTCAGTAAACAGAGTCTTTTTTAATGAAAATAAATAACCATAACCATAAAATTAACAATAAAAATCTTAGTGAGAATTTGAATATTTTTTACAACCACAATTTCCATAGTTAAATGCTTCATAATTAATTTTTTATTTTTAAATACTTTAGATTACATAAATGATATATCAAAAATATAGAGGTCTCCCATTTACCCCACCCTCTCCCCCTCCACCACTTTTCTCTATTAACAGTATCTTTTGTTAGTGTGGTACATTCATTAAAATTGATGAATGCGTACTGAAACTTTGCTATTAACCATGGTCTATAGTTTACATTGTGGTTTACACTTTGCACCACACAATTTTATAGGTTTTGACAAAGTGTATAATGGCCTGTATCTGTCATTGCAATGTCATACAGGACAATTTCATTTCCTCAAAATGCCTAATGTTACACCTATTCTTCTCTCTCCCTCCCCTCAAAATCTCTGAAGGTCACTGTCATTATATCACTGATTAAAAATTATTCCATGTCTAGGATAATGACGTCTATTTAGTCTATAGCTGCATCCTTCCCATGTTTGTTCATTACTGAATCTTGAGGATTTTGGTATACTGATGCCCACTCTGTTTCTGATTGAGAAGGAATTTAGATCCCATGGGTCAGATGGTTGGAACTATCTTGCTTACAGTTGTGGATACTCTGTTTTTTGTAATAGGCATTGTCCACCATCACCCTTTTGTTAGCTGTCTTGGGTAAATCCAATGTAGTAGAGAGTAAGTGTTGAAACTCTGCTGATATTCAGGACTCAGCTGGCATACAAACAGACCAAAGATTTAAGTCTCTGGGACATGTATTTATTTGGTATAGTGCTAAATATAGATTCAAATAAAAGGTACAGAAGAGACACCTATAGGGAAATCATAATTCTAACTCTGTTAAATTGGGGAGCATATATTCCAAAGTAAGGTCCACTGACAGAGTGCTGAATTCCAATGATTATCTGCCCTGCCTATAATGTCTAGATATCTCTAGAACCCTCAGGAGACCCACTATTTAAGGCACTCTTTACTTTGGCTATCAATGAAATCCTGCTGAGACGTACATAAGCATAATATCTGGAATGATCTCCTGACTCACCTGAAATTGCTTAGCCATAAAAACCCATTTGTATTTAATATTTCCCCATTTTGGTCAAGGTCTTTTTCCAAATCCATTGCTAGTTGGCACTGGTAATGATCCCTCAGTGCCAGGGAGACTCATCCCCAGGGTTCATGTGCCATGCCAGGTGAAAGGTAGTGCATTTTTATGCTGTTTGGCTTAGAGAGGCCATATTTAAGCAACATGGAGGCTTTTAGTAGGTATCTCTTAGGCAATATATAACATCAAGGTAGGAAAGTCTCAACTCTATCATAAAAACTATGGATGAATGGCAAAAACTGTTTAAGGGAGCTGCTGTGGGGATCTGCAGACCAGGAAAGTGCTGCACATCATCCAGTAGGGAAAGAGCCAGAGAGACAAAGAGGCAAAATGAAGATAATGGGTTACTAGCCCTGTGGCTGGGAATGGCATATATACCCCACACTCATGATGAATAGCTTCTAGCTTTCTTTTAAAGGGCTAAAAAATAAACTCATTTGTTGCAGTATGTGGAAAAAAATAAATTTAAACATAATTTTGATGTTTCCATCCCTATCCCATCAGGTCTCAGGTGTCCCAAGGTTAGAGAAGGTAGATTTGTTTGGGGACTAGGAGACATGGGTCTGTGACTTAAACTCAGGTAAGGCTGTGGCCAGAGAAGCCTCACCAGCAGGATAAGTGCTGAGAAGTCAAGGGAGGAGATGCCAGCAGAAGTAACAAGCCTATTGAGACTCCTCTGGCTCCTAGTCTCCTGTGTTCATATCAGGTACTGGGCCTGAGCTTTTTATCATTGTTTCTGTATACCAACCTGGCTAGTCCATGACTGTGCTCTCAGTGCATCACAATGGGATCTCTATGATGTCCTTATGGCCCAGCTATGTGACCATTCTGCTTGACTCACTCCACAGAGTCCCCAGAGGCCCAGAATACTTCCCTCCTCCACCTCACCTCCCTGTCACATGTACACACTTTATTGGTGAATTTACTGGGGATCAGAGAGGATGAAACATTCAGGTTCACAACATCAGCTAGAAGCAGAGAAGGCCTGGAACTCAGTGACCCTTGGTCAGGGTGCAAAGAGCAGATGGGTTTGTAGAGGCCTAACTGAGCTGATTAGGCACAGAGAATTTGTGGGCTCCAACTCACTGCTTTAGAACACACCCCTCAGAAACCCTGCCCTGTGCAGTCTGTGGGAATTTCCACGGTTAGAGTAAACAACCCTCAATAAACCTCTTTTAACATATTATCCATAAGGATGACAAATGTTTCCTCCTCTTTGTCCTTTTCAGTCCCCAAATGCAGTGGGTATTGTCTGCTTTTGACCATTATTTGAACACCAAGTAATATTTTTAAAAACTTTTTTAAAATTTAAGTTTATCATTCATACATGAACATCAATAAACATAAGTGTATAATATAACTTGTGAACTTACAAAACAAGCATGCATATCATCATACAGCATTACCACACATTACCCCACCACCAACAACTTGCAATGTATGAAGCAATTGTTACAAATTATGTAAAAGCATCATCCAAACATTACTACTAACTATAGCCAATATCTTACATTTGTCATATTGTTCCCCCAACCCACCCAGTTAATGACACCCTATATTAGTATTATATACTTGTTATAGTTCATGACAGAATGATCTCATATTTGTTCTGCTAACCAAAGTTCATCTTCTGCCACAGGATTCATTGTGTTATACAGTCCCATGCTTTGTAAAATCCATTCAAAGTATATACTTAGTGGCTCTCAAATTCATCACAGTGTTGTGCTGTCATCACCTCAGTCAACTTTAGAAGGTTTTCAATATTCCAAAAGGAAAAAATTCCATACCCCCTCATGCCATGTATTTGTTTTTCAAATTTAGAGTGATGTTTATTCCCAGAAAAATAGGGGATGGGCATCTGATTGCATAGATCCTTGTATTTCCCACAGAAATTTCACTGGGTGTTCAGTGTAAAAAAAAAAAAAGTTGTCATCAAGTTGCTTTGAATCTGATCTGCCTGACTTTTGTTTCCCCTTGACACTGGCCATTACTGTCTTTAGCCAGTATGTGTCTTAAACTATCTTTGCCCTTTTTACACATACATAAAGAAGAGGGAGATTGAACCTGATTCAGGGGCTCCTGTGAGGAAAGTGCAGGAACAAAGTCAAGATCACAGAGTAATACCTGTGCTGTTACCAATTTTAGCCTAATTTTTAAAAGAACTTGAGCTGTCCTATTGTTTCACAAATCCAAGTTTCTGGGACTTTGTAACAGCAGCCCTAATGATAAACACTGTTTTTATATTCATCTGCCAAAGAGGTGCAGATGCAAAGTATCAGAAATCTGTTGGCTTTTATAAAGGGTATTTATCTGGGATAAAAGTTTACAATACCAAGGCTGTGGAAAGTCTAACTCAAGGCAAAATAAGGGGTGCTTTCTCACCAAAGTCAGGTGCCATGTGTTCAAGCAAGTTGGTGGGTGATCTCAGCCTGGTCTCTGCTCTGCTCTGGGTCCTTCATCTTCTTGAGCTCTGTAGATCCAGTCTTTTGAGACTTCATACTTAAGTGCTCCTGTGTTCTCTTTGTCCTTGTATAGGATGTGTTTCTATCTGAGTCTTCTATATCAGTCTCAGATGTTCTGCTCTCTTCACAGTGTCAGCTATATTCTGTCAGGTGAATGGCTCATTTCTCCCTGGGGCCTTTGGTGTTTGAGCCTTCTCCTTTCCATCACATGGCAGGATAAAAAATGACAGAGGTTTCTCTTTCTGTGTGTCTTTGTGAGTATCCATTTATAACAGATCCAGCAATGGGGTGAGGACTCAAACTGAGCCATGCCTTAACTGACATAGTCAAACCAAAAAGGTGAAAAAGCAATCTTAACAGGTAATCTAATCAAAGAAAACTCAACTGAACTTAATATAATCACACCCAGAAGAATAGATCAGTTTACAAACATAATATTTCTCTTTTTGGAATTCATGAAACTGCCACAGTGATATATTGCAGAGTGGTCTTATAGAAGCCTGTTGGACCCATACTTAGAGTTTGAAGGGACAAAACATTTCTCTTAAGGCCTTCAGCCTTGTCTCTCCAGATTTGCATTGTAACTATGAACTCTAAGATATCAGGACATTTTAGCATACTTTAACTTGGCCAACCCCAAGGAAGATTAAAAGGAAAATGACTACCTCCTTGTCTATGATTCTCAAATAGTTTCTTGTTGTTTTCTGGGCTACGAGAAGTGAAGTACTGCTAAGGTTCTTCAAAACCCTGCAGTTCTAAACTTACAGCCAAGTGATAGGGTGGTAAAAGAAGATTTGAGAGAAGTGTGAGGCTCTCCCACCAGCTCTAATGTTAAAGGAGTTTCTACCTTTAATGATATCTATTTTTTTTTAATGTGTGATTAATGTCTACTAATGTATTTTGGGACAGAGGCAAGAGATTTCATTTCCAGTGGTCAATCAGCCTCCTGGTGCACAAGAAACTATCAGAGCACAGTTAGAGCCTCTTCTTGGAATTTGCACTAAATTGCTTTGATCATCTTCCATCCAAGCTCAGAAACTGCCTGGGGAATCTAAAATCTAGTACAGTAACCAAGTGTTGCCCGGTCTCTGCAGGTATATAATCTGCATGTGAAATGACTGCAGGATGGGACAGGTGGATGCATCTATATCAGAAGCTGGGTTCCTGGTGAAGGTCCATGGACACTTCCTTCCCCATGTGCTGTCACCTCATATTGAGGAGGAGTGCAGTTCTCATACCCTTCTGCAAAAGTGGGAGCACATAATGGTTTCCACTCTGAACAAGCTTATAGAGACTGCATAGATGCTGAAAACATTTCAGGACAGAAATGCTGTTGGTATTTCAGGCAAAAGGCCATGGTAAAAATTTATTTTGGGTATTTCCCTCCAATCAAGCCTATGTTGATTCATTGGTATATAGATTTTAACACACACTCATAAATTACAAAAGCTTATCAATCATCTGTTTTAAAATAACAAAATATACAGTGCACAAAAAAGAATACAAGACAATCAGAGATATCAGAAATCATGATCCATTAAAAGGAAGAGAATAAAAATCCAGAAAACACCAATGAAAAAGACAAGAATCTGGACAAATCAAGTGATGCCTTTTTCAAAAATTTCAAGGAGATGAAGGAAAATACATAGAAAGTATTCACATATATCAGATAAACAGATAATGAGAAATTTGATAATTTTAGTAAATTTTGGGAGTGACATTCTGTCACTTTGGCCATATCATGTTGCTTAGAAGTGTGTGAATAATTCCAGGTTACATCAATAAAGAGGCGATTACACAAGGATACATATTCCAAGGTGGGGCCCTTTGAAGATACTACATGTTATCTTCCTTACTTGTGGTAATCCTTCCATTTTAAATTCATGCATTATGTTCAGGGGACACCAGCTCTGGAATTTTATAGTATTTTTTAATATACACCTGATAAAGTCCCTGGGAGGTAGGTGCTAGAAAGTACCCATGGTCCAGTTGGGGAGACTGGGGAAACCCAAAGGGCACAATGACTTGACCAAGCTCACAGAAAAGGAAGAAGTAGAGTTGGGTCTCAACCCACTTCTTTCTCAATAATGGGGTCCTAATTTTCCTAGGCCTTCCTATGAGACTGTAGTGAAGAAAGTGTTTTTGTAAATATAGACTCAAGTAGATGACATTGGAAAGGTAGATGAAGATTCAGCAGCCCAAGGGACTTAGGACATGTTTTTTCCAAAGACAAGGTACAGATAAAGGGACCCTATTAAGTGACATATTTCTTTGCAGATATAGCACAACAGAACTTGCAACCTTGGAAACTGGGAACCCACATTCTACAGATAAACCTCATGAGGTTACTGTGAACATTTAAGGAGAAAGCATGGTGTGTTGAGCAGCAGACTCACATATCTTCTTGGAAAGTTCTCTCCTGGTTCCTGGCTTTGGAATAAGGAGTGCTGGGTGTTCTGTGGTATTCCATATTTATTATATTCCTCTCTTCCATGAAGAAGTGTTCTGACTCCCACCTCACTGACCTTTTGGCCATGGGAACACTTATTTTCACATTTGTAAAGGAGGTTTGAGATTTCATCTTTGAAATCAATGCCCTTGGAGTAGCAAGAACAGGGGTAGCAGGTGAGTGGCAGGGTTATTCCTAGCCCCCTCCGTCTCCTGCAGGTGGCATGTATCATTGATTTCTGGGCTTTGAGAGACAAATGATAGAATTTATTGGCATGGAAGACTTGAGGGGAGGGTCAATTGAATTTCTGTATAAAAGCCAAAAAGAAAACTTTATCAATGAAAAGGGTAATATGTATTTGTTGTTAATGACAAACATTAGACCTAAATATAACATTAAATTCCCATTTTTGTTATACCCTGGTAGTTGTGCTTTTTCTTTCATATCCTGCATCAATTTAAATGAGATGCAGTCTTTCTCAGCAGTCATTGAAATAAGAAATCTTACAGGGTCAATAGTGTATTTTATGAGTTGCCAATTGTGGGTGTTCTTAGCTACTCCCCTCATTCCTAATGACTCGAAGTGTCACCCAGACACCCAGCAGGGCTCAATTCTGTCAGGTTGGCCTTTGCAGGGCAGCCAACAGGTTGAGAACAAACACTGGCTCAAAAAGCCCAGGCACTTGTTGAAATGGCACAGCTGTCCTGGGATGTGTTTTGTTAAATGAAGTACAGGTATGGATGTGTTTTCCTTTAAAGACAAATGCCACATTGCATGGATAGCCCAGGGCCTTGAAGAATGCACTGGTGTCCAGGAAGTTTCATGCATATGGCCAGGAGGTTCCTGAGAACAGAGAAAGTGTATGGAAAGGTTTAATAATCAAGTTGATGTACTTTAGAAAATTATTATTATTAAGAATTGTGAATTCCTAAGCTTTCTAATCAATAGTCTCTGTGGTTTCAGGATAGAATTGTGAATGATTAACTTGTCCTTTATCCTTTGGAATGTTGTAATGCTGCTATCCAGGCAACCCCACTGCTTATTAACTAAAAACAAATTTTTAGAAGAAGCCTGTCACTAGACATAATATTTACACGTATCCCCTCTAAAGGTAACATCAAGTTAAAGGTGATGTGTACTGAAACCTTTATGGTCCTGTTTAATGTGCCATGAGTAGAATTATACAAAGGCCCTTCAAGGCACTGTCTCTCCTGCACAAGGATGGCCACTCTCCCACTGGATGGATTTGGTTACTTTCAGTGAGGTCATTCCTCACAATTTGCAAGACTCATTGGAGTTCTGAGGTTTGCAACCCCTTAAAAAAGGATAGTCCCCAAGCTGCCATTTGAAGTTTTACCCCGGAGAGGAAGCTCTGCCTGCAACCATTTTTTCAATTGGGACTCTGACCGGCTGTCAAAAGGCACTTCCCAGCCTCATGTGAGACCTGATGTTGGACTTTCTCCTGTTTTGGTGTATATATTTTCATTCTTTCCTATGTATTTAGTTGATTATCTTCTTTAGTGATTCCTCAATTGTTATGATCCTTTGATATAAACACAAACTCTTGATTAAATAAAGTTGCCTTTTCATAGCATTTAGTTTCTGCCTCTTCCTTAGCAAAACACTAGTGCATGCCATTATGGTAAAGGGTGGGTATATTATTGCATCTTAGGGTTGCCATTGGCTGAGAATGCAGTGAGAGGCACCCAGCAGAGACTCACATTTATGGAAAGAGTTCATCTAACTAAGTTTTTGACAGAACTCTCCTTTTACATTTGAGACTACTTGACCAAACAAGAAATTCCAGATGGCCAAGGCAGTCATTTCCTGGCCTCCCCCAGCACCTAGAGGGTGGAAGGTCTTCCCCTTGATCAGACTCAGCCAGCTGGTGCACCAGAATTATAGCTAAACATGATTCCTGTTGGGAAGGGGTTATATTGGTTCAGAACAAAAAACAGGGGCCAGGGAAGTGACTGTTGGACCACAGGAAGGGAAAGAGTTGTGCTGAAGTACTTTAGGACTTCAACATCTGAAAGTCTGAGGTCTCTACCTAAGGGCAGTGGACAATGTGGTCATTTAGGCCTGGCTTCTACAAAAGAGTCAAAATTTTTTTTTAAGAATTCCATTCTGATAGTACACTTTCTGATTAGTTCTGCACTAAGTAGTCACTGAAATCTTGAGTGAACCTACAAGGATCTTCAAACATCTCCTTTCATCTGTTTAAAAAGTGCACAGATATGTGTGAACAGACATGAGGCCTGGAGGCTTTTACTGCCTCTCCAGTTTTGACTGATGACCTCTTTGTCACTCAGTCACATGTTCTTGTTCCCCATCCTGAAAGGCTCACTAGGTCCCTGAAGAGGTGCATGATCAGCACTTGCATCATATCAACCTGAACATTGACTGAAGACTCCCTAGTGGAGGGCCAGCTCCTTCTCAACTTCTGTCTTCATTGAGGACCTGACCAGCAGGGTATAGTTCTGGAAGGTTTTGGAGCAACTCAATTATGCTGAGTGAATCCTAAGGTCCCCTTTTTTTCATGTGTGACTTTCTATGGAGGACAAAAGCAAGGGAGGAACAAATCTCTGTAGATATTTAAAAAGTCACAACACCATCAATACATTTCAGTGAGAAATACCTTGAAACTCTTAAAATTATCTTCTCAAATACATGTATCTTTCTCCAGGATAGGCCATATGTTGGGTTATACACCAGATCACAATAAATTAAAGAAAAATGAAGCTATACAAAGCAAATTTCTGATCATAATGAAATGAAGCTTCAAATTAATAATAGAACATGGGAAAATTTTAAAAATATGGATATTAAAATTCACTCAAATAAGTGGGTAAAATGTAGAATTACAAGAGAAATCAGTAAATATCTCAAAATGAATGAAAACAAGAATACAACATATCAAAACTTATGGGATACAGTGAAGGCAGTCCTGAAATTTATAACCCTTAATGCTTATATTAAAAAAGAAGAAAGAGGGACTTCCAGGAAGGTGGCATCTGAATAGGTAAGCAGGGTTTACACAAAAACAACAGAGGAAGCCAAAAAGCTGTCCAATGGACTTGTTTTGGGACTCTTCAGGCCAAGTGAGTGTTGCATAACCCACAGGAGAGTGAGGACAGAGAGGTGAAGAAAGCAAAATGAAATCTGTGAGTGAGTTACTAATCCTGGGTTAACAGAGGCCTTCTTCCCTGGGAAGAGCTAAGGTGTGGCAGAGATGTGTCAGAGAATGGTTTCCATTCAGCTAATTTGATCAGAAGAGCCCACTTTGAGTCTTGTTTCTGACCAGAAAAGAATCACCTGAAAGTGGATGTTGAAAGAGTGACCTCCTTGGTAATATTTGCTAATGAGCACCATCTGCCAGCTGGCCAGGAAACTGCAAGAAAAAAAAATCTTATAGGTGTCTCTTGTACCAAACTCCTGGAGGAAGATCTGCACTGCAGATCTATTTTGATAATACAAGCTGTGCAATTTTAAAGACTTAGAATAAGTTGGGCCAAAAATAAAAAAGAGCTGTGAGACAAAACCACTAAGCAAGAGGGAGAAATTGAACATCAGAGTAAATTCACTAACATATTCAGATGCCTAAACACCAGCAAAAATTGCAAGTCAACATAAGAAATAGGAAGACATGGCTCAACTAAAGGAACAAACCAAAAATGCTGATGAGATACAGGATTAAAGATGACTAATCAATGATAATCACACAAATATCCTAAATCAATTCAAGGAGTGGAAACAAATATGACTAAAGAAATAAAGGCTATTAAGAAGAAACTAGGTGAACATAAAGAAAAATATGAAAGCCTGAAATAAAAGTATCAAAGCTTATGGGAATGAAAGAAAAAATGGATGAGATTTAAAATAATCAAGGTGTTATAAGGACTACATTTAAAAATGGAATTTATTGTCTTACAGTTCTGGAAGCCATAAGTCCAAGTTGGTTTGGTCTGAGATCAATGTTTCAGTCAACAGGAAATATTCCTTCTGGAGACTATAAGGAAGAATCCATTTTCTTGTCTAATCCTGCCTGTAAACTTCATTCCTTTAGACTTTTCAAGCTTCTGGTAGCTTTCAGCATTCCTCAGCTCTTGGTCCCTTCCACCATCTTAAAAGTCTACATATCTACTCTGACCAGGGATATTCCCAGAACCCTAGGTTATTATTGAATCTCACACATTTTCTTTTATTGTTTATTTTGTTTCATTTCTACTATGACATAAGAGCAGTGAAGGTGGGAAGCTTGTATATTTTATCAATTAGTCCCCAGAAAATTCAGGTTCTGGAATAATTGAAAACTGTAATAAATATGTGATATTGAATTAAATGACCTGATGATGGATGAGGATCCAAAACCTATTATACAGTTTATGCCATTAACCTAGCTCATCTTCATGGAGATACACTATCAAGATGGGTCTACTACTTGTGGCACTGTTTCTTCTTCTAAGGCATTTAAATATTAGTGCCATTTATTCTTCACAAAGAGTGGGTATTTAGTGGGAAAATAAGCCAAATAAATCAACAAATACTAGTAATAACTGGAATAATTAATGAATGATGGTATGTACACCTTATCAATTCTGAGGCATTTTGAGAATGAGAACTACCTCTTATCTGCAGTGATGTTCCACCTCCTTATCTCCTGAGATTTCTCTGTATTTTTTGTCACAAGTCACTTGGCAACTAATTTTAGTTGTAGTGAATATCACATTTCCTCACTAAAGATTGAGCAAAGTTTTCATTCCCAGATACCCATACTATTCCAGGTCTGAAAACATTAGTTTCCTTCTCAAATGTAAATTAATTTACATCCTATATAACTTAAAATAGCAATGATGGCATTTAAAAGTGAAAATTTGTGCACCATCAGGCATTATTAATTTATCTGTTTTTTCATGTTCCACTAATTAGTTATGCACATACATATTAAGCATATATAAAGTTACAGCACATCATTTTGTATTGTCCACCATTTAGTTAATATTCAATGTTATTTTCAGATTCACTCTAGTCATTATAATTTGCTGATGAGCACCATCTGCCAGCTGGCCAGATACATAAAAAATAGAATCTCAATATTTAGACATATTACAGGAACAGCTTTTCCTTCACATAATTTTGCAAGTATTGATTTGAAGAAAAGATTCATATTCTTCCTACTAATTGTAACACAATTCTGCATGCAACATAACCAGATCACTTCACAATCTTACATTATTATCCTAATAATATTTCAATAAAAATAAATTAGGCAATATTCTGAATAGTGTGGGAAAGCATGTTTTGTTAATGGTTTTTCCCCTTTCTGATATTTCTGATGCAACACTAGTTGAATATTTATTCACTTTTATTTTAGGATTGTCTTTTTTCAGTATGAAAATGTTCATGCTGATGAAGAAATTTGAAATCACTAATGACTTTCCTCCATTCATTACAGTGAGATATAAATAAAGTATTTTTCATACTTATTTCACTGAATATTTACTCCAGCAAAAATTATCTGCTGTTCCTCTAGAGTCTTCCATTCATGTTAAAGATTTTCCTCTCTGATTTTCAGTTGCAGGAGTTATTACTAACCTGTGTTTTTCATCTGTGCACTTAGGCTGAAGCTCAGCATAAATGTCCTCCTGGTAATATAGACATAGAGTTCTTCCCAGTGTAATTCATTCATGCCTAAATTACAAATAAATATATTTATCATAGATGATATTGTCATAGAATTATACTCCTGTGTGTTTTCTCATTTGTTTAAACAATAGTCTATGTATGAAGCCTATTCCATATTCATTACATTTATATTGTGAGTTCACTCATGTTTTCTAAGATTAGAACTCTGACAGAAGTTTCTCCCACATAGATGGCATTCATAAGGTTTCTGTCCAGTGTTCATTGCCTCACGTTGTCTGAAGGTAAAATGTTGACTGAAAGATTTCCCACATAGACAATATTCATAAGGTTTTTCTCCTGTGTGAGTGTTTTCATGTTGACTAAGCACAGATTTATTAAAGAATTTCTCACTTATATGACATTTGTATGGCTTTTCTCCAGTGTGATTTTCTCAGGTTTTCTAAGATTAGAGCTCTGTCTTCCCACAAAGATGGCCTTCAGAAGGTTACTTTCCAGTGTGAGTGTTCTCATGTTGTCTAAGGATAGAAGATTTACTGAATGCTATCCCACATACATGACATTTATATGTATAGTGTGGGAAAGCATGTTTTGCTAATGGTTTTTCCCCTTTCTGATATTTCTGATGCAACACTAGTTAAATGTTTATTCACTTTTCTTTTAGGATAAAATTTTATTTCTCTCCAATGTGATTGTTCTTGCACATACATGACATTTGTATCCTTTCTCTACAATATGAATTTTTTTATGTTGTCTAAGAGAAGACCTTTGTCTAAAGGCTTTAAAACATTCATGCCATTTGTGTGGGTTCTCTACAGTGTGAATTCTTTCATGTTGTCTAATGTTGAAAGATTTTCTGAATTTTTTCCTACATATTTGACATCTGTATATTTTTCTTCAGTATGAGTTCTCACATGTGGCCTAAGTTCAGAATTTTCTTAAGGCTTTCCCATGTTGCTGACAGTTATATGATTTATTTGTAGTGTGAATTTGATTACACTGATTAAAAGATAACAGGTCACTGGGGACTTCTTGAAATTGTTCTCCAATATAGGGTTTCTTTCTCATATGAGATAACACATATTGAATCATTGTAAGACTATGAATGAAATCTTCTCCCAAGACATTAAATTCTAGTGGATTCTCCAGAGTGTGAGAACTTCTCTGTTGTAAGGAGAAGAGTTTGCTAAAGTTTGCTCACAAATATTCATTAATTTAATTCTCTATGTAAGAAATCTGGATTAATCAATCAGTCTGTAGGTAAAATTTTTCACATTAATTGCATTAAAATGGTGTGTTATTCTTTTGAACAGATTCTATCTTTTTGGTCATCTCAATTTCATAGCCATTTAATATCTTTGAAAGACTTTGTTATGTTTCAAAGACCAGAGATATGCCATGATTTTTCAATTATTCTTTTATAAGTTCTCATATTATAATTTTGAGGACAAATTAACTTTTCCCTAAAATTAAAATTTCCAAGATTTTTGCTGGGAGAATGTTTAATCACATCTTTATTTCAGCCTGATGATTTTTCTGAATTCATTCCCAAGTCTTTATTTGTATGTCCTGGTTAATACACATCAAATTTACCATTGACAAGATGGGAGATGAGGCCTAGCTGCAGATATGTTGCATGGATATAATTTCTTCTTTTCAAGGTCACATTCCATGCCTGAAATGACTGAGGATCCTGGAGCCTAAAAAGCAATGGTATGACATATTTAAGGTGCTAAAAGATAATAAAAATACTGCCAAACAATAAATCTGTACCCAACAAAGCTGGCTTTCAAAAATTAGGAATAATTCAAAATATTCACAGATAAACAGAAATTAAGAGAGTTTGTCAATAACAGACCTGAACTTCAAGGAATATTAAAGTAAGTGTAACAGTGTGAAAGATAAAAACAGGAGAGACGGCATTGGAGGAAAGTGTAGAAAGGAAAATTGTTAGTAACAATAACAAAAAGGATAAAAAGATAAAGATTAAATACATCATATATAAACTTAAAAATAAAATGGCTAATATAAGTACTGTCTTGACTGTAATAACATTATATATTAATGGAGTAAACTCTCCAATAAAAAGACACAGACTATAAGCATGGATAGGGAAATATGACCCATCTCTATGTTGTCTACAAGAAACTCATCTTAGATCCTGGTACTCAAGGAAGTTAAAAGTGAAAGGTTTGAAAATGATTTTACTTGCAAAAAATACCAGAAAAGGGTGGGAGTAGCTGTATTAATATCAGAGAAAATATACTCTAAATGGAAAACTTTTGTAAGAAATAAAGAAGAAAACTATATATATTGATATAAGGGGTAATTTATCAACAAGAAAGAACAATCATAAATATTTATACAACTAACAAAAATACACTGGACAAACAATGGATAAACTGGGAGGAGAAATAGATGCCTCTGCAATTACAGTAGGGGAGACTTATACACCATTATCAGGATTATGCAGAACATGCTGACAGAGAGCTAATAAAAATCAGAGACCTTGAAAAATACATTAGAGAATTTAGACCTAAAAGAAATATAGAGAACTTTAGATCCATGTAAAAGATACAAAATCTTCTCAAATGCAAGTGGATCATTCTCCAGGATAGACCACATGCTAGATCACAGAAAATGTCTCAATGAATTTAGAAAGATTGAAATTATGCTAAGTAATTTCTATTACCACAATGGAATGAAGCTGGAAATCAGTAAGGGGCAGAGAAGCAGATTAGGCAAAAAGATATGGAAATTAAACAACTCATTCTTAAACAGTGGGTCAAGGAAGGAATTGAAAAAGAAATGGGTAACTGCCATGAAATGAATGAAATGAGAACACAACCTATGAAAACCAATGGGATGCAGCTAATGAAGAGCTACAAGGGAAATTTATAGCCATAAATGCCTATATTAAAAAGAAGAAAGAGCTAAAATCAGAGATCTTAATGCACCTATCAATGAACTAGAAAAAGAACAACAAACTACACCTAAAGCAAGCATAAAGAAAGATATAAGGAAGATTAGAGCAGAATTAAATGAAACTGTAAATAAATAAAAACACTAGAAAAATTAACAAAACCAAAATTTGGTTCTTGAGAAGATTAATCAAATTGACAAAACTTTAGGTAGACTAACAAAGAAAAAAGAGAGAAGAAACAAATACATAAGAAAAGGAGAAAGAGGATATCATCACTGATCCCATAAAAATAAAGAGTATCATAAGAGGGAACTTTGAAAAGTTGTATGCCAACAAGGTAGATAATTTAAACGAAATGGACAAATTTCTAGAAACACACAAGTAATCTACATTGACAGAAGAAGAAATTGATGAGCTCAACACACCAATCACAAGCGAAAAATTGGATTTGTCATGAAAAGCATCCCACCAAAAAAAAAATATATATATATATATATACAAAAAGAAATAACCAAAGATCAGATGATTCTACTAATAATATTGAAAAAATTACACACCAGTCCTGATTAGCCTCTTTCAAAAAATAGAAGTGGTGGGAACAGTACCTATCTTATTCTATTCTGCAAATTTCACCCTAATACCAAAGTCATTTAAAGATGCCATGAGAAAAGAAAACTACACACAATATTTCTCATGAATCTGGATGTTAGAATACTCAACAAAATACTTGCTAATTATGTTCAAAAACCATTCAAATGAATTATACACAATCATCAAGTGGGTTTTACCTTTGGTATACAAGGATGTTTCAATATAAGTAAATATATCAATGTAATACACCACATTAAGTGTTCCAAAGAAAAAAAAAATCACATGATCATCTCTATTGATGCAGTAAAAAAGTCCTTTGACTATATACTGCATCCTTTCTTGATTAAAACACTTTGAAAGGAAGGAATGGAATGAAATTTCCTCAACACGATAAAGGGTATATGTGAAAAATCCATAGCTAACATAACACTCAATGTTTACATGTTAAAGGCTTTCCCTCCAAGATCTGGAATAAGAGAAGGGTGCCTACTGTCACTGCTCTTATTTAACATTGTCTTAGAAAAACTAGCTTGAGCAATTAGGCAAGAAAATTAAATAAAATACATTCAAACTGGAAAGGAAGAGTAAATTTTACTATCTGCAGATGACATGATCCTATATGTTGAAAACCCAAAATATCTACAACAAAACTTCTAGAGCTGATCTATAAGTTCAATAAAATAGCAGGATATAAAATCAACAATCAGTAGCATTTTTGTACACTAATAATGAACAATCTGAGGAGGAAATAAAGAAAAATTTCCTTTTACCATACCACTATGAGAATCAAATATCTAGGAACCAACTTAATTCATGATGTAAAAGGCTTGTACACTGAAAGCTATACAACATTGATAAAGGAAAGTAAACAAGACCTAAATTAATGGAAGATTATTCTGTCTTCATGGACTGAAACACTAAATGTCATTAAGATGACTGTCCTACCCAAATTGTTTTACAGATTTAATACAATCTCAGTAAAAATTACAAAAGCATTTTTTAATGTGTAGGAAATGCCAATTATGAAATTTATTTGGAAGGGCAAGGGAACCTAAATAGCCAAAAATATATTGAAAAATAGAAACAAAATTGGACGATCAGTCTACCTGACTCTAAAGCACACTACAAAGTTACAGTGGTCAAAATTGTATGGTATTAGCACAATGATACCCATACTGAAGAATGGAACTGAATTGAGACTTGTGATATAGATCCTTACATATATGGTCAACTGATATTCCACAAGGCCACCAAGTCTATTCACCTGTGGCAGAATGGCCTCTTCAACAAATGGTGCTGAGAGAACTGGATTTGCATATCCAAAAGTATGAGAGAAGATCACCATCTCCTGTCTATACAAAAATTACTCAAGCTGAATCAAAGACATAAATATAAGATCTCATAGCATAAAACCCCTAGGAGATTGTGTAGTGAAACATCTACAAGATCATGTAGTAGGAAATGTTGTCATAAACTTTACACCCAAAGTGCAAGCAATGAAATAAAAATAAACAACAATAGATAAATGGACCTTATAAAATTAAAACTTTTGTGCTTCAAAGGAATTTGTTAAGAAAGTGCAAAAGCAGCTACTCAATTGGAGAAAATATTTGTGAACCAATTATCTGATAAGGGGCTAATATCCAGCATAAGTAAAGGAATTCTACATCTTGAAAAGAAAAACAACCCATTTCAAAAATGGGGAAGAGATTTGAATGACACTTTTCCAAAGAGAAAGTAAAAATGCCTCAAAAGCTTATGAACAGATGTTCCACATCACTCACTTTTAGAGAGATGCAAATCAACACTGCAATGAGATATTATCTTATCCCTATTAGATTGGCATCTATTAAAAAAACAGAGAAGAATCCTGCCACCTTGCCAACTTAGTTCCTGGCTTTTAGGTACGTCTCGACTTGTTTCTCCCTTGTGTCATTCTCTTGTTATGTCATCATCTCATTGCATGGCTCATGGGTCCTGGTGGCTCACCTGATCATGGAGCCTGATAACTCACCCATGGATAGGGCCTTGTGACTCAGCCACTCGCGTTGCCTGGTGGCACACCTGTGCACGGGTCCTGGCAGTGCACCTTCGCATGGGACCTGGTGGTCCATGTAATTTCTATATCTTTCTTTTTTTTAATTTTTACCAGGAGGTCCTGGGTTTTGAAGCCAGGTCCCTCCATATGGGGCCAAATTCCCAACCACCTGAGCCACAACCATCCCCCTGTTACATCTCTTAAGATTGACCAAAGACAATCCTTCAGTAGCAAAGATGCTTGACCATATGCCATAAAACCTTAAGGCTTTGTGGTTATTGTGGTCCATGCCCAGTTTGAGAAACTCTAGCATCTTTTTTCTTTGCATAAAGGGAAAATTATGTTTCCACAGTGGTTGAATAGTATTTCTTAAAGGAATCCAATAATCATAAGATCTACCAAAAACAAATATTTATATATGGAAAGTGTATCCTGATTATTTTTTGCCTGTTATGATATACCAATATAGTCCCTAAAACATAATTATTAGATAATATTTAATCAATTTATATAGCCATTTAAATAAAATTCATTCAGTTCTCAAGAAAGTTCTGTGTATTGGAGATTGTGTAGCAAGAATGACATGAAATTTTAGTCTGGAAGATTAGATTTCAGTGGTGTGGAAAAAGATGTCAGTTAATAAGTGAAGAATCAAATTTATTCCAAATACTTTTAAGTTTCATGAAAAGATAAGGGCAGAACTTGGAATGGCATATGAGAAAACTCTTCCAAATACTTGTTGAATAGTTAAAGGATAAATTGGATACATTTCAAAGAGAGTTAGATAGATGATGAAAATAAAGATGATAGATGGTAGATAGATAGATAGATAGATAGATAGATAGATAGATAGATAAATAGATAGATAAAATTTTGAAAGTTCATCAATAGAAATCTGATGGTTGATAGTTTTCAGTGTCCCTTCTCTAAACAGCTTTCTCTGGACTGTGTCTCTCTTGCTCCACTCTTCCTGTATGAAATCTATGGATACATATTTGAAGGTCACTAATTCCTAAAACAGCAGAGACATTTAAATTCTGACAGTACTCTCCACATTAATAACACAGTCAGATCAGTTCGATGACATCATGCAGAATGGAGGGGCTGTGTGGAGAGAAAGCTCAAATTATGTTTGAAATTACAGTCAGAACACTATGAATGAAAACCTAGTATTTGTATATTAGATATACTTAAAGAGACATTCACATGCTGAACATATAATGTTGCATTATAAAGCAATATTACAAGGGTTGTGGTGTGATTATAAGAGATAAAGTTAGGCAGTCTAATAACACAAGTCAGGGACCCTGGAAAACTGATATATTCTCTTGCAATCCTGGCCTGACTTCTCCTGACTCTAAGAGGCCATACTCAATTTCACCTTGGACCTCCAAATGCTGATTATCATTTTTTATCTTATCTTCTCCTTGATTCTCAGATAAAAGATAGAGTGTTCTTAATGTGTTCTGGTCTTTCCATTTCTTCAACAGTTTTCACAAAATCTAAAATTTTGCTGTAACACCTGAACTCCTTTTCCTCTATGAACAGCTGAAATCAAGGGGAAAATATTCCCTTATTCATTGCTTCCACTTATCAAAATTGCACAAACAATATTTACAAAGGGAAATGTTTGAATAGGGACTATGGGATGATAAGAAATTCAAACATATTTTCAAAATACAAAAATATCTATATACACTTTAATATATTTACTATTAGAGAAAATAAATTATTTCTCATAACATACATTGTTTAACCTCTCTTGTGCTCCCTGAACACTATGCAACACTTACCACAGCACCTGTAACGCTGGATTGAATGAACTCATCTGCTCAAATATCTACCTCCCATTTGGAGTGCTACATTGTGTCCTTACTCATCTCTATCACATGTTGTCACCACAATCCTAAAACCATTACTACCACTTACAAGGTTAATGAGGAAATTATTTCTCCACCAAGGCCATGGGCTCCCTCTCTTCTCTGAGAACACAGCCTTAATGGAACCTGGAACAAATTAGTGCAAATATTGGAAGGAGATTATTTCTTAATTTATTGCTGACCCATCATAATTATCCCAGAGTAATGGACACACTTGGGTCATTCTCAGATCCTTGAATGTCTACTGAGTGCACTCATAATAGACAGTGCAATAGGAGAAATCTGTCTGTGTTCTGGCAATAGAGATGTAATTTCAGTAGAAAAAGCAATTCCACTCTCACCAGGACATGCATTGTCAACTGTTTGGCCATCAGCTGTATTCCTCTGATTTTTCAATCTTAGGAACAGGCAGAGGACAAAGCAGGCAATGATGACTGTGGAGAAAGAAGCTAAGAGATTCAAGACTTGTCCACAATTTCTAGAGCCACTGGTTTTAAATACACTGACTTTCACCTGGATTTATACCTGCATCCAACAAACAGAAATACAAAGTATGCTTCAGAAAACTATTGGGAAGACTGTCATCTCCCTATATAATAAGAGATGATGATGGCCCTTTTTAATAAATAAAATATTTATACAGATAGTATAAATATGCATATGAAAACTATTGTTTAATATGTTAACTAGCCCATAGTGTTCTGAATTTAACATTTTCTCCCTTATTAAAAAACATAGGTATTCCTAACAGTGGCCACATGTGGATTTTGGTGACCACATAAAGACGAACACGATGAAATTTCTCAGATTTAAGGAATTTTGGTTTATGAACTAGCTGTTTATCAGTCCCCTGGACACTTACTCCCTTCCTGCTCTACCAAACTCCTGCCCTTTTGTATATAATTCTTCCAAATCATTTTGATTTCTTCACGTGGGATTTCTAGAACTATTACTCCCAGAACCTTGGCTTTTAGATATATCCTCAAGATTTTGATTCTGTTCATGAAAATTAAAAATTCAGTTCATGATGGTGTTAATCAATTAAAGACTTAGATCATTTGAGCTATCAATATCATCAATCCTCCATGTCTAGTCCTTAAACTCCCTTCATCAGAAAGTCACAGATTATATGGGTTGTAATGTACTGTCATATGCCACGAAATTCATATGATAAAGAGGCTCAGAAAACATAGACTGGGTGGGCACAGAAAAGTACCTATTTCCTCTATCTGATAATTTAGGAAAATCATTACTGAAATCCTGTCCAATATTAATCATCTTTAGTTGTAAAATCCTTGCATTAATCATTTATATACTATAAGTTCCCCTTAACACTTTGTGAATAATGTTATTTCATGTACAAAATGATAATGTGTTATAAACAGAAGAAAATACCCCTTTGTATCTGAAATCTAGAAAAAAAGGAAAAATGATGTATTAAATGTAACAGATTCACTTACATTATTCTCAAAATAATTTATAGATTATGATTTATTTGTGAAAAAATATTTATAGATTATTTACAAAAAAGGATATGATCAGAAGTTGAGAAAATTTTAGTAGCATGACAGAATTACATGGCTATAAAATGACAAAGCTAGAAATTGAGTTTTGCCTTGCATATATGCCATGCTTAAATTTCTGGAAATTTACATACCATACTTAGGTTTACCCTGGAATGTACCTTGCCACATCAATAACCATGGGTCACAGCTTGTGGTTATAGCCACTTTTTTTTGCTTGGTTACATGATTGCTTCTCATGACCAGATTTATCTACCAAATGGAAACTTTCAGTGCATTGATGCCCCTTGCCAAATATCAGTCACTATAATGTCTCTATCTTCATTATTTCAGTATACTTTAATCCACATTTACTCATTTCAACAGATATTTACCAAGACCAACATTTTGATTTTTCTTATGTCCAATGCACTGTTCCTATGTCTATCAATAAACACTCCACATACTTACAATTTTCTATGATGGCATTGACAGAGAACATGACTAGGGTATTGTTCCTGGTACAAACAGAGTCACATTAGTGGTTATCAAGTATATGGTAACTCTGCTTTATTAATATTCTATTGATAATTAAATAGTTGTGCTATTCTCCATAAACACTTTGAATCTTCTCCATGTCTTTTGAATTTCACACATTCTCACACTGCCCTTCAATTTCAAAAGATTGAATCATCTCCTGCTAAGCAGATGGATCATAAAATTTGTCTACTTACCCTTTAATACCATAATATTTTTAAATATTTCTTGCATGCACACACATTGTCTATTATTTCTCTCCTATTAAACTGAAAAGTCATGGTAACACTGGCTGAGTTCAATATATTCAATTGAACTCTTACTCTCTTGTTTTGTTGGCAACTATAAACTGATCATAAATTCAATCTCTTTTGCCAGAAGCCTCTCCCTCTCTTCAAAATCCATCTTATCATGTAAGCTTATATAACTGATGCATGACCTACTTTGGGGGACTTTATTTTTTCTTTCTCTGACATCTTAGTCTGCTGTTTTCAAACTACTGTAGTTACTCCTTCTACTTATCCACTGTAAAGAAGAGTCCAATACATTATTGGAACATCTTAAAACTAAATCCTAGCTCCTCTTCTCTCCTTTTATCCACTATCCTGACATGCTCACATATTTAATTGATTTTAATTTCTTCCATCCCTATCTCTGAATTGATCGTAACAAACTATTTCTCTAGGCTGCTTCTCTGAGCTATCATCATTAGATGCTTAATTGCATACACCTAAAATGGATTATATTTCAGAACACTACTTGTCTCCCTAAATAAAAACATCTCTTTATCAAGGTTCACACTAGATATTCAGGGATTGATCCTTTACATTCTTTCACAAAACTACAAAAGACAATGATGCAGTGTTTTTATATCTATACTAAGCACATTTTCACCATTCATTTCCACCTTAATCCACAAACATACCTCCTCACTCCATACTCATTTTCTCTCATTCCTAGTTTGAATATGAATTCTTCAGGGATCCTATCACTGAACTCCACCAATGTTAGCATTTACATAGCTCTATGTTTGGTCTGTCTCTCCCATTGATGTGGACACAGAAAAATCAATCCATGAATGTTAAGATGAGACAAATTTCCCAATGACCAATATATATGCATTTTAAACCAGGAAAAGTATGTTTACAATTATCTCACCTACCCTCAGACGACCAACTACCTGAAATATCTATAGTCATATTAAATGATTATCTTCTGATGAAAAATTCATTGAAAAATAAGAAGTCATTTTGAACATTTTCTCCATTACTCAGTAGGACCAAATTAGATTGGAAAAATGAGAGAAGCCAATACTTTATTGAAGTTGTGATGAAAAAATAAGAAATAAAATTTTGTTGGTGAGCACTCATTTTATAGAGTTGATGACTTCATGAATCATCCAATTCAAACAATGCATCCTGATTAATTTTCATGTCAATCAAGATAAGTTAGGGAGTGCATGTGGCTCAAGAGTTTGTGTGAATGTTTCCCATGTAGGAGGTCACAAGTTCAATCACTGGCCCATGACCTTAAAAGAAGAGGCTAATCAAGATCTGGCCCTTTATACAAAGTAGTTTCCATTTAATTTGGTAAATCCAGAGATGCAACTAAGTAGGACAGATTATGTCCTTTAATTCAGTCATCCTTCTACATATCTCAAAAGCAACCCACACATGCCTTACTCAAGATACCTCTTTCTTTTGTGGATTTTGGTGGTTCTAGGCTATACCATAGAGAATATGCAGCAAGTGAATCCTTAAAGCTATTTATTTCTGAGAGGTCTTGTGATTTACCAACATTCTGTCTGGTTATGGGTATCAATTTGACTCTAAATAAATATAAGTATTCATCCTGAAATTTTATATTCAAAATATTAGGGATTCACAGAAAAATGTTAGTAGAAACCCATTGAAATATTTAAAGCAGCAAAATTATAAGATCATATTTGTGCTTGCAAATTATTCTTTTACTGAATCATAGAATGAATTAACTTAGAGGCAATCGGTGACTTTTAAGAATTCAATGATTGCTTTGCATAGGGGCTTGAAAGTGAAAATATGAGGGGCAGGGTGGAAGGTTATAAGATATAATAAAGAAGAAGCAAATCTCTATCATTTCTTTATTTTGTCAGATATAATTGAGTGCTAATGATGTTAGACTTTGTGCTAAAGACTGAGCATGAAGGTTTGAAAAAAGTTTTTAGAGTGAAAAAGAACAATAGCAGTTGAGAATGAGAACACTCTGTTAAGTATTATATATTGAGGAAAGCAAGATACAGAGAAGCATATTTTTATAAAATGAGCCCATTTTATCATAACAATAACAAATACATGAATGTATTAGAATACAATTACATGCATATTTATATGTGTTTACATAATAGAGTACATATATTTGTATAACTTGGTATAATTATTTAGGTATGAATAATAATAGACAAGTTACCAGATAGTAAGTATGAATTACCATGGGCTCACTTTCAGGACATGAACAGAGATTCAAGAATTAAAACATGCTTAAAAGATGGTGGGGAAAATGGCAAAGTAAGAAGCTCCAAGAATAGTCCCTCCACCAAAACAACCACTGAAGTGGCAGGAGCTATCTGAATCAACAATTTTGAAATTCCGGTGACTAGTGGAATTGTGTGCAACCTCCAGAAAGGAGCAGGAGAAAGAGACTTGTAAATTGAAATAAATGCTACTGAGTTTCAGCCTCCCTGCAGTGATTACTGCCCCCCTTCCCCTTATCTTGTAGTGGGCACCAGTGGGGAATAATTTATGGTTCAGTCACATGATACCATAATATTATATAGTCATTGGAGTGAAAGAGTTATAGCAGTTGAGTAACAGAAAACTCTGTGAATTGTTATTTAAGAAGGAAAGCAAGATGCAGAAGAGTACATATGAAACGATCCATTTGGGTAAAACAACAAATATATGGATATGTTGGACAAATGTAGGGGTATTTATGAATGCATTAAAGAGTAGATATGTATATCTGAATATTGGGTGTGATTGTTTAAGAACAGATAAGGCAGACTACTTACTATATTGTTAATATGAATTGCCTTGGATTCACTTGTGAGACAGGTAGAGGTAGAACATGCAGAAAAGATGGAAATTAAAGAAAAGTGCATAGATATCATGTGCTCCTGTGTAGAATTATTTATGAGTGTGTGCAATGTGTACTGTAATGGGTCCCATTTATATAATTCATGTGTCAATATGAATTAAAAATTAGAATATCCAAAATTGTAGTTACTGAATTACAGGGAACCATGATAGTTTATTAAATGTAAAAGGTGAATAGAAATAAGGAACAGTGTGACCTATTTTCTAAAAGGCAAAGAGATCTACATGAATATCTGTACCTGTATGTATGTCCCATAGAAAAGAAGACAGCATTTAAGAATACACATGTGTCATTAACATTGGGCAACTTGAGGGAAGAGGTATAACTTACATGAGGGAATGGCTCTACTTATTTATTTATACAAGTTTTTAATGTTTATAAGTTAAAAAATTAAGAGCTATGTATTTATAAATATTTCATTGGATATTTTCTAAAATTATTTTATTCATTGGATGAAGAGCATGACTACAGACTGTACCAAAGCAAGACACAGCAGATCTGTTTCCTATTTGAAAACAATGACCTCATCTTATTTCTATACCTAGAAATAACCAAAAAGTATTTTATGAGAGTTAATGTGTTTATTCTTGATGTAATTATTTTTTAAACAATAATTTAAAGAAGTTTTAGATTACAGAAAAGTTACATTGAAAATATAGAGGATTCCCATATACCCCACCCCATTCACTCTCACCTTTCCCCCTATTAATAACATCTCACATTAGTGTTATACATTTTTTACAATTGATGAACAAATATTGAAACACTGCTACTAACCATGGTGTATAGTTTACATTATGGTTTACACTCTGCAAAGCACAATTTTATAGGTTTTGAGAAAATGTATAAGGCTCTGTATCCATCATTGCAATATCATGCAGAAGAAAATGCTCTATGCTCTATCTAGTCTTTCTTCCCCATCCCCTCAGAACCTCTGGTAATCTCTATTTTTATATCAATTTTGAAGTAACTATAAAGAGTGCATTTCTAGAAATAGAGAGTAGTTGGACAAGGGTGCAGTTCAATAGGCAACATATTGGCCAATACAAGATTCTCTTTCTCATATACTGCTCTCACATTTTTCCCCAATGTGCTCTACTTGAAAACTCACCATTGTACACTCTAGGCCTTCTCAGAACTGAACAAATGGGGAGTTAACTGAGAAGATGTAATTTATAAGGAAAAAGATTTTAGGCAAAAGGTCTTCAAGGAGTTGGAAGCCATAAGCCAGTCTCTGCCCAACCTCTACCCAGCTCCTACTGTGGTACATCTGTGCTACACAGGCTTTTATTTTTCATGGTGGTAGTATACAGATTAACCATGTCTTAAAGTCCTCAATTACTTCTGCCTCAGAAGCTAATGATCATTGGAGCTGTCACAATCTATCTGCAAAAATAGGACACAATGGGGATGGATGTGATTGTCCTGAAGGCCCTAACCACCTTTCTGGTATCTCTGAAAGCTTCTCTGTGCCACTCTGTGTCTCATAGCTCAGGGAGATGGATATGCCTCTGATACCTCCATGAGTTCCCAGGCCCTGGGGCTTGATGCTTGGCTATGAGTTATGCTCTGCTCCCCACTAGAGAATTTGGGTCTGAATTTGGCTCTCCCATCCTCACTTCTGAATATATAGGTTGCTCTAGTTCAGTTCAGGTTTAGGATAATTTTACCTCTCTATTTTACCTTTACTATGATCTGTCCTTTTGTCTATGTGATGATCTCAGGATAGGTCAGGTCATAGAACAGAAAAAAATAAAAGCCAACAAGACTCAATGATATGTGTAAAATGGCAGGAGAAAATCTATTTAAATGTTCTCATACATTTAAGGAGAGCTTTGCAGCAGTATATCCATGATGTACCGGTTCTACTCTTACCCAGAAAAGTAAAGTGCTCAGCAGAATTCTTCTACCTCAACTGCCACTTCAACAGAACTAAGAGGAAACAATATATCATAAACCCAAATTCAGTTTCTTCCTGTGAGGAAGCTTCTGGTGTCATGAACTCACTTTATCTCACAATTCCCTCCCATCCTCTTGCAATGCCCTCCTTCTTTTCATGGCCTGTAGGTTAGCCCATTGTTTCCATGCAGGCACTATTCCCCACAGCCTTGCACTGATTCTATTCCTTCAACTATGAAAAAAAAATGTTATATCATCCTTCAGAAATACACTTACCATGGCACTGGCTTGTCTGAGACCCTCTTCAGCATCACATGCCCCAATAATATCCCATTTCTCCTTCCTGGCATACAGGGTGCCTCATATTCAGGGTCTTCTAGAACTCTTGTTCTGATAAGGCTTCTGTATCCTCCTGACCTGGGTAAGGTTCTGAGCCTGAACTGATGTTCAGTTCCTCCTAGGGTAGGTGATACCCATGAGGCTGGGGTAAGCTAGGAGCTGTAGTGGATGGAATGCTGCTTCTTAAAAAGCAGATGTATTTAAGTAGTCTGAAGAGAGGTCTTCACAGCAAGGTTCCCATTTCTCAGCGCAAGCATCCTGATCTTTCCAAATCAAGGTGTCTTCCTGAAGGTCTTTAAGCACTTCACCCTCTCCTTGAGAATGTGCTGCTCTCAGTTTCTTCTGACTTCTCCTGTAAGCAGAAACAGATTTCTTCCCTCTTTTTCACTTCCTTTCTCATGTTGGCCTTCAGGATTCACTGAGCCAGTTGGTAGCACTCTGGAATTGGGCTGTTCTCAGTGGGACTTCTGCCTGTCCAGCATCTCCTCAAAGAGGACATGGCAGCTGAATCCCTCTTCACCTCATGCTCTACATGTGCCAAGTAATGCCTCCATGGAGGGGAACACATGTCAACAAGCCATGCAATGAAAACCATGCTGCCTGGTGACCAGCCAGACTGGGGTCACAGCACGGGGTCTCTCATCCTTCTCTATCTTTACAGTGGGCTCAGGGATGCAAGTCACAGGTTCCTCCTGGAAGGGCTTTTGGGAGCTGAGCAAGGACTCAGTGTTGATTAGACTGGGGAGAAAGCTGATAGTGTTCTCTTTGGAGAGTTCAAACTCAGAGATACGGGGTGTTTTTCCCACTGGTGAATATGTGGTTTTGTTTTGCCCCTCAACATCTAGACCCTTTACTTCTGTGCACTCTTAAAATATCTGAACCTGACCTTTGACAATCTGAAGCAGACCCACAGGTGAATGCAATAATGGTCTTCTCAGTGGAAGTTGAAGAAGATATCTCTGATACTCTTTGAATCTTGTTGGGCCTGGACATAGGAGCCTGTGATAAGGTAGCCCCTTATAGCAAACATCTTTCCTCCTTGAAAACAGTATAATAAATATTGGGATTTTATGTTTACAACTACAGATTCATATATTCATATATACATATATGAATTATGGTATTTATTTTTGAATACCAAATGATTTTCTCATTTGTAACATTGAAATCATTTCATATGCCTGAACCTTCCTAATAGTATGTTACTTCTTTAAAGAAGTATTTTATGAAAATGATTTTTTTAGGAAATTCAGAATGCAAACACTGAAATAGGAGAAATGGTCACCTCTTTTTAATGTGTTTCCAAACTTCTTTTAAGGGAAAGCTTATGGAAAATAAATTATGTTTAAAGAAAGATTTTAACTCATATAATGTGCTTTAGTTCTCACAGTTATAGTGCTTCTTTTTAGCATTTTTAAACCAGAAAGAGTTTAAGGTTAAAATTGATTTTTCCTGAAAAGAAGGTCCTGTTACCATGCCTTTATTAAATGATCTCAATTATATTGCTTTCTTAAATTCCTCAAAAGTTACAATCTCATTACAAAATGTAATAACAATTACACTGAAGTAAAAATCTTTCTGAACACCCTGTTCCCCTGTCCCCTACTCTTCTTCCCCACTTGCCATTTCTTCCCTTTATATCTACACAAAACAATTAGATTTTGGAATACATAATTGGATAAATTTTCTGAGCCAAATCTGGAAACCCCCCAGACTAAAAATTCTGGTATTTGCTCACTCATTTATTCATTTATTCATTCATATTAAGATATTTTGTTAATTTTCCACTAACTAACAAAAAGTACTTTCTCAGCAAAAGCTTCAGTGAGCTTTACTCCTTACTTCAGATCCATCATTTTTATTCTGGCCCAGGATAAATCAGATCCCAGAGAAATTATGGGAACCCTGGACAGGGAGAATCAGACCCCTCATTTTCCAGCTCCCATCAGTCAGACAATTTTTCTTCCATCCTTACCTAAAGTTTTGGAGAAAGGTCTCTTCTTCCCAGATTGTTGTTTCATATTACCTCTGTGAATGTGAACCTAAAAGAACAGTTTCTACAAGATTTTATCACTTGTCCTAGATATAAGTGCTGTCACAAATTTTCCTGAGGTTTGGATTCTGATTTATTCCTGTTTATAGCCAAAGTACCCTCCCACAGGGAGATCGGAGATTAACAACCTCACTGAGGAGCAGTTGGTAGCTGAGTGAGCACCAAGGCTTCCAGTAACCCTTGTGTGACATCATCACTGACATAGCTCAGTTTTGGGGGCTCAGTTTGAATCTAAATGTGGGAACAAGAAAAACATGGCATCAGTCAAAGAAGCATATTTTGGTGAGAGAAGTGAGATTATATAATAAAAATGAATTGAAACATTTCCCTTTCCTCAAAAAAGGTGCTGTCAGTTGTGGGAGAGAGAAAAAAGTACAGAGATTGATAACTAAATGTGATGGGACATTTCTTTCTCCCAAACCTCTCATGGACTGTGGTAGTTATGCTTCATCTTAAAATGGAGGCCTAGCCTGCTCCCTGGCTAACACTGTTCAGAGCCAGCTTTGGTAGGTTCTGCAAGGGGGAGAAGAATCAGTAACATATCTCATGATGCAGCAAGCCTCTTATGAATAAACATGATGAGGTGGACATTTGAAGAAAAGTGAAGTAGAAACTTCTAAAAATTTCTACAAACCAGTTAAGGGAGTGTCTACTCTGAAAAGTCGATTAGTATGTGGTAGTTTCAAGTGGGTTGGTAAGTGGCAGTTTCACTGACTCCAGCCTAGTTCCTCTGTTTAAGACTCTCCTTCATCCTTTACTGACATTGTGTTCTTGGATGTTTCATTTGACCTCTCCATGCTTCACTTTACTCATCTGAAAATAGAGAGGAATCTATCCCTCACTAAGTTTTCTTATTAATATAAAATAATATAACACATGTAGACCCAGAACAATGAAAGTCTTGTAGATATTAAGGCCATGTAAATGCTAGCTGTTACTGTTATGCTTTGGGTCACAGTTTGCTTAGTATGTCCAGACTAGGTAATTTCCCTGATTTATGGTTTCAGAATGCCTAAAATTCAAATTTCATCCTAGCCCTGCTTATGAATCTTAAGAATGGTATTTAAAAATATCTTATTACTCTTATTAATAATATCTTACTAATGCTCGTACTTATGAACCTTATTTTTATAAAATTGAAACTTAGCTTAGTCATATATTTTGCTTAAAAGTTATCTTCTGAAAATCCCTTTGTTACTCATATGTGGCCTCTGTCTAAGCCAAACTCGGCATAGAAGCTCACAGCCTTTCCCCTGGAATGGGACATGATACCTGGGAATGGGCTTTCTGACACAAAGTGATTATTCCCAAATGCCAGTTAGCAATGCATTTGGAAAAAGACCTTGACTAAATGGGGAAGTAGTAAATATAAATCAGTTTTTATGGCTAAGAGATTTCAAAAATGATTCAGAATTTCATTCCAGTGGTTACATGTATGTTTGTCTTTGGAAGATCTCTCTGACTTCCATAGAAAACAATGCCTCCAGCCTGAAATCTGTAGAATTTTCTGCACAGTATAAGCAGGGCATTCAACCCCAGCAAATCAACACCCAGTCACTAGGGCTTTCCTTGGATTATATGATAACTTATCTCCCCAATGTAGCAGAGTTAGACTCATGCATAATTTTCCTATACATGGTTCTTTTGTACATTTTATTTGAACCTATAACTAGCATGGTACCAGTTAAATATGTGTCCCAGAGATTTAAATCTTTGGGTTATCCATGTACTAGTTAAACCTTGAATCTCAGCAGAGTTGCAGCCAACACCTACTTCCCAGTTCATCAGACTTGCCCAGGACAACTAACAAAAGGATGATAACAGACAACACCCATTCCTGTGGGAAAACAGCCTGAAGTTGCAATGCTTCCCTGAAGCAAATAAAGCATCCTTGATGCTGATTAGAAACATTCCAGTTTTGTGCAGAATATTCTGGATGGGTAGAACAGCAATGACTAAAGAACTTACTCTGTTGCAAAGAGATAAGCGGACATTCTCTACATTATATTTCTCCTTTTGCAGACTCCCAATAAATAGAGTGGTGAAACCAGAATCTGGGCTTTCAGTCCTTGAGATTGTTAGTCTCCTGGTCTCATCTTTTCTCTATTGTATGTTTGTCTTTTCCTTAAGGTCTGCAGTGCCTTCCTTTCTGACCATTAATTGTTCAGCTGGTCTCAACAAGTGGCTCCTGAACAGGAATGGATTGGAAGAAGAATCACTTTGAGAGAAATTAGAATGGTGGTGTAACACTCTAGAGCCCTGTGAAGTTGAAGAGGGCTCTGGAGTCACTGGTAAGGTAGGGACAACTCTCGGGCATAATTCATGGTTACTATGGGAAACAGAGACAACATGGCAAAGTACCAGCACTATGTTTGTCTCCTAAAGCAAGTTCTTAAAGCTGGAAGTACCAAAGCTAGTGAGGTTTGTCTTTTAGAGCTCTTACAAGATATTGAGAAATACTGCACTTGGTTTCCTGCATTAGGTAGTTCAGAATTAGAAGATTGGGAGAAAGTAGGAAGAGAATTAAAGAAATTACATGTTCAAGGGGCGCAGATCCTGACTATTTGGTCTACTTGGTCTATTGTTAAATCAGTACTGGAACCTTTATAAACAAAGAATGAAGAGGAAATAGATGAGGAGAAAGAGAAATTTGTAGATAGTTCCCATCAGGATTTTCTTAAAGATTCTTTCCCTGAAAGCATTCTCCCTTACAGCCTATGGTGCCATAAGGAAAAGCATTGGACAGATAAATGTAGAACTAAATATGATAAAGATGGCAATCCACAGCCTGGAAATGGGCAATGGGACACTCCCTTTGGTGCACCAAAATCTTTCCAGAGGGCTTTGGCCAATTATAGCAGATCTAAACAGAACCATTCAGCTCCGTCCCCACAGCTTTCAGATCCTTGGCAAACTTATGTGTAACCACCTAGGGAAGTGCCGGCCTGAACCTTGCCACTACTGAAAAATTAATACTTAAGAAACAAAATAAAGTCTGTTGAGCCAATTCAGGAGTGAAAGGGCCTATTCCAGAAGATTTAGTGAGATTAACATTGGGAAGATCTAGTATTAGTTGCAGGGACATCACTATGGGGAAAACAGATAAATTCACGTTTCCAGTGGAATATTTAAACTCATTTATCAATTATTCATAAGGCAAGTAAAAGTAAGAAATAAAAGATAAAATAACACAATTCAAAACTACCATCATATTTGGACAAATATACAATTTTACATCCAACAATGAATGAATGCATATTCCTACATACAGAGATGGAATATTTCTAAAATACTTATTAGAGGGTTAAAAAATACCTCAATAAACTTTAAACAAGAGACATTGTACAGAACTGTGAATTTAAGGTAGAAGTTAACAATAATTGATTTTTATATATTTGGAAACTTAGAGGAAACCATCCTAAATATTTTTAAAGACTAAATAATCTTAGAAAAAAATTTAAGAGTTTTAATTGAATATTGAATTGGTTTCACTTTGGACATGTAAATAGCTTGTATAGTCTTCACTCCCAGCCTCTAAACAAGAAAAATTATGAAAAACTGACTGTCAGCAAATCTTAGACCCCTTAGACAATTGAGGTTCCTTGGGAAAAAAATCTCCTCAAACACTGAAGAGAAGGGCAGATACAAACAATCACATTTCTAGCACAGAAACCACAGAAGCTGCAGCCTGCCTGGGGAATGATATACGGACTAAAGTAGACTTATTGGTATTCCACTAGAGACTTATTTTGATTAAAGCAATGGAAAAAATTGTATCATTGATGTGGAGGCAGTGGCCACTGCAGGTTCTGAAGACAGGGAGAGGGAAAACCAGGTATAATATGGGAGCATTTTCAGGACTTGGGAATTGTCCTGAATGAAAATGCAATGACAGATACAGGACATTACATATCTTGCCATAGCTTACAAAATTGTGTGGGAAAGAGTGTAAACTAAAATGTAAACTATAATCCATGGTTACTGGCAATGCTCTAAAATGTTTTCATCAATTATAACAAATGTACCCCACAAATGAAGGATGTTGTTACTGTGGGAAAATGTGGGAGATGTAGGGAGTGGGGCATAGGGGAATCCCTTATATATTTGGTAACAAGATACTTAGATTACATAAATGATACACAAAAGATATAAGGATTTCCATATGCACCACTCCCCACACCTCCCACACCCTCTGATATGAACATTCTTCATTAGTGTGGCACATTCATTGCAATTATAAAAACATCCTGGGGCTTCATCATTAAGCATGGACCATAGTTCACATTCTCCCACACAGTTCTGCATGTTAGGTGATGATATAAAATGGCCTAAAACTGTCATTGCAACATCACTCAGGACAATTCCCAGTCCCAAAAAAAGCCCCCATATTTTAAATGCTTTTTCCTCTCCTTGCCCCAAGAGCTTCCAGTGGCTACTGGAATTACAATGTTGTAATTTCTTACATTGCTAGAATCACAATATGTCTATAGTGGAATACCAGTAAGTCCACTGTAGTCCATAGCTCTTCCTCCAATCCCAAGGCTTCTGGGATGGTGATAACCACTCCAACTCCAATTGAGAGGGGGCTTATATCCCATGGGGAAGATGGATGGGACTGTCCTGCCTGCAGCTGCAGACCTTCTCCATTCCCTGAGATGACCACTGTCCATCATCATCTCCCCACCAGTTGTCCTAGGTGAGTCCAATGAGCTGTAGAATAAGTGTTGCAACTCCACCAAGTTTCCAGGCCAAGCTGGCACATGGACAGCCCAAAAACTTGAGTCTCTGTATGTACACCTACAAACTCCAGCACCAAGTATAGGTTTAAATAGAAGGGATAGATGAGCCATGTTCAGGAAAGACATAATTGAGTCCAAATCTGTCACTCACAGGAACACAAAGTCCAAAGTAGGGCCCACTATCAAGGCACCAAACTGTGGAGATATCCACCCTTCACTGTAGGACCTGGGTGTCTCCAGAGCCTTCAGAAGCCCCCATATTTGGGGTAGTATCCACTTTGGTGGTCTATGAGATCCTGCTGTGATGTGCATAAGCATTAACACTGGGATAATGTCTTGATCCACTTTGAAATCTCTTAGCTGTACCAACTCATTTGTCTTTTCCTTTTTCCCCTTTTTCTTGAGATCTTTTTCCAGTTGCATTGCTTGTTGGTGCTAGGTAGCAATCCCTGGATGCCAGGAAGGCTCATCCCTGGGAGTCACGTCCCTTTCTGGGGGGTAGATAATGCCTTCATATGCTGAGTTTGGCTTGGTGAAAGGCTGTATTTGAGCCACAAGGAGGCTCTCAGGAGGTAACCCTTAGGCACCCAATAATAATAGGTTAAGTTTCAATTTCAAAAGTAAAGACTCATAAGCCTAGTCATCAATATCAAAAGCCCATCAGTGGATCATTCTCCTTTGCTAGCCACTACCCCTGCATTTGAGAGATTGTTGCTGCTCCCTTAGAGAATGTGGCAGAGCCCTCCAGAATGGCAATTCAGTATTCTCTCGGTTATTGTGTGAGTCTCCACCCACGGTGACAATGTCCCATGAATATTTAAACATTTTTACAGGCATTATATGTATGCTCAGGTGAACTTCCTCCCAAGCATCCCCCATCACTGTCACCCCACAACAGCCATATTTCCCCACCCCATGGAGTTGTCCTGAATGACATCACAATTTTACAGATACAGGACATTACATATCTTGCCATAACCTACAAAATTGTGTGGGAAGGAGTGTAAACTACAATGTAAACTATAATCCATGCTTAGTGGCAATGCTCCAAAATGTTTTCATCCATTTTAACAAATGTACCCCATTAATGAAGGATGTTGTTAATGTGGGGAAATGAGGGAGATGTAGGGAGTGGGGCATATGGGCATCCCTTATATTTTTATGTAACATTTATGTAATCTAAGTATCTTTTAAAAAATAAAAATAAAAAGGGGGTAAATAAATGAGGAATTGCTGGAGTGCAAGTATGGGCTAGCTTGAGAGACAAAATTTTGTCAGGTTAAATTTTAGGGGCACCCACATTGCTTGAGTCTTATCTACAGAAATCCAATCAGATTGCCACTATGAATTTCAGAGAAAAATATTCTTATGTTTTCAGGAGTGGAGGGAAAAAATGACAATTTTGAAATAAAACAAAAGCAGCCCATTCTCATTAATGATTTCCTGCCCTATTTTACCACAGCCTAACCAAAGAGGGATTTTCCAGATTAACCTGATTGGGGAAATGGAAATATAAGATTTCTCTTGTTCCATCTCCACACAAACACTTTCTGTGGTCAATCTTTAATTTTAGGCATTCAAGTGGTATTTGCATTTATATAATGACTAATGATGTCTAGTATATATTCATCTATTATTTGCTAAGTTTATTTTGCCCTTGATAAATTACCTGTAGAAAACATTGATTCATTTTTAATTGGGTTGTACAATTTTTATTGTGCTTATTTTAATTGGGTTGTTCATTTTTTTCTTGCTCATATATAATACATGTTTATCTAATCTAAATAGTAGTTTTTTGATGACTATATGGTTTTCAAATATATTCTTCTAGGCCATAACATATTTTTTTCTTTCTATTTACAATCTCATTCTTGTAAGAACATTTTTCACCTTTTAAAAATTCATTTATCATGCCTTTTTTTTTTTTTAAAGATTTTATTTATTTATTCATTTATCCCCCCCTTGCTGCTTGTGCTCACTGGGTCAGCTAACCACGCTGTGCAGGTGGGCTTGCCTTCACCAGGAGGCCCCGGGAACCGAACCCGGGGCCTCCCATATAGTAAACGGGAGCCCTACTGATTGAGCCACAGCCGCTTCCCTATCATGCCTTTACTTTCTTTTGAATGTAGTTTGGTATTGACTATAACAATTCCTTTTGTAATCCAAGGACCTAATGATTTTCTTCTATGTTTCATTGTAAATACTTCATATTTTTATATTTTATGTAGAAATCTATAGTCCATTTTGAATTAATGTAAGTATAGTGTGTGTGGTACAGGTCATTGTTAATTTGCTGTGTATATGTATGTCCAATTGTTCCATCAAAATTTGTTGAAAACACTATTATTTCCTCAAAGAATTACTTACATTCCTTTTCTTAGATTTAGTAGATCATGTGTGTGCAGATCTAATTGTGAACTCTCTAGTGGGTTTGACTAATTTAATTGTCCATCTTTTTGAAATTACCAAATTATTTGATTACTGTTGGTTTATGCAATGCCTTGAAATCAATTATGTAATCTAAGCATATTTTAAAATGTATATGAAAAAAAATAATAACATTCATGTAAGTAAATGCACATATATGCTTATATATCTGTATATCATTTTACAAATATTGGTTTGTATTGTGAAAAATTTGATTTTTACCCACAATAAAAAAATTAAAAAAAAAAAAACAGAATAATTACCCCCCCACACAATAGTGTAATTTTTCAAATTTATTCTCATAAATTTGTGGGGGCTGCCCTAGATGCTTTAAATTTCCCTAAAAATATTATAATTAGGTTTTAAAATTCTAAAAAGAAAAGTCAGTATGTAGGTATTACAAGTGACATCTGAAAAACAGTTGAGTTGGATCAAAGATGAGGAAGTAGATGGCAGCAGCTGTACTCATACTTCAGAAGTAGAGCAATGACTGGTAGGCTTATTAAACATTTGGAAGCTCTAATGGCTTTGGGGCAAACAGAGTGGATAGCTAGTCAGGGATTTGCCTAGTTAGGCCCCCGGGGAGTGGTAAGACCAAAAGGTGGCAAAAGTGGGCACATAGCATGAAGAGTCCTACCTGTATGCCTGTGACCTGAAAAGAAAGCCCATGGATTTTGCTTAGTATTTTATTTTATTTGTTTCTTTCCTCTTTAAGGTACCCATGGAGTTAGGGCACCACAGAGCAATAGGCAGGTGCAGATGGTTGACATGCAAGAACCTAACCAGACACCAGTGGCTTGAGGGGCAAGTCCAGATTTTTTTCTCTCTCTCTCTTTTTCCAGGTACTCAGGGAGCACCAGGGCAATGGAGCAATAGGTGGGCATGTGGAAATGAGAAGGATGATCCTAGCTGGACACTAGTTGCCTAAAAGTGTTACCTGGACTTTTCTTCCTCCCTTCCTTCCTCCCTCCCTCCCTCCCTTCCTTCCTACTTCCCTCCCTCCTTCCCTCTCTTGCTTCCTTCCTTTCTTCCTTCCTTCCTTCCATCTTTTTACTTTCTTTTTTCTCTTCCTTTTCTCCCTTTATCCCCTTTGCATTTCCTTTTTTACTCTTTTATCTATTTTTTCCTTTATTTTATTTAGTTTAAGACAGGCAAATTTAAAGATTTGGAATAATTGGAATTAAGTGTCAAAGAAGAACCTTAACATAAATAAAAATAAAAATAAAACACTAAGCATGAAGAAGGTATCCAACAAAATAAACTCATCAAGATGAAAAGATGCTTGATATCAGAAAAAATTACAAACCATGCAAAAAATAGAAGCTATGGCACAGTCAAAGTAACAACCTAAAAAGGCAAAGGAGATGTAGAATTTCAAACAACTAATCGAAGATTTCCACAGAAATCTTCAAAAAAAAAAAAAAAAAAAAGAGATGAAGGAAAAAATCAAGGATATTAAGAAGAACTTGGTGAGCATACAGAAGAAATTTTAAACATATATTTAAAAAAGAAATCTTATGTTAATGAAATATACAATAAAAGAAATAAAAAATGCAGTTGAATCAAACAACAGCAGATTCAAACAGGAAGAAGAAACAATCAGTGAATTAGAAGATAGAATATAAGCAAATTCAGAGATAGATACAGAAAAATATGGAAAAAATGAAGAGGTACTCAGGGGATTGAATGAAAACATGAAAAGTGCAAACGTACATATTATGGGTTTCCCCAAGTGAGACTAGAAGGTCAAGGGTATAGAGGAAGTGTTTGAAGAAATAGTGGCTGAAATTTTTCCAATTTTATGAGGGACATGGATGTACACATCCACAAAGGTCACCTTACTCGAAACAGAAAAAATACTTATAGATCTCTTTTAAGAAACATAGTAATCAGATTGTCAAATTCCAAAGATAAAGAGATAATCCTGAAAGCAGTAAGAGAAAGGAGATAAATCACATATAAAGTATGCTCTATAAGATTAAATGCTGATTTCTCATCTGAAACCTTGGAGGCAAAAAGGCAGTGGTATGACATTGTAACAGTCCTAAAAGAGGAAAAAAATGACAGTTAATATTCTGTATTCAACAAAATTGTCTTACAAAAGTGAGGGAGAAATGAAAATATTCACAAATAACAGAAATTGCCAGTTGGTCAACAATAAACCTGCCCTTCAAAAAATACTAAAGGAAGATCTGCAGGTTGAAAGGAAAAGACAGGAGAAGGATGTTTAGTTTAGAGTTTAGAAAGGAAGATTATTATAAAGTGTAACAAAAAGGGTCAAAAGATAAGCAAAAATAAGATATAACATACATAAGCCTAATGGCTGAATTAAGTACTTAATTTACTCTAATGACATTGAATGTTAAGGGATTAAAGATCACCGTTAAGAGAAAGATGGGCAAAATGTAAAGCACCTCTTAAAATATATGTATGTATATATATATATATAAATAACATTTTTGTAAGCAAATACACATATATGCATATATATTTATATATCAATTTGCAAATGTTTGTATGTATTGTGAGAATTTTGATTTTTACCCATAATAAAAAAAAAAAACAAGCACAAAAAGAAAAGAAAGCAAAAACAAAACAAACAAACAAACAAACAAAAAACAATAAAAAAGCAATGCAAATGCTGAAAAAAAAAATGGTCTAAATGCTATCCACAAGAGATTCACATTCTACCAAAGGACACAAATAGGTGCAAGTGAAGGTTTTAAAACAATTTTTCTATACAAAGCATAACCAAAAAATAAAAGGTCTGGGGTAGCTATACTAATATTGGACATAATAGACTTTAAATGTAAAATTGTTGTAAGAGACAATGAAGGACTCTATACTCTGATAAAAGTGGCAATCAAACAAGAAGAAAGAACAATCATAAATATTTATGCAACTAACCAGGATGACCCAAAATACATGAGGCAATAACTAGCAAAATTGAAGGAAGAAATAGACACCCCTACACTCATATTCAGGCACTTCAATACTCCACTTTCAGCAATAGATAGAACATCTAGACAGAGGATCAATAAAGAAACAGAGATCAAGAATAAAACATTAAAGGAAAGAGCCCTAATGATACATATGTAACATTGCAGCTTCAAACTGCAGGATATATACCCTTCAAGAGCACTTATGGATCATTCTTCAGTATAGATCATATGTTAGTTCATAGAATAAGTCACAATGAATTTATAAAGATTGAAATTATACAAAGCACTTACTCTGACCAAAAGGGAATGAAGCTAGAAATCAATAATGGGCAGAGAACTAGAAAATTCACAAATATATGGATTTTAAAAAATAGGCTATAACAATCAGTGGGTCAAGGAGTAAATTGCATGAGAAATTAGTAAATATTTTGAGGCAAATGAAAATGAGAACATAACATATCAAAATTTATGGGAAGTAATCAAGTCGGTACAGAGAAGAAAATTTATAGCCCACAATGCCTACATTAAAAAAGAAGAAAGAGCTAAAATCAAAGACCCTAACTGCACATCTGGAGGAACTAGGAAAAGAACAGCAAACTAATTCCAAAGCAAGAAGAAGGAAATAAATAACAAGGAGCAGAGCAGAATTAAATGAAATTGAGAAAAAAAAATAGAAAGAATTAACAAAACCAAAAACTGTTGTTTTGAGAAGATTCATAAAATTGACAAACCCTTAGCCAGACTAAGAAAAAAAGAGAGAATATGCAAATAAAATCAGAAATGCGAGAGGGGACATCATTAGTGACCCCACAGAAATAAAAGAATAATAAGAGGATACTCTGAAAAATTGTATGCCAACAATTTGGACAACTTAGATAAAATAGACATATTTCTAGAAAGACACAACTACCTAGATGAAAAATGTAATAGAAGACATCCACAGACCAATTATAAGTAATAAGATTGAATCAGTCATCAAAAGCTTCCAAATAAATAAAGGCCCAGGATCAGATGGCTATACAGATGAATTCTACATATCATTTCAAAAATTAGTAGTACCATTCTACTCAAACTCTTTAAAAAATTTGAAAGGCGTGAACATTACCTAACTCATTCTGTGAAGTCAGCATCACCCTCGTATGAAAGCCACATAAAGATGCCACAGAAAAGAATATTATCAACCTATCTGCAATTAAATTAGATGAAAAAAATCCACAAAAATATTTGCAAATTGAAGCCAACAACATGTAAAATGAATTATACAACAAGATCAAGTGGGTTTTATCCCACATATACAATGATATTTCACTATAAGGGGAGCAATTATTATAATACACAACATTAACATATTGAGGGAGAAAAATCACATGAACATCTCTAGCAATGCAGAAAAGGTATCTGACAAAATTCAGTATCCATTCTTGATAAAAACACATCAAATGATAGAAATAGAGGGAATCTTCCTCAACATGGCCCACTTAACAAAAATATCAGGACACAGAGTAAGATATTATTTTTCACACTATTAGATGAAAGAGATAGTCTGTGAGACATTTAGTAAAATCAAAATGTTATAGAAAAGTTGATAATTAGAGAGGATACAATGAACTATTTATAATTATGATTGATTTTAAATATCTAGGATTATTGTGTTAATTAATCTAAGGTTCTCTCAGGTCTTTAAGAATACTAAAATAGTCTAGAAGTGTCTAAATGTTCCCTATCAATGGATAAATAGGGACAGCTATAGGCTTGAGGAAATAAGAAAAGGATAAAATTGGAAGTTTTGACCAAGACAAAAATTCATAAAGAACTGGTTCACTTACAGCTTACTTTGGCCTCCATTTTTTTTTTTTTTTTTTGCTTTAGCCAACTCCACTTGCCCCAAAACTTCTTTTTTTTTCTTTTTTTTTTCAATTTTTAAAGAAGCTTTAGAGTACATAAATATTACATAAAAATATATAGGGGATTCCCATATACCCCATTCCCTCCCCCTCCCACATTTCCCTCATTAACAATATCCTTCACTATTGTAGTACTTTTATTACAGTTGATGAAAACATATTGCAGCACTGCTACTAACCATGGACTATCTTTTCCATTATACTTTACATACTGTCTCACACAATTTTGTAGGTTATGACAAAATATATAATGTCTTGTATCCATCATTGCAATGTCATGCAAGGCAATTTCAATACCCTGAAAATGCCCCAATATTACACTTATTCTCCCCTCTCCCATCCCTCAGAACCTCTGGTGGCCACCGCATTTTTAACAATGATAAGAGTTCTTCCATTGCTAGAATAATAAATCTATAGTAGAATAATAATAAGTCTATTTTAGTCCATTATTCATTGCCCAATCTTTAGGATTTAGGGATGGTGATGCCACTCTGCTTCTCACTGAGAGAGAGCTGAGAACCCATGGGGCAGATGGATGGAACTATCTTTCTGGCAGTTGCAGACATTCTCTGTACCTTGGAATAGGTATTGTCCATCACCGTCTCCTTGTTAGCTGTCCTGGGTGAGTCCAATTAACTGGAAAGTAGATTGCAACTCTGCTGAAAATCAGGGCTCAACTGGCACATGGAAGGATCAAAGATTTAAGTCTCTGGAACATATATTTATCAAGTATAGTGCTAATTATGGGTTCAAATAAATAGGGCAGAAGAGCCATGTGTAAGGAACATATAAATGAGTCTAACTCTGTTACAATGGGTAGCATAAATTCCAAAGTAAGGCCCATTAACAGGGTGTGGAATTCCTGAGCGGTCTGTCCTGCTTATAATTTGTGAGTATCTCTACAGCCTTCAAGAGCCTGCTATTTGAGGCACTGTTTACTGTGGCAGTCAATGAGATCCTTCTAAGACTTGAATAAGTGTAACCCCTGGAATGACCACCTGACTCACTTTGAAATCTGACTTTTAGTTACTGTCAGCCTGATGATTTCTGACCATGTAGCAGCTTAAATAATATGCTTGAGTAATATGAGAGTTTTCAAGCTAAGTTATGGTATTCTTGTAAAAAATTATTATGGTGGGAAGCGGCTGTGGCTCAATCAGTAGGGTTCCTGTTTACCATATGGGAGGCCCCGGGTTTGGTTCCCAGGGCCTCCTGGTGAAGGCAGGCCTGCCCGTGGGGCATGGTTAGCTGACCCAGCGAGCACAAGCAGCAAGGGGGGGATAAATGAATAAATGAATAAAATCTTAAAAAAAATTATTATGGTATACTTTAAATTTCTAAAAAAATGATAAAATATTGTAAATTATATGTTTATGACCTAAAATTGTTCTTAGATTTCCTATGCTTACACAGATGCTTTAGCAAGTCAATTAATCAAGTTCATCATACATTGATTTGCCATTTTGTTCAACACCAAGCATTGGGTTACAGGTTGGAAAATGAATTCTAGAAAGGACTACTAGGAAATAGATTATTTCAGTTCAAGAGATTTTGGATCTGGGCCTAATAAATAGCTTCATATTTTCAACCATTAACTTGTATGGGACCTTTAAATACAAATGAAAACTAATTATAATGAATATTGAATATTTAACACAAAGCATTCTCTCTGATGGATAGGTCTTTTTCTGTATGCTAATCAAAACTCAGAGTCTACATGTTAAATGGTGAACTTAATTGATAAATGTTGTATGTGTTCTAACTGCTCCATCAATTCAATTCCTATCTCTCTCTCTCCCTGTCCTGAAGCCTCACTATTCCTATAATAGCCACTAAGTGTTCAAGTGAAAAAAAGAGCTGTATGTCTCTCACTTTAAATAAAAAATCTAGAAATTATTAAGCTTACTAAGGAAGGCATATGGAAAGCTGAAATGGGACAAAATCTTATACCAAAGAGTTCTGAATTCAAAGGAAAAGTTCTTGATAGACATTAACAGTGCTATTCCAGTGGACACATGAATGATAAGAAAATAAAACAGTCTTGTTGCTGATATAAAGAAAATGTTAATGTTCTGGATAGACAATCAAAGCAGCCATAACATTCCCTGAATCTGAAGTCTAATCCATAGAAAGGCCATGACTTTCTTCAATTCTATGAAGGCTGAGACAGGTGAGAAAGCTGCAGAAAAAAATGAAGCTAGCAGATATTGGTTCATGAGATTTAATCACAGAAGCCATGTCCATAACATAAAAAGTAGAAGATGAAGCAGTCTTATATTGGAAGAAGATATCATGGAGGAATTTGATGGATAGAGAATAGTCATTGCTTGGTTTCAAAGCTTCAAAGAACAGTTTGATACTCTTATTAGGGGCTGATGTAACTGGTGACTTTAAGATTAACCAATGTTTATTTACCATTCTGTAAATCCTAGGGCCCTTAAGAATTAAGTTAAGTCTACTCTGCCTGTGCACTATAATTGGGATAACAAAGCCTGGGTGACAGCACATGTGTTTACAGTATGACTTACTGAATATTTCAAGCCATTATTGAGAAATATTCTTCAGAAAGAAGAATCTTTTTAAATGTCAGTACTTATTGGAAATGGAATTGGTCATACAGTAGCTCTCATGGGTATGTAAAATGAGATTAATGTTGTCATCATGCCTGCAAATACAGTATCCATTCTGCATCCCTTGGATTAGGAGTAATTTTTACTTTACAGGGTTATCATTTAACAAATACATTTTGGATGGCTTTAGCTGCCACAGAGAATGATTCCTCTGATGGATCAGGGCAATGAAAATTGAAAACCTTCTGGAAAAGATTCACAATTCTATGAAAATAATCACATTTGTGCCATGGGAGGAGGTCATATATCAAAATTCGCAGTAGTTTGGAAGAAGTTGATTCCTATCCTCATGGATTATCTTGAGGGGTTCAAGACTTCAGTGGAGGAAATAACTGCAGATGTAGTGAAAATAGGAAGTGAAATCAAATTAGAAATGTAGCACAAAGACATGAATGTTTGGCTGCAAACTCCTGATAATACTTCAGTGGAATAGATGAGGAGTTGCACATTGCAACTCCTCATCTATTGCTGTGATGAGGAGTCATATTGTGAACAATGTGGTTTCTTGAGATGGAAAGTACTCTTGGTGAAGATATTGTGAATATTGTTGAAATGACATCAAAGGATTTAGAATATTACATAAACTCAGTTTATAAAGCAGTGACAACACAAAATGCACAAACATATGCACTATAGGCATCCCAGAGGGAGAAGAGAAGGGAAAGGGAACAGAAGGAGTGATGAAGGAAATAATGGCTGAAAACTTCCCAACCCTTTTGAGGAAGATGGATGTACATGTATAGGAAGCACAGCACACCCCAAACAGTATAAAGCCAAACAGGCCTACTCTAAGCCATATACTTGTCAAAATGTCCAATGCCAAGACAAATGGAAAATACTCAAGGCAGCAAGAAAAAACAGAACTATCATATACAAAGGATGCTTAGTAAGATTAAGTGCTGATTTCTCATCTGAAACCACAGAGGCAAGAAGACAGTGTTATGACATAGTCAAGGTACTCAAATAAAAAACTTCCAGCAACGAATTCTCTATCCAGCAAATCTGGCAGTCAAAAATGATGGAGAGTCAAAATATTCACAGATAAACAGAAATTAAGAGAGTATGCCTATAAGAAACCTGCCCTTCAAGAAATGCTAAAGGAAGTTCTAAAGTTTGAAAGGAAAAAACAGGAGAGAAAGAGGTGGAGGAGAGTGTAAGAATAACTAAAAAGACAAAAAGAGAAATAAAATCAACATATGACATTCATAAACCCAAAGAAAATATGGCTGATGTAAGAAATTCTTGAGAGTAATAACACTGAATGTTAATAGATTAAATGTACCAGTCAAGAGACACAGATTGGCAGAATGGATAAGGAAATATGACCCATCCTTATGTTGTCTACAAGAAACTCACCTTAGACCCAGGGATGGAAGGAGGCTGAAAGTGAATGGCTGGAAAACAATCTTACAAGCAAATAATAGCCAAAAAAGGGTGGGAGTAGCGATCCTAATATCAGACAAAATAAACTTTAAGTGAAAAACGATTGTAAGAGACAAAGATGGACACTATAAATTAGTAAAAGGGGTAATTTTTCAAGAATCAAGAAAAATCATAAACATTTTTTGTTGTTGTTAGAAAACTTTAATTTTCAAAATTATAATATATTCTGTATTGAAATTGCTATAAACATTTATGCACCTAATCAGGGTGCCTCAAAATACATGAGGCAAACACTTGAAAGACTAAGTGGAGACATAAATGCCTCTACAATTAGAGTGGGGGACTTTAATACACCATTATCACCATTAAATAGAACATCCAGTCAGAGAATCAATAAAGAAACAAAGACTCTGAATAATACTTTAGAGGGGTTGGACCTAACAGACATATACAGAATGTGACACCCAAATACAGCGTAATATATATTCTTCTTAAGAGCACATGTATCTTAATTCAAGATAGACCACATGTTAAGCCACAGAACAACTCACTATGAATTCAGAAAGACTGAGATTATACAAGGTAATTTCATTCATTCAATGGAATGAAATTGAAAATTACTAAGGGCCAGAGAAACAGATTAGGCACAAACATATGAAAGTTAAACAACACATTCTTAGACAAAAAGTGGGTCAAGGAGGAAATCTCAAAAGAACTCAGAAACTACTTTGAAATGAATGAAAATGACAACACAACATATCAAAACTTAACAGTTTTTGTTGTTTTGACCCGCTTTTGATTCTTTTGGATATATATTGAGAAGTGAAATTGCTGGGTCATATGGTAGTTCTACGTTTAACTATCTGAGGAGCAGCCAAACTGATTTCCTCAGTGGCTGCACCATTTTACAATGTCACCAACAATGTTTAAGAATTACAATCTCTCCACATCATCTCAACACTTGTTATTTGAATGAGACAAGCCAGACACAAAAGCACAAATACTGTATGGTCTAGCTTATATGAAATAGATAGAATAAGCAAACTCATAGAAATAGTAGATTACAGATTACCAGGGGCCATGGTGTGGGAGGGGAATGGAGCGTTATTGCTTAAGCAATGCAGAGTTTCTGTTTGAGGTGCTGAAAAAGTTTGGATAATGAACGTGGTGATAGTAGCACAATATTGTGAATGTAATTAATAGCGCTGAACTGTACACCTGAAAATGGTTAAAAGCAGAATGTCTTTTAAATGCTAAAAATACACCTATGGGATGTAGCCAAAGCTGTACTGAGATGGAAATTCAGAGCCATAAAATGTATATATCAAAAACAAAGAAAGAAATAAAATTGAAGACCTAACTGCACACCTGGAGGAATTGGAAAAACAACAACAAACTAACCCCAAAGAAAGTAGAAAGAAGGAAATAACAAAGATTAGAGCAGAACTAAATGAAATACAATATAATAAAGCACTAGAAAAATTAAACAAAACCAAAGGCTGATTCTTCAAGAATATCAATAAAAGTAACAAACCCTTAGCCAGGCTAACAAAGAAAAAGAGAGAGCAGATTCAAATACACAATATAAAGAATGAGGAAGGGGATATAACTACTGACCCCACAAAAATAAAGAGTATCCTAAGAGGATACTTTGAAAAATTATATGCCAACAAGAATGATAATTTAGAGGAAATGGTCAAATTCCTAGAAACTCATATGCAGCCTACATTGATGGAAGAAGAAATTTATTAACTCAACTGTCAAATTACAAATAAAGAGATAGACTTGGTAATCAAAAACTTCCTAACTTAGAAAAACCCAGGACCAGATGGCTTCACAGGTGAATTCTACCAAACATTCTGGAAAGAGCTAACACCAATCCTGCGTAAGCTCTTCCAAAAAATAGAAATAGAAGGAACATTGGCCAACTCATTCTATGATGCCAACATTACCCTAATACCAAAGCCAAACAAAGATGCCATAAGAAAGGAAAATTACAGACCAATCTCTCTGCTGAACCTAGATGATAAAATCCTCAACAAAATACCTGTTAATTGCATTCAACAACATATCAAAATAATTATATGCCAAGAACAAGTGAGTTTCATCCAGGGTATGCAAGGATGCTTCAACATAAGAAAATCAATCAATGTAATACACCACATAAACAGATTGAAAGAATAAAAACATATTATCATCTGTATAGATGCAGAAAAAGCATTCAACAAAATACAGCACTCTTTCTGGATAAAACTACTGCAAAAGGTAGGTATAGAAGGAAATTTTCTGAACATGATAAAGGGTATATATGAAAAACCCAAAACTAACATAGTCTTCAATGGTAAATCCTAAAAGCCTTCCCTCTGAAATAGGGAACAATACAAGGATGCCCACTATCACCACTCCTATTTAACACTGTCTTAGAAGTAGTTGCTCAAGCACTGGGCAGGACAAAGGTATAAAAGGCATCCACATTGGAAACTAAGAAGTAAAAATTTCACTATTTGCAGATGACCTGGTTCTATATATAGAAATACTTGAGAAATCTACAACAAAGCTTCTAGAACTTATAAAGGAGTTCAGTAAAGTCAGAGTCTATAAGATCAATGGTCTGAAATCAGTAGCATTTTTGTACACCAATAATAAGCAATCTGAGGAGGAAATCAAGAAAAATATAAAATTTACAATAGTAACTAAAAGAATCAAATACCTAGGAATAAATTTAACTAAAGATATAAAGAACTTCTATACAGAAAACTACACCACACTGTTAAAGGAAATCAAAGAAGACTTAAATAAATGGAAGAATATTCCCTGTTCATGGATAGGAAGACTAAACATCATCAACATTTCTATCCTTCCCAAACTAATCTACAGATTTAATGCAATCCCAATAAAAATCAACACTGTGTTTTTTTAAGGAATTGGAAAAACTAACTACAAAATTTATTTGGAAGAGTAAAAGGCCCCAAATCATCAAAGATATATTGAAAAAGAAAACGGAAGTTGGAGGTATCACATACCTGACTTTAAAACATATTACAAAGCTACATTGGTCAAAACTGCATGGAATTGGCACAAGGATAGACATACTGACTACTGGTACCAAATTGAGAGTTCCAACGTAGATCCTCACATAATATAGTCACCTGATATTCAACAAGTCTACCAAGCCCACTCATTTGGGAGAGAATTGCCTCTTCTACAAATGGTGCTTGAAGAACTGGATATCCATATCCAAAAGAATGAGAGAGAAAATCCATCCCACAATTTATACAAAAATCAACTCAAGATGGATCAAAGATGTAAATATAAGACCTAAGACCATAAAGACCTTGAAAGATAATGTAAGGAAGCAGCTAAAGAACCTTGTAATAGGAAATGGTTTCATGAACTTCACACCCAAAGCACAAGCAGCAAAAGAAAAAATAGATAAATGAGATTTCTTCAAAATTAAAAACTTTTGCATCTCAAAGGATGTTATCAAGAAAATAAAAAAATCAGCCTACACAATTGGAGAAAATACTTGGCAACTATATATCTGATAGGGGCCTAATATCCTGAATATATAAAGAATTCCTACACCTCGAAAATAAAAAAACAAACAAGCCATTTAAAAAATGGGGAAGTGACCTGAAAAGACACTTCTCCAAGGAAGAAATACAAATGGCTAAAAAGCACATGAAAAAAATGTTTGAAATCACTAGCTATTAGGGAAATGCAAATCAAAATTACAATGAGATACCATCTTTCACCCATTAGAATGGCAGCTGTTAAAAAAAAATAGCTACTATAAGTGTTGGAGAGGATGTGGATGAAGGGGAACCCTCATCTACTGCTGGTGGGATTGTGGAATGGTCCAGCCACAGTGAAGGACAGTATGATGGTTTCTCAAAAATCGAACTATAGATCTTCTGTATGATCCAGTGATTCCACTACTGGGTATACACTCACAAGAATTGAAATCAAAGACACAAATAGATATATACACATGTATGTTCATAATGGCATTGTTCAGTATTGCCAAAAGTTGGAATCAACCGAGCTGTCCATCAATAGATGTATGGATAAACAAATGTGGTACATACATACAATGGAATATTACTCAGCTGTAAGAAGGAATAAATTGCTAACACATGGGATAACATGGATGAATCTTGAAGACCTTATGTTGAGTGGCACAAGCCAGCATATGATCTCACTGATATGAATTAAGGAAATTGAGTAGTCTCAGAGAGCTATTGTCTGAAACATATGTGTACAAGAAAAAGAAAGAGAAGAGAAGTTTTTGAGCCATCACCCATACGGACGTAATCTATGGTAAATTGATAGAGTGTAGTTGTGTATTGAAGGGATAGGACAGGTGGGTAGTGATATTATTGAGTTTGTTGGTGCATGGTTGACAGGTGGGAAGATTGGGAAGGGTGAGTTAGAATACCCAGGATACTGGGGGGAGAGATGGGAGAGGGACTAGGTGAACAGTTGGGATTTGTGGGTTTGAGATTGAAAGTACAAAGGTGGGAATACTCTTATGACAGTATGACAAGGAAGGGTCATTGGTTTAGGGTATTGGTCGGGGGGGGTTTAGGGACAGGTTGTACCTGGAGCAAGCTTCCAGGGAGTGTGTGAGTGTTCATCCTGTCATAATGTGTTCTATCAGTGGGTGGAGACCCACATAATGAGCAGGAAGGATTGGACTCCCATCTTTGGGAGGACCAATTTGTTCAGAATTAGATAGGTGGGAGTCTCTAAAGAGCAAGGGACATTCCAATAGGGGAGGACAAACCAGTGTGTCAAGACGTCTTGTTGCATGTAACTATGAATCTTGTCATCCAATGAGTCAAATCAGGGGATCATCATGGTCCCTGAGGAGATGGGGAGGGCACAACAGAATAGATCAAACAGGGGATATTTAGTATTCAGTGGAAATGTTCTTCATTACCTTACAGTGATGGACACAGGACATGGTAAATATCATCAAAATTTGCCACACTTGTGGGAGATGTTTGTGTGGGATGTGGTGGGAGGTGTGGGAGGTGGGCAACATGGGAATCCCAGCGGGTTCCATGTAATATGTTGGGTAATCTAAGCACCTCTTAAAATATATGTATATATATAACATTTTTGTAAGCAAATACACATATATGCATATATATTTATATATCATTTTGCAAATGTTTGTATGTATTGTGAAAATTTTGATTTTTACCCACAATAAAAATAAATTTAAAAAAAAATTTACAAAAATGTATGTTCTAAAATGTAAACCATTCTTTAAACCATTGATAATGTTTAGTAGCTCTGTATCACTATTTGAATATCAGTTATAACAATGCTACCATCCACATATAAAAAGGTTTTAAAATTGTGTGAGGAAAGGAGGAGGAGTTTGGTTATATGAGAGTCTCTTGTATTCTGTGTGTGACTTTGCTGTGACCTACAACTTTTATGAAAACAAAATGTAAAATAATGAGACACTGGAGATTGAGAGTGGGAAAGAGCCATGGTACATACTGGACACCAGATATTGCAGTGATAAAAAGCAAAATGACAAAAATTTATATATTAATTTTTTTTTCATTTTTAAATATCCCAATCTTTTAATTTTATTTTATGTTTAGTTTTTTTAAAGTTTTTATGTATTTTATCTCTTACATTTTAATTTATTATTATTGTTTCATTTTCCTATTAATTGTATTTGGCTATTGCATTGGCTTCATCTTTTTTTTTTTTAAGATTTTATTTATTTATTCATTTACACCCCCCCCTTGCTGCTTGTGCTCACTGGGTCAGCTAACCATGCCGTGAGGGTGGGCTTGCCTTCACCAGGAGGCCCCAGGAACCAAACCCGGGGCCTCCCATATGGTAAACGCGAGCCCTACTGATTGAGCCACAGCCGCTTCCCTGGCTTCATCTTTATAGTAGCTTTGTATCACAGAAAGGTTACAACTGGGATGGGAAAGTATTGTTGGAGGTGGTGTCAAAGATAGGGGGAGCATGTGAGGAAGTTCACCTGAACATACATACAAGGTAAATAAAATTGTTCAAATGTTCACAAGGCATGGTCATAGTGGGTGGAGAATCACTCAAATAATGAGAGAATACTGAATTCCCATCCTGGAGAGCTCTGCCACATTCTCCAAGGGAGCAGCAACAGTCTCCCAAGTGCAGGGGCAGTGTCTGGCAAAAGATGATTATCCACTGATGAGTCCTTGTTATTGATGACTATCCTTATGAGTCTTTGCTCTTGAAATTGAAATTGAGCCTACTGTTATGTGTTGTCTAAAGGTTGCCTCCTGAGAGTCTCCATGTGGCCCAAATGTGGCCTCTCTCTAAGCCAAACTCAGAATATGAATGCATTACCTTCCTCCCAGCAAGGGACATGACACTCACGGATAAACCTCCCTGGGACCGAGGGATTACTATCAAGAGCCAACTGGCAATGTGACTGGAAAAAGACCTTTAATAAAAGAGGGAAAAGGTAAAGACAAATGAGTTCATATGGCTAAGAGACTTCAAAGTGAGTTGGGAGGTCATCCCAGAGGAAGCACTTATGTAGTACTTCATAGGCTTCCAAAGTGGGTATTACCCCAAATAGGGTGGCTCTTGAAGGCTCTGGAGACACCCAGGTCCTATGTCAGGGATGATAGTTGTGGAGGTTGGTGCTTTACCAATGGGTCCTACTTTGGAATTTGCACTCCTGAGTGTGACAGAGTTGGATTCAAATATGCCTTCCCTGCACATGGTTCATCTGTCCCTTCTATTCAAACCTATACAAGGTGCTGGAGCTTGGAGGTTTACATCCAGAGACTGAAGTGTTTGGGTTGTCCATGTGCCAGCTGGGCCTGAAGTTTTGGGAGCTGCAACTTCTACTCTACAGCTCAATGGACTCATCCAGGACATCTAGTGGGGAGATGATAATGGACAACAACCATCCCAGAGAATGGAGAGAGTCTGCAGCTGCAGGCAGGGTAATCCCATCAATCTTATCCATGGAATATAAGCCACCTCTCAATTGGAGTTGGAGTGGACATCACCATCCCACACTCCACAGGACTGGGGGAAGAGCTATGGACTAGAGTGGACTTACTGGTATTTGGTTATAGATATACTGTGATTCAAGCAATAGAAGAAATTAAAACATTAATGTGGAGCCAGTGGCCACTGAATGCTCTGGGGACAGGGAGAGGGAAAAGCAGTTGTAATACAGGGACTTTTTTGGGACTTGGGAATTGTCCTAAGTCACATTGCAACACAGATATAGGCCATTTTATATCATCATATAACAGGCAGAACTGTGTGGGAGAAAGTGTGGTCTACAATGTGAACTATGGTCCATGCTTAGTGGCAAAGCCCCAGGATGTGTTTATCCATTGTAGGTGATGTGCCACACTAATGGATGTTTTTGTGGGAGGTTGTGGGAGGTGTGGAGGGTGGGGTATATGGGAACCCCAATATTTTTGTGCAACATTTATGTAATCTAAGTATCTTTTTTAAAAAATTGTATTTATAAAAATATAAAACATTGACTGGGTTTGAGACTATTGACTTCAATTTTGAAAGACGGCTTACTGTGGGCAAAATGTTATCAAACAGCATGACACAAAACAGAGAAAACCATCATGAAAGAAAGAGTTAATCCATTCAGCAAACTTCACAGTTATTTTATTTTAAGAAATTGGCACTGCCACACCAAATTCATGTACCCCCAGCCTGATAAATGAGCTGCCATCTACATCAAGGCAAGACCCAACACCAGCAAACAGTTTAGGATTTCTGGAGGTTTAGATGTTAGTTAGCATTTTTAGTAATAAAGTATTTTTCATTAATGTATGTATGTTATGTTTTTTCAGACATAGTGTTATCTCACAGTTAATAGACTACAGTAGTGTGTAAACATAACTTTATATACACTCGGAAACCAAAATATGTGTGACTTGCTTTTCTGTGATATTTGCTTTATTGTAGTAGTCTGGAACAAAACCCAGAATATCTCCATAGTATGCTTGTAGTTCTGGTGTATTGATGAGTATGCAAAATTATTCTGGATCATATAATATAAGAATTAGTGTGAATTATGCATAGGTCAAGACACTCAAATATGGGGGAAGGGGCCTCCTAAGTAGAGAAGTTAGCAGAAAAGAAAACCTAGAAGTGGGAGATCACCCTGTTTGGAGAATATAGAAGAGTATAGTATATTTGCTTAAATCATCTAAACAACAGAAAACAAAAGAAAAAGGTAGGGAAAGAGAAAAGACATCATACAGGTGTCCTTGACATGAAAACTCTATTATATTTTGCAACATTGTATTTTTCCAATGCAGTAATCACTATGATGAGCAAACTGAACATGAGCCAAATGAGATTTCTCATTATCAGGAGAGGAGGTTCTAAATTATTCCAAGGAAAATAGCCTTTCTTGTAAATTTCTGAAGAGGGGACGTGTCAGGATTAAGGATAGCATTTAGAGAGATACTTCTTGTGTTCCTCAAATACAAGTGTTCGCACCTGTAACAATTAAGACCCTTTAAAGTGAAGATTTCCACCTGAATAATTATAATATGTTCTTTAGGCTTTTGTAATGTCAGAAGTTATTTACTCCAACTCCCAAGGAAAGCTTAACTTCATTCTACAATGATGCAAATAATAGCTACACTAGGGGCACCGCATGGGAATCACAATGAATATCACCTTATTAAATTTAAATCTCATGGTAGGATTTGAGACCATAACTTTTGCAGGGCAATTTTTTTTTTCTTTTTTAAGGATTTATTTATTTATTTACTTTTATCCATTTTTACACCCCTTCCCCCTCCCCCCCGTTTTTGCTGTTTCTGTGTCCATTCGCTGGGCAACTCTGTGTCCATTTTCTGCCCTCTCTTCTCATCCTTCTCCTCCTGTCTTCACTGGGATTCAATCCTTGGAATCTCTGATGTAGGAGAGAGGCATCCTGCCCACGCAACCTTAGTTGCTGGTTTTTTGGTGCGTCTCATCTTGCCTCTCCCTTGTGTCATTCTCCTATTATGTCATCATCTTGCTGTGTGGCTTGCGGGAACTGGTGGTGCGCCCGGGCACAGGACCTGGCGGCCCACGAACCTTCTATATATTTTTTTAAATTTTTACCAGGAGGTCCCGGGGATTGAACCCAGGTCCCTCCATATGGGAGATGGACGCCAACCAGATATAGCCCCCTGCTATATCTCTTAAGGTTGACCAGAGATACCTAGAGTTACAGTCTTTTCCCATACAGGATGGACATATAATAAATCAGGCTTAGTTTATCACCAGCATTCTAAAAACCAGACCTAGGGAGGAAAACGAGGTCTGGGGACACATGCATGGTTTCTAATATAGCGAAAGTTTAGCCCACCATGATTATCACAGAATCAGGACAGTGAGAATATTCGCATGCAGGGCAATTTTTATCTCCACATTTCTCAGTGTATAGATGAAAGGATTCAGCATAGGGAAAATCATAGTATGAAACACAGAGATTTCCTTATCCTTATTCTCACTGCCAGCAGGTAGAATATATATAAAGATACAGGGCACATAAAACAAAATTACAGCAATTATGGGAGAGCTACAGATATTTTTTTTATTATTATTATTATTATGGGTAAAAATCAAAATTCTCACAATACATACAAACATTTGCAAAATGATATATAAATATATATGCATATATGTGTATTTGCTTACAAAAATGTTATTTAGATATATATATATACATATATTTTAAGAGGTGCTTATATTACCAAAAATATTACATGGAACCACTGGGATTCCCATGTTGCCCACCTCCCACACCTCCCACCACATCCCACACAAACATCTCCCACAGTGTGGTCCACCACCCTCAATGAACTTACACATCCTAGAGCCTTGCCACAAACCATAGACCACAGTTGACACTGTAGACCACACTCTCTTTCACTCAGTTCTCAGTGGTGTGTGCTGATTTAAAATGGCCTACATCTGATGCCACAACAGTACTCAGGACAACCTCCAACTCCCAAAGAAGCCCCTGTATTTCAACTGCTCATTCCCTCCCTACCCCAAAAGTGTCAAGTGGCCACTGGCTCCACCTCATTGTTATAATTTCTTGCATTGCTAGAATCACCATATGTGAACAAGAGAATACCATCAAGTCCACTCTAGCCCATAGTTCTTCCCCCAATCCTGAAGAGACTGGGATGGTGATGTCCACTCCAACTCTAAGTGAGAGAGGGCTTATATCCCATGGATATGGTGGGTGGGGTGATCCTGCCTGGAGATGCAGGCCCTCTCCATTCACTGGGATGGCCATTGCCCATCATTGTCTCCTCACCAGGTGACTTGGATGAGTTCATTGAGCTGTAGGAAAGGAGTTGCAGCTCCACCTAGATTTCATGCACACCTGGCACATAGGTAGGCGGGAGGCTCCAGTCTCTGGAAGTATACCTAAGAAACTCCAGCATCACATATAGGTTTGAATAGAAGGGACTGGTGAACCATGTGCAGGGAGGACTTATTTGAGTCTAATTCTGTCACTCTCAGGAGCACAGATTCCAAAATAGAACCCACTGATAAGGCATCAGTCTCTGGGGCTATCCCCTCTTATATAGGACCAGGGTGACTCCGGAGCTCTCAGGAACCCCTCTGAGTGGGGTGATAGGCACTTAGATGTTCTATGAGCTCCTAATGAGGTGTGCGTAAGAGTTACCTCTGGGATGACCTCCCGACTCTCTTTGAAGTCTCTTAGCCACTTGAACTCATTTGTCTTTACCATTTCCCCCTTTTATTCAAGGTCTTTTTACAGTTGTGTTGCCAGTTGGCACTTGGTATTAATCCCTCGTTGCCAGGGAGGCTCATCCCCGGGAGTCATGTCCCACGTTGGGGGGAAGGTAATGCAATCATATGCTGAGATTGGCTTAGAGAGAGGCCACATTTGAGCAACAAGGAGGCTCTCAGGTGGCAACCCTTAGGCACCCCATAACAGTA